>CM077163.1:219153971-219617079 GCA_039583875.1 Platanthera guangdongensis | reverse complement strand
ACGCCACCCCACAGGTCAGTGGCCCAGAGAACTGCTGTGTGAATACCTCGCCGGCAAGAACTTCGAGGTCAACTTCTTGCGACTAGGCCTCGAACTCGCTTCCTCCATGCTCCCCGTTGAAGGTATTCCCGCTCCTTCATCTCGTGTCTCGCTATTCGTCGTCTCGCCGTAATATAACTCTTGCCTGTCTTAGGGGAGCGAATCATTCCAGCCCTCCCCCCCTTACAAGAGCAACATCCATCCAGCAAAGGGCCTCGATCCCGCCAACGCGCGACCGAGGCGGCGAGAGAGTCCTTGGCGCCCATCCCCCCCCCCCCCCCCCCCCCGAAGAGGCCCCCTCTCGCTCCAGCCCCCCCCAGAAAAAAGATGAAAAAAGCATAGTGATTTCCAAGGAAAAGAAAAAGCTCCTCAAGGGAGCCCCATTTATGTAGGGGAATCTCCACCGCCCCTTTCGCCTTACCACCAGGTCCGTCTCGCCTACTCGCGAGACGGTACTCCTCAATCAACCAGCTGTCATCCCCAGTCACCGGTTGCTGCCTCCAACCTACCTGCTACGGCTGCATCCAACCTGCAGCTATTCTTCCCGACCAGCCGGCTGCCACCTCCTCTCGCAAAGGCGCCTCCTCCAGCCGTCCCGCCCCCTCTTCCTACATCAACTATAACCTGGGTCCCGTGGTCCACGATGCCATCGCGACCCAGTTCTGCTGTGGGGGCGGGACGCCAACCGCGTGTCCATCTCCACTCTCCTTCCTTCTTGGAAGGAGTAAGAGGTCCCCACCAGCCATGCGTTCGCCGTAGGGTATGGCCTCTCGGCGGCCTTGATGTCGTCTCGCCTGAAAACCGAGTCCACCAGGGATCTCGTGCTGAAGACTTCCCACCACCAAATGCGAGCCTTGGAGTTCTCGCACGCTCCTCTCGCCGCCTTATTTATATCAACGCAAAATGGAAATCCAGTGAGGAGAGCCTGGTGGCGGAGCGAGAGAAGTCTTACGGTCTCGCGAAAAGGCTATCTGAAGTCGAGTCCCTCCTCGCGAAGGCCCAAGGCGATGTGGTAAGCCTTAGACTTTTTCCTTAGGTTTTTCTTTTTCAATCATTCTTGGCTAACTGATGGGTCGTCTCGCAGGATGCCGAGACGGCGGAGCAATTGCGCTCGCGTGTGACGGCTTTGGAGGAGGAGGTCAGGGAATTAAAAACTGGGAACGCGCGTCTTCAGGCTGACGTCGCGTCGTCGTCTCGCCGCGAGCCCTTCCAGACGCCTCCGCCGCACTACTCTCATGAGGAAGTCCAGGAGCAGTGTCGAGACGCTGGCGTTCGGGCGGCAGAGCTAGTGTTGCAGATGATGAAGGACCTAGGGGTTGTGAAAGACGATTCTGAAACAGTGACCGCTCGCAACTTGGTTCCCGAGCTCTACAGCGAGGAGAGCGATGATTCTTCATCTGGCGAGGAGGACTGACGTGCAGACTCCAAGATCTTGAATCACTCTCTCCTCCACCTTTCGCTGTTGTAAACTTTATAAAATATTTTTGTGATACATGTCATATTAATGAGCGAATACTCATATTTTGTCCTGTTTATTTTTGTTCCTCACTTTGCGAAAGGAGTTATTGGTTTGCTTCGGCCTGCGGGACGGTGCTACCCCTCCGTCTCGCCACCTTGCCTTTTCTGTATTTTGCCTTTTTCTGCTTAACGCGAGACGACTCCTTGATGTACTTATGCCCACGAGACGATGTTATGTCATGTCTCGCGAGTGTCCCCTCGCCGACGGCGAGACCATCCTTGAAACCGCCCGCTGCGAGTGCCGCCACTCGCCTTACTACAAGCCTTTTTCCTTAGTTTATTTTTCGCTTCATAGGGCTAAGCCGAGATGTTAAGTTGCGATGTTGCTTTAAGGAGACTGTCTACATTATTCTGCCAAAGTGAGTTTACTGTCCTGCTAGCTTTATGCGAGCCTGAGCAGCGGGTCTATCGGAGACTGAACCAGGCTCGAAGTGGCGTAATATTTCCAAGTACCATTCCCAGGAACCAGAAGCCAAGACTTCAAGAACCAGACCTCTCCCCCACAGGCGAGCCTTCGGATCTGCCAGCTAATGAGAGCCTGCGCAGCGGGTCTACCTGGGGCCGAGCCGAGCTCGGGTGCTGATGAAGTTTCCTCAAACCAAACCTTATCCCCCACAGGCGAGCCTTCGGACCTGCCAGCTAGATGAGAGCCTGCGCAGCAGGTCTACCTGGGGCCGAGCCGGGCTCGGGGTGCCATGAAGTTTCCTCAATCCAAACCTATCCCCCACAGGCGAGCCTTCGACCTGCCAGCTAGATGAGAGACATGCGCAGCGGGTCTACCTGGGCCGAGCCGAGCTCGGTGTGCCGATGAAGTTTCCTCAAACAAACCTATCACTCATAGGCGAGCCTTCAGACCTGCCAGCTAGATGAGAGCCTACGCAGCGGGTCTAGACTGGGGCCGAGCCGAGCGGGGTGCTGATGAAGTTTTCCTCAAACCAAACCTATGCCCCCACAGGCGAGCCTTCGGACCTGTCAGCTAGATGAGAGCCTGCGCAGCGGGTCTACCTGGGGCGGAGCCGAGCTCGGGTGCTGATGAAGTTTCCTCAAACTAAACCTATCCCCCCAGGCGAGCCTTCGGACCTGCAGCTAGATGAGAGCCTGCGCAGCGGGTCTAGCTGGGACCGAGCCGAGCTCTGGGTGCCGATGAAGTTTCCTCAAACCAAACCTATCCCCCACAGGTGAGCCTTCGGACCTGCCAGCTAGATGAGAGCCTGCGCAGCGGGTCTACCTGGGGTCGAGCCGAGCTCGGGGTGCCGATGAAGTTTCCTCAAACCAAACTTATCCCCCACAGGCGAGCCTTCGGACCTGCCAGCTAGATGAGATCCTGCGCAGCGGGTCTACCTGGGGCCGAGCCGAGCTCGAGTGCTGATGAAGTTTCCTCAAACCAAACCTATCCCCCACATGCGAGCCTTCGACCTGCCAGCTAGATGAGAGCCTGCGCATCGGGTCTACCTGGGGCCGAGCCGAGCTCGGGGTGCCGATGAAGTTTCCTCAAACCAAACCTATCTCCCACAGGCGAGCCTTCGGACCTGCCAGCTAGATGAGAGCCTGCGCAGCGGGTCTACCTACCTGGGGTCGAGCCGAGCTCGGGGTGCTGATGAAGTTTCCTCAAACCAACCTATCCACCACAGCGAGCCTTCGGACCTGCCAGCTAGATGAGAGCTGCGCAGCGGGTCTACCTGGGGTCGGGCCGAGCTCGGGGTGCCGATGAAGTTTCCTCAAACCAAACATATCCCCCACAGGCGAGCCTTCGGCCTGCCAGCTAGATGAGAGCCTGCGCAGCGGGTCTACCAGGGGCCGAGCCGAGCTCGGGGTGCCGATGAAGTTTCCTCAAACCAAACCTATCCCCCACAGGCGTGCCTTCGGACCTGCCAGCTAGATGAGAGCCCGCAGCGGGTCTACCTGGGGCCGAGCCGAGCTCGGGGTGCCGATGAAGTTTCCTCAAACCAAACCTATCCCCCACAGGCGAGCCTTCGGACCTGCCAGCTAGATGAGAGCCTGCGCAGCGGGTCTACCTGGGGCCAAGCCAAGCTCGGGGTGCCGATTACGATCTCAAACCAAACCTATCCCCACAGGCGAGCCTTCGGACCTGCCAGCTAGATGAGAGCCTGCGCAGCGGCGGGTTTACCTGGGGCCGAGCCGAGCTCGGGGTGCCGATGACGATCTCAAACCAAAGAAACCTATCCCCCACAGGCGAGCCTTTGGACCTGCCAGCTAGATGAGAGCCTGCACAGCGGGTCTACCTGGGGCCGAGCGATCGGGTGCAGCGATGACGATCTCAAACCAAACAAACCTATCCCCAACACCCAGCTAGGCGAGCCTTCGAGCCTGTCCTAGCTAATGAGAGCCTGCGCAGCGGGTCTACCTGGGGCCGAGCCGAGCTCGGGTCCGATGCACGATCTCAAACCACAAACCTATCCCCCACATGCGAGCCTTCAACCTGCCAGCTTGATGAGAGCCTGCGCAGCGGGTCTACCTGGGGCCGCCCGAGCTCGGGGTGCCGATGAAGATCTCAAACCAAACAAACTATCCCCCACTAGGCGAGCCTTTGCAGACCTTGCCATCTAAAGATGAATAAGCCTACGCAGCGGTCCTACCTGGGGCCGAGCCGAGCTTGGGGTGCCGATGAAGTTTCCTCAAACCAAACCTATCCCACAGGCGAGCCTTCGTACCTGCCAGGCTAGATGAGAGCCTGCGCAGCGGGGTCTATACCTGGCGGACGAGCCGAGCCCTGCCGGCGTGGGCCGATGAAGTTTCCTCAAACCAACCTATATTCCCACAGCGAGCCTTCGGACCTGCCGCTAGATGAGAGCCTGCGCAGCGGGGTCTACCTGGGAGCGAGCCGATCTCGGTACCGATGAAGTTTCCATCTTCCTGCCATTAGGACTTCACAATATAGAATAAACAGAAGTAGTTTGAGAAATATATTATACTGATCAAGCTTTGAGTGCAACATCTTCTGACTCTTCCCCTTCTCATGGGTTAGAAGCATTTCAAGTATCCCACTCAGGAGTGCTCAAGTTCCTACCCTCCGCATCGGAGGTAGTAACCTCCTGCTCTCAGTACTCTCTCCACAATATAGGCCCCTCCCAGTTTGGATTGAGCTTTCCCACCGGGGCAGACCTCCCTGCCGCATCAATTTCTTTAATACCAGATCTCCTCTGCGAATTGCTTTATCCTGATATGCTTGTTGAAGTGCTTTGCCATTCGACGCTTGATCTCTTTCTTGTCTGATGGCTGCCACGTCTCGCAACTCCTCTGCCAGGTCTAACGAGAGCGTAAGCTTTCTTCATTTTCCATCCTCCAAGCCTCGTCTCCATCACCTGCAGCCGCAACTCGTGGGGACCGGACCTCGAATTCCACGGGCAGGACCGCCTCACATCCATGGGAAAGCTTGAAAGGAGTCTCGCCGGTGGCCGTGTTCGGGGTCGTTCTCAAGGCCCACAAGACCGAGGGGAGCTGTTCTACCCAACTCCCCCTCAAATTTTCCACCTTTTTGAGCAGGTTTACGATAATCTTGTTTGCCGCCTCTACCTGACTGTTGCTCCTGGGGTGGTGGACGGAGGCAAACCTGAGGTCGATGCCCAGCTGAGTGCAGAAGCTGATGAACTCTTCACTAGCAAACTGGGGACCATTATCCGTGATGATGGCCTGAGGCAGCCCGTGCCTGCAGATGATCTCCCCCCAGACGAAGTTCTTGATGACTTGGGAGGTCACCTTTGCTAGCGCCTTAACCTCCAGCCACTTGGAGAAGTAATCTATCATAACCAGGAGGAACCTTCTTTGCCCACTAGCTGGAGGGAAAGGCCCAACTAAATCCATCCCCCAGATGGCGAAAGGCCATGGTGTTGTGATACTTCGGAGCCTTTGAGCCGGCAAGAGCTGGAGGGGGGCGTAGAGCTGGCATTTTCGGCACTTCCTCACAAACTCTGTCGCATCCTTCCTCAGGGTGGGCCAGAAGTACCCCTGCCTGACCACCCTTGCTTCCAATGTCCTCCCTCCGGAATGACTACCACATTCCCCGGAGTGCACCTCCTCCAAAACATGTCGGGTCTCCTCCTCCGTCACGCATCGAGCTAGCTAGGAGGCCCGAAAACATCTTCCGGTGCAATCTTCATTCATGCATGAGATAATGAGCTGCCTTATGCCGGAAGTTTTTTTCCTTCTTGATCCCCTCAGGGAGGGTTCCTGTCATGAAGAAGGTAACGAAGGGATCCACCCACGAGGGTCGTCGATCCACCTCCATTAGCTCCCCCTCTTCGATCGCCGGATGGAATAAATCAGTCAAGGTACCCCCTCCCCGAGGTCCGAACTTAGCCAATCGATCGGCAGCAACACTCTCTCCTCTGGGGACGTGTTGAATGGAGAACGTCCGGAACCCCCCGATGATTGCCCTCACCTTGGACAAATACTTCACAAGGGTGGGCTCCCGAGCTTCGAACTCTCCTCGAATCTGGGATGCCACCACCAATGAATCTGTGAAAGCCTCAACGTCCTTGATCTCGAGCTCCTTTGCCAAACGAAGGTTGGCTATCACCGCCTCGTACTCTGCTTGGTTGTTGGTCGCGGGGAAATGCAAAACGACCGCTTGTTCTATGGTTACCCCTTGAGGACTTGTCAATACCACCCCCGCTCCGAGGGAGTGCTTTCCCGAGGCCCCGTCAACCGTCATCTTCCATGCTTCCTGTGGCCGCGACTCCTCGGCCCCGACTTCTGCAACGTAGTCTGCCAAGAAGTCGGCCACCACCTGTGCCTTAATGGAGAGCCTTGGCACGAACGAAATATTGAATTCACTCAACTCGATAGACCACTTGGCCAGCCTACCCGAGTGCTCCACTCCTTCGAAAATCTTACGGAGAGGATGGTTCGTCACCACCCTGATCGAATGTGCTTGGAAATATGGTCGGAGCTTCCTGGCCGAAACGATCAAGGCGTATGCCAGCTTTTCTAGGATAGGGTAACGAAGCTCCGCCTTCTTTAGGATCCTGCTAACATAATAAATGGGCAGCTGCTTTCTCCCCTCTTCTCTGACCAGGACAGAGCTCACCGCCTCTGCTCCTACCCCTAGGTACAAGGTTAGATCCTCCCCCTCCTTTGGGCTTTGAAGCAGAGGAGCCAGGGAGAGCTGCTCCTTCAGTTTTTGGAAAGCTTCTTCACACTCCGCGGTCCACTCAAACCTTTGATTCCCTCGTAGCACTTTGAAGAAAGGTGAGCACTTCTCCCCTGACCTGGAGAGGAATCTGCTAAGGTCGGCCAGCTTCCCTGTCAAGCGCTGCACCTCTTTAGCATTTCGCGGTGATTCTAGTTCTAGGATGACTTTTACTTTATCTGGATTAGGTTCTACCCCTGCCCTGGTCAGAAGGTGCCCAAGGAACTTCCCACGGCTCGCCCCGAAAACACATTTTAAGGGGTTCAGCCTCATTTTGAACTTCCTCAAGGTGGCGAACGTCTCCTCCAGATCCCGGAGATGCGAGTTCACCCCCTTGCTCTTTACCATGAGGTCATCAACGTAGACCTCTAGATTCCGATCCCTCTGGCCTTGGAAAACTAGATCCATCATCCGTTGGTAGGTAGCCCCTGCGTTTTTCAACCCAAAGGGCATCATGTTATAGCTAAAGCACCCCTCCCTTGTGATGAAGGAGACGTCCTTGACGTCGGGAGGGTGCATTCGGATCTGATGGTAAGCTGAAAAAAGCATCCAAAACTCATAATAGAAAAACTGACGGCTGAATCAACCAGCGCGTCGATCCGAGGCAGGGGGTAGCAATCCTTAGGACACGATTTATTTAATAAAGAGAAGTCGATACACATTCTCCATTTTCCACCTCCCTTCTTCACCATTACCACATTGGAGATCCAGTCTGGATACTGGATCTCTGAGATGAAGTCAGCCTCTAGAAGCTTCTTGACCTCCTCGCGTATTGGCTCCTCCAGCTTTGTCGCGATGATCTCATCTTCTGGCGTATGGGCGCGTCCGGGGGTGGGGTCCAGATTTAGGCAGTGGCAGCCACGTCCGCATCGATGCCCGGCATGTCTGCCGCGCTCCAAGCGAAGATGTCGATGTTGCTTCGAATGCAGGCCCGCACTCGCTCCTGGTCCTCGGGACTCAAGCCCCCGCTGATTCGCACCCTCTACGCCTGCCTTGCGCTAGTGAATACTTCCATCTCCACCACCTCCTCCGCCGGCTCCAGCCGTGACTGTTTTCAGCCTGCCTGGTCTTCCTCTTCTTGCCCAAACTCTTCCTCCCCTCCTGCTCCCTCAACTTCCATCGCCTCACCCTGTTGCTGCTCAATCTCCATGCCTCTCTGGGCTTCCTCCTCAGTTCCTTCTCCTTCCACTTCCTCCTGTCGTCTCTCCTGCGGCTCCGACTCTCCGTCCCTCCGGACCTCTTGCACATCTCCTCCCCTCTGCTCCTCCTCAATCTCCATTGCCCCCTCCAGGCTCTCCTGCTGCTGCTCGACCTCTGCACCCCTCTGGGCCTCCCTCTCGGCTTCTCCCTGCTCCTCTGTTATCTCCTTCCTCGCCTCTCCCAGGCTCATCTCCTCTTCCCTGACAACTTCTTCACGAGCCGCCATCTCCTTCTCCAACTCCTCCGCCTCTGCCATCCAAGATATGGTGTTGACCGTCGTAACGTAGCACTGCCTTGTCACCTTTGGGTCCCCTCTGACCCTGACCTGCACCCCTCCGTTGTTGAACTTGAGACATTGATGAAAAGAGGAGGGGACGCAGCGAAAGGCACTGATGAGGGGACGCCCAAAGATGGCGTTGTAGCTGCTCGGGGCGTCCACGATCACGAACCTGGAGTTCCGTGACACGCCCCCTAACCTCACGTGCAGCCCTACTCCCCCTTCCACTTCTTTCCTCTCTCCGGAGAACCCGAACAACGGTCCATCCGAGGCCAAGATCCTTTTGGTCACCACCTGCATATCATCGATGGCCCTCTTGAAGATCACGTTTACAGAGCTCCCATTATCCACCAGGATCTTGGAGACCGTAAAGTTTTCCACCGCCGTCTGGATCACCAAGGCATCGCAGAACGGATCCTCATAATCTGACATATCCTCTGAAGAGAAGGTAATTTTTTCTTTCGGGGGCGGAGCCTGGGAGGTCGAGGCTACCTCCCTTCGGAACATGGTCTGGAGGCTCCCCTTTCGGGTGGCCTCGATCCCAATCCCCCCATGGATTGCCCTGATTCCTCCCCGGGTTCCTACATCCACCCGGTCCTCGCACCTATCCTCCGTCTCCCCCTGTTGCACTTCTACGATTCTTACTGGCGGATCCTGCCTCCTCAATCCTCTGACCTCTCTCATCTCCAAGAACTCTGGGCAGGTGGCCGTTGCGTGACCCTCCTCCTGATGGAAGTCACAGAAAGGCAACACCACCCTGCCCCTTCTTCCTTCTCCATCCTCCCTTCTTCCAGCTCCTCCTCGAGCTCCTCTCCTTACTCCTCTGCCTCGACCGATCCCCATTGCCTCCTATTGATGCTGAAAATGATCCCTCGCCCCCTGTCTCCATACCGGCTGATCAAACCTCCTTGGCTCGCGGAAGTTATCCCTCCCCTGAAAATCCCCTCCTAACTCCTGGGGGCGACCCTCCTGAGGCCTCCAACCTATCTGGTTGTTCGGCTCTCGAGCCCCCCGATGATGTTGTCCTTGCTGCACCTGACCTCGGGGTTCCTCTCTTCTTCTCTCTTCTCTCTGCTCCCTCTGCTCCCTCTGCTTTCCCACTCATGGCTCCTTCACATCTCCCTCCGCCAACCTGGCCAACTTCCTCGCAAACGCCGGATTGGCCCTCTCAAAATCCGTCTCCTTTGCCGCCCTCTCCATGAGCTCCTCAAAAGAGAGGGGGCACCCTTTTCAACTCCATACTAAAGAAGCCTAGCCTCAGTCCCAGGGTAAACGCAAGCATCAGCGTATATCCAGGGACCTCTTGGACCAGGAGGATCTCCTCCTGAAACTGGTCCACGTAGTGTCCCAACGTCTCATCCTGCTTCTGCCTCACCGAAAACAGGCACTCCGCCTCCTTCTTACGCTTCTTCGATGTTGAGAACCTCAACAAGAAACCCCTCCGCAGTTCCTCAAAACAGTAGATTGATCTCGCCGGCAACTGGTGGAACCAGTCCCGCGCCTTCTCCTTCAAGGTGATGGCGAACAGCCGACACTTGAAAGCATCTGTCATCTGCCTTATCGAAACCACGTCTTCAAACCATTGTACGTGTTGTACAGGATCATCCTTCCCCGAGTAGTAGGACATGTCGGGCTCCTGGAACTCCTCCGACACCGGAGCCGAGATGACGAGCTCACTGAACGGGCTCTCGCCACCTGTTTGCCGAGAGGGCACGTCTCGAGGCCTTGGCTGGCTGGCCCGATCTGCGAGACCGTGCCCAAGGAAGAGCTCTCGCACAGCTACCTCCCTCTCGCCGTCTTCTGTCGGGATCTCCTTCCCGGAATGCTGGCCTGGGAAGAGTTCTCGCGCCGCCACGTCCCTCTCGCCAGCCTCCGCCGAGACCTCCTTTCCCGGGCGCTGTCCAGGGGCGTTCTCGCCTAAGAGCGGGACCACCTCTATCGGGACCTGAGGCGTCGCCTACTCGCTCCTTGCCGAGAAGGCCAATCTTATGGTCTGCAGGACCTCTCGCCTGAAGTCCTCCAGCATCTTCCTCGTCGCCTCTTCTCCCCGGGAGGGAGAACCTCCGGAACCAGATCCTTCACCTTCACCTCCTGGCATAGGACCAAACTCAAACTTTTCTTCTATCAGCTACCTTCCACGCTCGACGCACCAGAACTGTTGAAGCCAAAATTTGACTTCGACAAATGTTCGCAAAATAGGGGCGTAGCCGACACCTACTTGGCCCAAGCTCCGACCTCCGACTGGTCGTGAATGACTAGAAAACTGGCCCAAAGCCGCAGCAGGGAGGTCACACCGCTTACCCGGAAGATCACTGAGAGCTTCCCCTCCAAAGCCAAAAGTTGGGCTTGGAGCTCCTCAGAAAGCACAGAAGATGATGCCACAAATCCCCGGGAGTGAAAAAATGTCCCTTTCTGAAGAACCTCTATGGGCCAATTTATAGATTTCTGAATTTGAGCTGCCAATAACCAAACTGCACTGGTCTGAAATTACCAGGGTACCCCTGGCTGGGTCTGCCAACAGCCAAACTCCGCTGTTCTGAGGAGCTATATGCAGACCACAAAGAGTAAAAGGGTAAAAAAGCCCGGGGTAGAAGAGTAAAATCCCCTGTTGACATGGAAATATAAAAACGGCTTCTTTTCTTCCTGGCGAGTGGAAGAGCACCTATTGGTGAGACGGACCCCTCTACCCATCTCGCCGGAATCCTTTGTCATGAGGTCATCTCGCCGCGGGAGGTCTTCTCGCGCCCCTAAGCGGGAAGTCTCGCTTATTGTAGGGACTGTTCATCTCGCCACACGCGAGTGGACCCCCCATGGTCCCACTCGCCTATCTATCCTTCTCACCTGCCCCGAGTATCCGCATCTTGAGGGTCTCTCGCGAGCCCGAGATTGTACACTAATCCATACTCTATTTGGCCAATAATAAGTAAATATTTAAAACTTAAATATACGACATAATCGAATTTTTTTACAATTTATTGCATAATATTGATCAATTGTAAATCTGTAATTAAAATATAAAAATAAAAAGATGTCCGGATCATGTACGGGCGGGTGCAGGCTGCCACATAGACTGGCGACAGCCCGCCCGTCTTCCGGCGGATCCGGATCCTCTGGAGATCGTGCGGGAACTCCAGGGTGGAGTTCAATCCAATGGCGAGAGAACCCCTCACTCCATCAATCCAACGGCTGGACTTCTCGCGCGCTAAAAGACAAAAAAAAAAGTTAAAATATTAAAAAAATGCAATATCGCTCGCCCATTAGATTTCAATCGAACGAGTTGATTGCGCGAACTCCCCCGTGGAGTTTCCGCACGAACTTCAGAGGATCCGGATTCTCTTCGGGCACCGTTTTCCTCCACTTCCCCATGCGACCCTTTTTGGACAAGTGGCACGCAATTAGCCCTTGCTCGCAATGGCCCACGGGCCCAGGCCCACCATCTCCCCCCGTACAATTGCCTATAGGATTCTGGGCTTCGACTCTTATTTAACTATTTTATTTATTTTTATTGTTACTTTAGGTTTAGTGTTATCGTTGACGTTTGGGCCCCGCTGTCTGTTTTGACCGTTGGATTCAGACCTCCAGCATATCTGCGCGCTACATTTAATGCTGAAAAATCGGCCTCCAAAATTAAATTAATAATTAATTATGTTTATACAATTATTAATTTACAATCAAAATTGAAATATGTATTAATTTTCAACAAATGAACTCGATTATTAAATGAACTCAAAGTATATATTATAGTATCTACTGTCATTATGTTTATTCATTATCTTAGGCGTGCAACTCATCATGAAAAACTATTTTAAATTCTTTATGTATATAAATGACTATATTATTAATTTATACATAAAACAAAGTCGGTGCAGTTGAGTTTTCTCGATTTCATATTATTTCACATTAATATTAGTTTAAGCTTCGTTTGGTTCGCAGCCGGACGGCCGGCATCGGCATTTGCTCTATTTGAAACAGTCCCGATCCGCTCCGTTTCGACCCCGTCTCTCCCCTTCCATTTAATTTAGTATGCTCCTTTTAATTATTATATTAATTATTTAATACATTATACTTTATTTATGTTTCTAAGCATTACCAACCGATAGAGAAGACTACATAAACACCGTCAAGTGTTTTTGCTCTAGTGAGTTTGAACAAAAATATTATAATCACACAATGCATGTTTGGCTTTGGCATGACAACAATTATGACAGCCATCAAGAAAAGAGAATTATTTTTCAACATAATAATGAATGAAGTTCATTAGATAAGGTCGGTCGTTCACAAATGACAGTTTGTAAATCATAACCACCATGCTCACACTACTGTCACCCTCATGCGAAATGGAGCCTTAAAGTGCTTGCAGATGCAAACATCTGCGACTGACTTCCGTGATATGTTATAACCTTCGTATCTGCAAATGACTTCAGTGATATGTTATAACCGCCGTCCCAAATAAGGCCTATTTAACAAGTTCCGCACGACCGTACCAACATGCATAACACTGATCGCAATAGCGTAAAGACAGACTAGGGCTCCGTTTGGTACGGTGGTGGCGGTCATGAATATAGGGGTTAAATTATCATTCGTTGCCCACCAAGGAATTTCATCTACTTTTATGTTCAAACGAATGATGTTTGTTAGATGATCCTTAACAAATGACGGTTTAACCCATACATTTACGACCGCCGCTGTACAACCCCGTGTCCGGCGAGCAAGGTCCTCAAGGGGCGAGTAGGTCAGACTGGGAGCAACGGGCGAGCTCGGCCACGGCAGGGGCGAGGCTGAGCTCGGCATCCGTCGACCAGAGTTCGTCGATCGGCGACCCCGAGCCCGGCATTCGCCGAGCGGGCTGAGGCTCGCGACCCCGCAGTGGAGCTCGGCAGCAGCTGGCAAGCAAAGCACGCCGAGGTGGCGAGGGGTCCCAGCTCGCCTGGGGATCAGAGGTACTTTTTACTGTTTTACCCCTGCTGGCCTGCCCATAGCCCTTCAAAACAGCGGAGTTTGGCTGTTGGCAGGCCCAGCCAAGGGTTTCCTGGTAATTTCAGGTCAGCTATTTTGGTTATTGGCAGTCCGGGTTTCAAAAACTATAAATAGGACCCAAGGGGTACCCCAGAAGGCAAGTTTTGTTCCCTGAGCTCCTCCCCCCAAATTCTCTAAGTGCTTTCTGTGAGTACCTTAGCTCGGCTTCAGGCTAAGGAGGGGAAGCGCTCTGAGATCTTCCGGGTTTGTGGTGGGACCTCCCCGCCGAGCCCTTGGGTCTGTTCCTCCTTGTCTTGTTGTTTTTCTTGCAGGAGCGAAGTAGGCGCGAGACCACCCCTTTCCCCAAGGGCGAGCTCCACAGGAAGCCGGGTTCCGGTTTCAACATTTTGGTGCGGTGAGCGTGGAGCGTGGTCAGCGCAGAAAAGTTTCCGCGAGCTCGATGACGGGACAAGGATCCGACAGGCCGAGCTCGCCGCCCCCCCCCCCCCCCCCCGCCTCTCGCAACGGTGGGAATGTTCGAAGACTTCAGAAGCGAGGTGCTGAATCTGGTCAAGTTCGCACTCGGCACGCGGGCCGAGTGCTCGACTCCGGCAAACCAGATCGCGGCCGCCCCCTCACTGGGCGAGGACGCTCCCGGCAGGCGAGCTGGGAAGGAGGTGGCCGAAGAAGGCCGAGGTGCGAGCTCCCCGGGCGCGAGCTCTTCCCCGGCTCGGCAGGCCGAGGTCGCTTCGGCGAGCTGGGCTCGCGAGACTCGCCAGCTCGCCCAGTGGGAGGAGGGAGCCCTTTCAGCGAGCTGGTCTCTTCAGCTCCAGTTCCAGATGGGTTCAGGGAGCCCGAGATGTCCTATTACACTGGGAGGGAGACCCGGTACAGCACGTCCAATGGTTCGAGGACGTGGTCTCCATCCGTCAGATGTCGGACGGATTCAAGTGCCGGCTCTTCGCCATCACCCTCCGGGAGAAAGCGAGAGAATGGTTCCACCAGCTACCGGCCAGCTCCATCTATTGCTTCGAGGACTTGCGCCGAGGATTCATGCTGAGATTCACCACTTCGAAAAAGAGGAAGGAGTCCGAGTCCCTGTTTCACATCAAGCAGGGGGTAAACGAGACGTTGGGAAGCTATGTGGACCGATTCCAGGAGGAAGTTACTCAGGTTCAGGAGATGCCAGGTCATAGTCTGATGATGGCCTTCACCCTAGGCCTGCAGCAGGGCTTCTTCCGGATGGAGCTGAAGAGAGTTCCCCCCTTCTCCTATGAGGAGTTGATGGAAAGGGCGGCAAGAGAGGTTGACGGGGAGGCGTCAAACCCGGAGTTTGCAAGGAAGTTGGCCAGGTGGGCCACAGAGGAGGAGAGAGAGTCGAAGGGAGGAAGAGGTCAGGAGGAGAGAAGAGGGGAGCCCAGGCAGAGGGAGCAGAGGCAGCTCCAAGGGCAGCAGCAGCCGGGGTGGGGGCGTCAGGAGCCCGACCGTCGGCTAGGCTGGAGGCCAGAGTGGCAGGGGGGGCAGGGGCCACAGAGGGGAAACTTCGGAAGAGGTCACTTTCAGGGGAGGCAAGACCAATTCCACCCCCCAGGCTGGAGGCAGGGCCAGAGGCCCCGGCTCCCCGATCAAGAGGAGGTCATGGTCATAGCCTTGGGGGCCAGGAGAGGAGCGTGGAGGAGAAGAAGGAGGGAGGTTAGGGTGGAGCTGCCCTACTGCGACTTCCATCAGGAAGAAGGGCACGCAACAGCCACGTGCCCGGAATTCTTGAGATGAGGGGGAACAGGGAGCAGCAGCAGCAGCAGGGGGCGCGACAGGAAGTGAGGATCGAGGAGGTCCTGCCTCGGGCGGAGGAGGATCGGTGTGAAGACCGGGTGGACGTGGGGACCCGAGGAGGGATCGGGATGATCCACGGGGGAGCAGGGATCGAGGCCTCCCGCAAGGCTAGTCTCCACACCATGTACCGGCGAAGCGTCGCCTCTACATCCCAAACCCCGCCACCGGAGGAGAGGATCACCTTCTCCAGGAATGATCTACCAGACCACGAGGACCCGTTCTGTGATGCGCTGGTCATCAAGACGGCCATCGAGAACTTCACCGTCTCACGGATCCTCGTGGACAACGGGAGTTCCGTCAACGTCGTCTTCAAAAAGGCGTTTGACGCAATGAAGGTGGAGGCGAGAAGGGTGCTGGCCTCGGATGGCCCCCTGTTCGGGTTTTCGGGAGAGAGGAAGGAGGTAGAAGGAGTCGGACTCCATGTCACCTTGGGGGGGCAGTCCCGAAACTGCAAGTTCGTCATTGTGGACGCCCCCAACAGCTACAGCGCCATCTTTGGAAGGCCCCTGATCAGCGCCTTCCGCTGCGTCCCCTCATCTTTTCATCAATGCTTGAAGTTCAACACCGAGGGGGTCCAAGTCAGGGTTAGGGAGACCCAAAGGTGGCGCGGGAGTGTTATGTCACTGCGGTGAACACCATCTCTTGGCAGGAGGGAGCCGAGGAGATGGGGCGAAGGATGGAGGAGGTCGAAGAGGAAGCAGAGGGGAAAGAGCTGGGAGAGAAGGGCTGCGCAGAGGAAGCGGCCGGAGGAAGTTTGGAGGAGGTGACCGAGGTGAGGGTCGAGGAGGAAGCGATGGAGGTAGAGGTCCCCGCTCCGGAGGAGAGGGACGCCGAAGGATGGGCGGAGCAATCCAGGCTGGAGGCAGCTGAGGAGGTGGTGGAGCTGGAGGTGCTCACTCAAGGAGGAAGGGTGGAAAGGATCCGCGTCAGCGGGGGGCTGACCCCGGAAGACCAGGGCAGGATGCTGGAGTGCATCCATAAGAACGTGGACATCTTCGCCTGGAACGCCGCGGAGATGCCGGGGGTTGACGCGGATGTGGCCTGCCACCGCCTCAACTTGGACCCGGGAACACGCCCCGTTCAGCAGAAGAAAAGATCCACGGCGGACAAGCTGGCGGAACCCATCAGGGAGGAGGTGGCGAAGCTTCTCAAAGCTGGCTTCGTGTCCGAAATCTAGTACCCTGGCTGGGTCTCAAACGTTGTGATGGTCAAAAAAGGGGACGGCCGCTGGCTGTTGTGTATCGATTTTTCCCTTCTTAATAAAGCTTGTCCTAAGGATTGTTACCCCTTGCCTCGGATCGACGCGCTGGTTGACTCAGCCGTCGGTTTTTCTATAATGAGTTTTTTAGATGCATTTTCAGGTTACCATCAGATCAGGATGCACCCCCCGGACATCAAGGATGTCTCATTCATCACAGGGGACGGCTGCTACTGCTACAAGATGATGCCGTTCGGGCTGAAGAACGCTGGGGCCACCTACCAAAAAATGATGGATAGGGTCTTCAAGGGACAGAGGGGGAGGAACTTGGAGGTATATGTAGATGACCTCATGATCAAGAGCCGGGATGTGGACTCCCACCTCCGGGACCTAGAGGAGACCTTCGCCACCCTGCGCAAGTACAAGATGTGATTGAATCCACTAAAATGTGTCTTTGGGGCCGGCAGGGGAAAGTTCTTGGGGCATCTCCTCACCCCCGCAGGGTTCGAGCCAAACCCAGACAAGGTCAAGGCTATCCTTGAGCTGGGGTCCCCGCGGAATGCTAAGGAGGTCCAGCGGTTGACAGGGAAGCTAGCAGGGCTGAGTCGCTTCCTCTCTCGGGCAGGGGAGAAGTGCTCCCCCTTCTTCAAGACGCTAAGGGGGGGTCAGAGGTTTGAATGGAGCAGGGAATGTGAAGAGGCCTTCCAGGCCCTCAAGGTGCAGTTGACACAGGCTCCACTGCTCCAAGGACCGAAGGAGGGGGAGGACTTGTTCTTGTATCTGGGGGTCGGGGCGGAGGCCTTGAGCTCGGTCCTGGTTCGAGAAGAGGGGAAGAGACAGCTCCCAGTCTATTATGTGAGCCGGGTCTTGAGGAAGGCCGAGCTCCGGTATCCGATCTTGGAGAAGCTTGCGTTCGCCCTAATCATCTCGGCTCGGAGGCTGCGACCTTACTTCCAGGCACACTCAATCCGAGTGGTGACCGACCATCCCCTCCGCAACATCTTCGAGGGGGTGGAGCATTCAGGCAGGTTGGCTAAGTGGTCGGTGGAGCTAAGCGAGTTCGACGTCTCTTTCGTTCCGCGGCTCTCGATCAAGGCTCAGGCGATGGCCGACTTTCTTGCTGACTATGTGGTTGAAGTAGCGGAAGAAGAACTCACTCGCCCGGCTCCTTGGAAGGTGAGAGTGGATGGAGCATCGGGAAGGCATTCCTTAGGAGTAGGAGTGATCCTAGAAAGCCCTCAAGGGACCCGGATCGAGCAGACAGTGGTGGTGCACTTTCCCATTACCAACAACCAGGCCGAGTATGAGGTCGTGATAGCAGGGCTTCGCCTGGCCAGGGAGCTTGGAGTGTCAGATGTGGAGGTCCTCACAGACTCCATGGTAGTAGCCTCCCAGATCAACGGGGAGTTCGAGGCAAGGGAGCCCACCCTACGATCGTATTTGGCCAAAGTAAAGGGGATCATTGGAACTTTCCAAACTTTCGCCATCCGACATGTGCTCAGGGAAGAGAATGAACAGGCCGATCAGTTGGCCAAGCATGGTCCCCAGGTGGGGGGCACCATCACCGACCTGTTTCGCCCCTCCATCGAGGAAGGAGAGCTCATGGAGATCGATCAGCAAGCCTCATGGATGGATCCAGTGGTGGTTTTTCTCTCCACAGGGGAGTATCCGGAGGGGTAGACAAGAAGAAGCTGAGGCACAAGTCAGCATACTACCTCCTCCAGGACGGGCAGCTGTACAGAAAGACCCTCTCAGGGATGCTGGCCCGCTGCGTAACCGAGGGAGAAGCGCGGAGGATCTTGGAGGAGGTCCACTCCGGGAATGTGGGAGTCACTCCGGAAGTCGGACCCTGGAAGGAAGGATAGTCAGGCAAGGTTATTTCTGGCCCACCCTGGGCCGGGACGCTGCAGAATTCGCAAGGAGATGTCACAAGTGCCAACTGTTTGCCCCTCTCCAGCTGCAGCCGGCCCAACGACTCCGTAGTATCACGGCCCCATGGCCCTTCGCAATCTGGGGAATGGATCTGGTTGGGCCGTTTCCCCAAGCCAGCGGTCAGAGAAGGTTCCTCCTAGTGATGATTGACTACTTCTCAAAGTGGATGGAGGTGAAAGCGTTGGCTAAGGTGACCTCCCAGGTGATCAGGAACTTTGTATGGGGGAGATCATCTGTCGCCATGGGCTGCCCCAGGCCATCGTCACAGACAATGGGCCCCAGTTCGCCAGTGCCGAGTTCACCAGCTTTTGCGAACAGCTTGGGATCGATCTCAGGTTCGCCTCGGTCCATCACCCCAGGAGTAACGGCAAGTGGAGGCCGCAAACAAGATCATCGTCAACCTCCTCAAGAAAAAGGTGGAGAACCTGAAAGGGAGCTGGGTGGAGCAGCTTCCCGCGGTCCTTTGGGCCCTGAGGACCACCCCCAACACAGCTACAGGAGAGACCCCCTTCAAACTCTCCCACGGGTGCGAGGCAGTGCTCCCCATTGAATTCGAAGTCCAAACACCGCGAGTCGTGGCAGCAAAGGAAGACCGCGAGGAATGGCAGGCAGAGAATGAGGAGGAACTGAGGCTCTCCCTTGACATGGTAGAAGAAGTAAGAGACCTTTCCGCCATCCGACAGGAGGAGGTAAAAAGGAGAATGGTCAAGTACTTTGACAAGCATGTTAGGGTCAAGCAGTTCGTGGAGGGGGACTTGGTGCTGAAGAAAGTAGATGCAGCGGGGAGGTCAGCATCCGTGGGAAAGCTCAATCCCAGCTGGGAAGGACCGTTCATTATAAAGATAGCCTTGGGGTCGGGGGGCTATCGACTCCAAAATGTAGAAGGCGAGACCCTGAGTCTCACCTGGAGCGGTGACGACCTCAAACGCTTTTTTCCCTGAAGCATGTAAACAACACTTTGATGATAGTGAATTCCTTCAAGCTCTCTGATATCGCTGTAATTGGCCTGCATGGTGGAATGTGATGTATTGTGGACCCCGAGCAGATCTCGCTGTCAGGCTCTCACCTAGCTGACAGGGCTGGAAGTCACTCGACGGTAGTAGTAATGGACCCCGAGCAGATCCCGCTGTCAGGCTCTCACCTAGCTGGCAGGGCTGGAAGTCACTCGGTGTCATCCTCGGCCTCGAGCAGATCCCGCTGTCAGGCTCTCACCTAGCTGACAGGGCTGGAAGTCACTCGACGGTAGTAGTAATGGACCCCGAGCAGATCCCGCTGTCAGGCTCTCACCTAGCTGGCAGGGCTGGAAGTCACTCGGTGTCATCCTCGACCTCGAGCAGATCCCGCTGTCAGGCTCTCACCTAGCTGACAGGGCTGGAAGTCACTCGACGGTAGTAGTAATGGACCCCGAGCAGATCCCGCTGTCAGGCTCTCACCTAGCTGGCAGGGCTGGAAGTCACTCGGTGTCATCCTCGGCCTCGAGCAGATCCCGCTGTCAGGCTCTCACCTAGCTGACAGGGCTGGAAGTCACTCGACGGTAGTAGTAATGGACCCCGAGCAGATCCCGCTGACAGGCTTCCCTAGCTGGCAGAGCCGGAGGTCACTCGATGGTGCCGGCCTTAAAGTCGTTGGGAACAGGCCAAGGTCTGTGGCAGGGAACAAGGGGAAAGGGTCCTGTCGGGGCGAGCTCGGGCTCGGCAAACTCAGCTCGGCGTAATCGCGAAGGCAGGCCGGACTGGAGGGCTCGGCATAGGCGAGTTCGGGCTCATCATTTCCGGCTTGGCATGGGGAAGCAGGCCGCGAGCCCGGGCCTCGCCAAAGACAAGCCAGATCGGGGCGCCTCGC
This sequence comes from Platanthera guangdongensis, assembly GCA_039583875.1. NCBI lineage: Eukaryota > Viridiplantae > Streptophyta > Magnoliopsida > Asparagales > Orchidaceae > Platanthera > Platanthera guangdongensis. The sequence continues at coordinate 219,597,135 of CM077163.1, read as the reverse complement.
ACCCCAGGCCCATCACACTTCGAAAAATTTCTTCATCAATGGGCACATGGGTGGCTCGCGTGCGAGTGAAGGTAGGCAGATAGAAGGCAGAAGGCCGCGCGCGAGTAATAACAGCGTAATAAGGGCGGAGGGTAACTCGCAGCGAAATCATTTGGGGGCTCGGCGAACACTCCAAACGCGCCTCGCTCGCGTGCGCGCTCTCACAATCACTCTGCCCGCGGAATCTGTCTCTGCGAGGTCGCGGGAGAAAGCACTCACATACATTCATAACACAACAAGCATAGTAAAGAACACCGGTATGATCACAAAACTTTCATTGATTATTCACAAATGTACAGGGAGCTCGCCACTGCGAGTAGTCAAAAAAGAAAAAAGAAAAGGAAAAAATACAAGGCTATCCGCTGGCCTCGCCCCCTTCGCCGTGCTGGTCCTCGCCGTCGCCCGAAGGATCCTGGAAGCTCTTCCCGAACATGGCGTCCAGGCTGTCTTCCTTCTCGCTGGGCGGCGTCGCTGGAAACAGACTCGGCATCAGGTCCCGAGCGGAGATCTCCCCGCATCCTTCCACCAGCACACCTGAGTCCTTCATCATCGCGAGGGTGCACTCGGCGGTCTGGATGGAGTTGATCCGCAGTCTCTCGACGAGGTCCGCCTCGCCGAAGATGCGCGGACTCTTGTAGGGGAGTGTGGGATCGATGTCGTGCCCCGGGAAGAAGATCTCCGCCTGGCGACGCACTTCGCCGAGAAGGTGCTGGTTCTCCCCCCTTCAGCTTCGCGTTCGCGCTCTCCAACTCGCCAAGGCGTGCGCGCAGTTGGACGATCTCCTCCCCTCGCTCGACGTCGCGAGCCTGGAGCTCCCCAGCAGCGTCGGCATCCACGGCCAACTGCGCGCGCAGGCGGCCGTTCTCCTCCTCTAGCTCAGTGTTGCGAGCCTGGAGCTCGCCCGCCGCCTTAGCATCCTATAAAAAAGCTCACTTAGCAGCAGCACAAAGCTTTCTAAGTAAAAGAGAGGGGTGCGTGACACTTACCAGCCCGCCAGCAGTCTTGGCGAGAAGACTATCCGCGATGCCGAGCCGTCTCGCCTGATCGGCAACCTGCTCCTTGGCAAGGTCGCGAGCCTGCTCGGCCTTTTCGAGCTGGTGGCTGATGGCGAAGCTGCGGCGCGCCAGCATATGGTGCAGCTCCAGGGTCCGCAGATGGGACTGCAGCCCCTCATGGCCGAGCTGCCGGAGGGTCGACCTCTTGTAGGCCTCGGCATCCTCCCGGCCATAAAGGCCGAAGCCGAGGGCGTAGGCATGACCGGTGGCGGGCTCGCGGTCGTGCCAGGACGGGTGCAGAGTGGAGACGGAGACTCGATGCGCGAGCTCGTCCCACTGCAGCATGGGCTCGCCCGCGGAATCCTTCCAGCGCGCGCCGAAGTTGAAGAGGGGGTGCTGCTTCGGCGGCGCGCGCTCGCGGGCGGCCCTCTTCGCCGAAGGAGGAGGGGAGACCGCAGCCGAGGTGGAAGGACCCTTGCCACCCTTTCGGCCCTTGCTGGTCGTCTCCTTCAGCGGGCTCCCCGGTGACGCGTCGGGAGGAGTCTCCGACGAGCTGATGTACTTGGGGCTGGACTGATGTTGTTGTTGTTGTTGCCCCCGCGGAGCTAGCAGGGCTCTCCGCATCTTTTTCATTTGACGGGGGCCGGATGGCGGGTTCGACCCCGCGTCCTCAGAACGCCTCTTGCCGGAAGAGGGCTGCGAGAGGGCCGCCTCGTCTCGGCAGGCCGCTGCCGCCGCCCTCTCGCGAGCGAGAGGGTCAGTATCAAGCCCCGGGTCCGCAAAAGGCGGGTTCGCCGGGATTATCCGCTCCCCTGCAGGAAAGTACTTGGAAAGGTTAGAGAATTTAGATATGATGATGTGCCGAGCTCGCGAGTGGGCGAGCTCGGCAAGATGGGGAGAGCGTACCTTCGCCGGGCAGAACCGGAGGGAGCGCGTCGAGGCCCCTCCGCAGGAAGGCGACCTCGAAATCTTTGTGGAGGAAGAATTTGTGGAGCTCGGCGTCGTTGCCGGACACGGCCGGCGGGCGGTACACCTCCTCGCCTTTCTGTTGCGGCGAGTAAGGGATGTTGCCGAGATCGCCCTTGATGAAGGCGATCTTGGTCATCCAGGTGTGGTGCTTGTTCGCGATCTCGCGAACTTTGATCAAGGATCCGCTGAAGTAGGCGACCCCGTCCGTCGTCGCCTTATAGGAGAAGAGTTTCCTGAACACTGTCAGGTTGAACTCGATCCTCTCCCGCCGGAGGTAGCTCGTGAACGCCACCATCATGGCGATGGCGTTTGAGTTCAGCTGCGCGGGGACGGCCCCGTAGTATTTCAGGATCTGCCGGATCTCCGGCCACAAGGGAAGTCGCAGCCCCACCTCGAAGTGCGAGATGGGGAATGCGAGCTCGTTCTCGTAGAACGTGTTGATGGCCTCGCCCGGTCCCGGCCTGCGCACCTCAAAGCCCGGCGGCACATACAGGGCCTTGAATTCTGCGAGCTCCTCCTCGCTGGTGTGGCCGTCGAAGAAGCAGTAATCCGCGAAATGCTGCGCGCACTTGGAGCGGTCATCAGCGTCCGGGTTAGTCTTGCCCATGGTCGCAGGGAAGAAGCAAAGCGCGGCGCGAGCAGAAGAAGGAAAAAGCAGGGAAGGGAAGCAAAGCAATAAAGATAGTACGGGGGTAGGTGAGCTGGGGGGGCTATTTATAGGAAAAGGGATCTGGGCAGGCTGTCACATCGGAGTAGCTCGCTGCCTCAGCTCGCCGCCCCAGCTCGCCGACCCAGCCCGCCGACTTCTAGCACATCCCAATCAAGGCTAAGCCAAGCATTACGGTTTCTTTTTAACAATTAAAAATGTTCTAAAAATTATTCCTCCCAACCGGGGAAAGTTCGAAACAGAAAACGAGGTGCGCGAGCAGGGAGGGCACCGGGATGCGAGCGCCGGTCGGCTCGGCAGAGGAGCCCGCAAATTTACCTACCCCGGCCTCGCGATCCCCGCCCCCCAAACTGCCGCGCGCGGAGAAGCTCGCGGAACCTTCCAGAGTTCCTTTGCGCGACCAAGAGACCGTCATCTATCTCATCCAGGAGTCGGGAAGGAGACATCAACTCGCCAGGTCGGCCGAGGCGCACCTCCTCAGCAAGGCGCGCATAGTCGCGCTGCAACGTCTCGTTGACTCCTCGCACCTCGCGCAGACCACCCACCAGCTTCTTGAGGAGCTTGACCTCCCTCCTCATCAGCTCGCCTTGATCCACCTCTGGGCCCAGGTAAGAGTCCAGCGAGCTCGGAGACGGGAGGGGAGAGTGATGAGCTGCCCGCGAGGACTCCTCGGCAGCCGATTGACTGAGAAGGGCTGTAAAGGCAGATGTCAGCAGAGCAAAAGCTTGCGAAGCACAGAGTTGAGCGAGGCAGACCTGAAAAGCTCGGCGGCTCAAGGGAGATGCGAGGAGGGATGAACCTCAGGTCCTTCCCGCGACCTGGGCCGCGAGCCCCCGGCGAGACGGGCTCGAAGCCCGGGACAGGAATGGACCCCAGGCCCCCCCTCCCCGGCGGCCGCATCAATTTGCCGAGGAGGGGGCCAGGTGGCGAGGCTGGCCTCTGCGAGCTCACAGGCAGGATCCCGAAGAGGAGCGGCAGATCCCGTGGATGGTTGCCCGGGCCGAGAGTTGCGACGTGGCGAGCGTGACCTCGCCTCGCGGCGTAGGGACCCGCGGCGCGGTGCCCTCGTCATCTGGAAGGCCGCCCCGATCATCACCAACGACAACGACCTCCCTATCATTCTCCAGAATAGTTCGAGTAGAAGAGCCGGTCTCGCGAGCCAAAGTGGCCCTCAGGTCGTGGAAGAAGGGCTCGGCCGCCTCGGGGAATGGCTTTGTCCTCTTGGAGCTCGGCTCGGCGGGGTCAATTTGAGGAACCTTTGCGGGGACCGCCGTCAGCGCGGCAATACGAGCCTCGGAAGCCTGGCGGGCTCGATCTATGCGCTATTGAATCTCCTTAGGAAGGGGCATCTTGGCAAGGCAGCAGGGGGAATGGCAAGAGACAGGCAGCAGAGCAGGTGCATATATATAGCCGCAGGTGGCCCCCACCAGAAGATTCCCTTCAACTCGCCAGCCGGAGCTCGCCGCACACTTCGGGTTGGATGTTTCTTTCCGAGCTTTTTGACAAGCTCGAAAACAGCGGGTATTGTGTACAACCCCGTGTCCGGCGAGCAAGGTCATCAAGGGGCGAGTAGGTCAGACTGGGAGCAACGGGCGAGCTCGGCCACGGCAGGGGAGAGGCTGAGCTCGGCATCCGTCGACCAGAGTTCGTCGATCGGCGACCCCGAGCCCGGCATTCGCCGAGCGGGCTGAGGCTCGCGACCCCGCAGTGGAGCTCGGCAGCAGCTGGCGAGCAAAGCACGCCGAGGTGGCCAGGTCCCAGCTCGCCTGGGGATCAGAGGTACTTTTTACTGTTTTACCCCTGCTGGCCTGCCCATAGCCCTTCAAAACAGCGGAGTTTGGCTGTTGGCAGGCCCAGCCAAGGGTTTCCTGGTAATTTCAGGTCAGCTATTTTGGTTATTGGCAGTCCGGGTTTCAAAAACTATAAATAGGACCCAAGGGGTACCCCAGAAGGCAAGTTTTGTTCCCTGAGCTCCTCCCCCCAAATTCTCTAAGTGCTTTTTGTGGGTACCTTAGCTCGGCTTCAGGCTAAGGAGGGGAAACGCTCTGAGATCTTCCGGGTTTGTGGTGGGACCTCCCCGCCGAGCCCTTGGGTCTGTTCCTCCTTGTCTTGTTGTTTTTCTTGCAGGAGCGAAGTAGGCGCGAGACCACCCCTTTCCCCAAGGGCGAGCTCCACAGGAAGCCGGGTTCCGGTTTCAACAGCCGCCACCATGCCAAACGGAGCCTACATTAGGCATTTGCAACATAGAATTGTGAACCCATGTCTAACCCAATCCAACAATCCAACTGAGCAAAACAGCCCAAACTACGACTGAACGTATTATTCGAAACTCAAAACAACAACATTCAAGCCTTTATCTCACTATAGTGGGGTCAGCAAAAAAGAATGGAATTATCAAAGTGAGGTTTCCATCCCCGGACTTGTTGGTTATGGGCCAACCACGCTTCTGCTGCGCCACTTTGATTGAAAATTGAGCCGAACCGGAATAAGCTAAAATTGAATCAACTTAATTTGAGTCAGTTCAATTTGACTCGAATTTAATTACGAGTCAATTTCGAGCCAGCCCTAAATCGCTCGAAATATGATTCGAATCTAACTCCAATAAATTAAAAATTTTATAAATTTATTAATATATTCTTATTTTAAGATTAAAAATAACAAATTTTAAACATAAATAAAAAAATGGAGGCTTTAAGTGTTACATTTGCTAAATGTATAGGTTGCCCAATTTAATTTTGAACAAACTCGGAATAAAATGAAAAACTGCTCAATTTCGAGCCGACTCGATTCGATTTCGAGCCGACTCAGAATCGAGTCATTTTGAGTTGAGCCGACTCGACTTGAAATCAATTTTGATTTCAATTTCGAGCCGAATTCGAGTCAAAAATTTCGATTTTGAGCAGAGACAAAATCGCTCGAACTCGATATCAGCCCTAGGGTGAAAAGAAGGTTTTGGAGTTAAATACATGATCAATTATTTTCAAATTTGGAGACGAGCATTACATGAAAAGCACAGAAATTCCATGAAAGTATATACAGAAATCAGACTGTACAATTTAGGACATGCAGCAGCAGTAAGCAGCAGCAGAGCTTGAAAAGGCACTGAGAGAGAGAGAGAGAGAGATTAAAACCCAAAGGTATTCTCTCCGCTGTAAGTCACGTAAATAAACCCATCTTCATCTTTCTTCTCATCATATATTGTGGACATCACTGCTCCTGCAAAAGAAAAACCCCCCAAAAAAACAATTTTGTTCCAAATTTGTTAATTATCCTGCACAAAAGTCAAGTTTCAATACAAAGATTAATTAGTATTGATTAGATATTATCGAGTTGTCATATTAGGCATGCAATTCTCATCCATATAAGGGGCTTAGGACAGTTTTTAGGATCTAAGAAGTCTCCTGTGGTCTCTCACATTGGAGAGAACTATGCGAGCGAGTTTTGTTTGAGCTTGTCTCTCGAATATGCATTCGGTCTATAATTTCAGTCCAATTTCGGAGTGTTCTCTCCTATCATCTCCAAACACTAGAAATTTCTCGGGTAATGCGGGACTGCAACAGAACAGCATGACCAGGTCGACTTCAAGTGATCAAATCATTCGTGTTATATTTGCCGCCTCATCAAATCATTCGTGTTATATTTGCCGCCTCATTCAAGTGATCAAATCATTCGTGTTATATCGGCGTGGCTATGCCCTAATTCAACCTTCTTCAATCTTGGATATGAGCAAGATGAATCAATACCTGTGGGAGGAAGAACATTATCCACAAATATAAAGATAGCCTTCTCTGCGCTCAGCTTGATCCTCTTCCGAATCACATAAACAAACTGCCCTACTGTCAAGTCAGCAGGAACCAAATACCTGCACACAACAGGAGCTCCATATGAGATTGGAAAGACTCCAATTTCCGCAAATGCAATCTTTAAAAAATACATTTTTTACGAGCTCTTCCCCCTCGTGCACGGAATGGGAGTCAACCCGAAACCACGCATCGATCGCAAGACTGTTTTAAGGTTGCAGGGATAAAATCGGAGGCCAACTTAAAGTCCATATACTCTCTCATTGGGTGCACTAATTACTAAAACAGGAAAACATATAATAGGTTGCAGGCTCTAAACTGTAAATACAACATATTAAGGTTTCAGGGATAAAATAGGAGGCCAACTTAAAGTCCATATACTCTCTCATTCGGTGCACTAATTACTAAAACAGGAAAATAGATTAATTTAGAGGCTCTAAACTGTAAATACAACATATTATAATCACTGGTAATTCATTGAGAAGGTAAAATTTAATGTCTTAAAAGCTGTCAATAATTAACTGATTGTCACGCAGCTGGCATTGAAGCAGGGCCCAAACCTTAATCCCCTTTGCTCCACAACGGTTCAAGTATATATATAAAGAAACAACACTGCACAACTCAAATTCTACAGTTCTTAGCTCAACTCAAATGCATGCGTGCAGGATATTAGTGTTGCTGTGCTTGCAAGCATTTCATGTAGGATGTTACATTCACAGTTCGACATATCAAATAACTAGCAGTCCTGTACGGGCTCCTATTATTTTGAAGCTTGCAAATACTTTAATTGAACAAAAAGGATAAAATTGAATTAATGAATGTTACACAAAAGGCTCGGCTTCCCTTATAGATAGTATATATATGTTACAATATGTATTGTTTTGGTTTTTTTTATTTCTTTATTCCTTATATTATTGGTGGGTCCGCCTCCATATATAGAGGGGACAAGCCCTCTCATGCAAGTTTGTTAGAAAAGCCTTAGTAAGGGCCCATGTAGGGCCCATTTTCTCCCTTTTCTCTCTCTTTGTATTAATCCCACATCTTGGATTGGGATTTCTCTCCTTTCTCTTTTCCTATATAAATATATTCATACTTGTAACTATTCATTCAAGAAGTATATACAGGGTTTGAGGCCTCTCTTTACATGATATCAGAGCCAGCGGTCTCCTCCTTGGGTTTACAGCCTTCTGTCCGCGGTCTCCCTCTTCCTAACCGCCTGCTCATCCTCGTTGTTTGTGCGGCTTCGCCTTCTCCAGCTTAGCCGCAGTTTCGTGCGGCCTCTCTTCTTCCAACCGCTTCCCTTACTCTGAATCTCTCGTGGCTTCCACATCTATCCCACCCTCTCCTACCTCTCTTTTATAATCTCTCGCATGTGGGGTCCACCGTCTCTTGTTTCTTTCTCTATCCGCGCGGTCTCCCTTGCTATCCGCGCGGCTTTTCTCCTGTTTTTCTCTCTTCCCGCTTATCCACCCTCTCTCTTGTCTCTCTCTATCAGCGCGGCCTCCCTTGCTATCCGCGCGGCATTTCTCCCGCATCTCTCTCTCCCTTGCTATCCGCGCGGCCTCTTGCCCGTTGCGGCTTCTCTTCTTTCTCGGCAAAATCCGCATCTAGGTCTTGGCATCTCTCCTTGCCGCTGGTGGACTCACCTTGAACGTGCGGACTTCCTCTCTCCCCTCTTCTCCGACTAGTCGCTGCGACCTATCTTGTCGCTAGCGGTCTCTCTTCTTCCCTTAGCCGCATCGTGGTCGCGACCTTCCTTGTCGCTGGTGTGTCCGCTGAGACCGTGCGACTACTTCCTCTGCCGACCTCTCTCTCTCTTCGGCCTCTTCCTTCTAGCCGCCCGGCTTCTCCTGATAGCCGCCCGGTCTTCTCCTTGCTAGCGGCCCGGCTTCTACTGCTAGCCGCCCGGTCTTCTCCTTGCTAGCCGCCCGGTCTTCACCTTGCTAGCCGCCCGGTCTTCACCTTGCTAGCCGCCCGGTCTCTTTGCTAACCGCATGGCTTCTGATACTGATGTTGCAACATCTGCTCCTCCAGCTCGTGCGCCTTTTGTGGCTCCGGATCTCCGTGATGTGCTCCGGATTACTACCATCTCTCTTACTGGAAAACAGAACTTCGTTGAATGAGTTCACTCTGTTCGTCATGTTTTGCAGACCAAGGGTCTTCTTCACCACTTGACCCAGTTTACTCCTGCTCCCCCCTCCGATGATTGGCTCTGCGATGATGGTCGGTCCAGTCCTGGCTCCTAAACTCTATGGACACCGAGCCCTACAGGATGACCATGTATCATGACGCGGCCAAGGCCATGTGGGAGGAGCTCCACTCCTTTTACTCTGGGCACAACAGCCTTCAGCGCTTATATGATATTCTCTACGACCTTCAGAACCTTGCTCCTGGTGCTCCTGGTGCTCCTGGTGCTCCCGGCGACATGATCTCTTTCGTGGCCCAGGCCAAGACCCTGGTTGAGGCTTGGATTCAACATCAGCCTCCAACTACTGATCTAGCCACTCAACGGGCCCAGAAAAAGGCTGTCACCATTGCGATGATGATGTCCCGTGTTCCTCCTCACCTGCATAGTGTTCGGGCCCATATCCTCTCTTCCACGACGACTCCTTTGTTATTTGATGTCTACTCCATGCTGCTTAAAGTTACGCCTCCTACTAAGGCTCCTCCCGGATTTGCACCGGCTCTTCTTCAACAGCCTCTCCTTCCGACCCCCCCTCCTGCTCGTGGCTTTTCCACTCGAGGGGGCCGACCTCCGTCTCGGGAAGAGGACGTGGTGGTCGTTCGACTATGAAATGCACATATTGTGGCCGGGGTGGTCATCTTGAGGCTCCCTGTTACAGCAAGCATGGGTTCCCCCCCCCACCTTGTTGCTACCTCCTCTGCTGCTCCTGCTCCCATTGGGGCTTCTGCCCAGGATCCAACGTCCACTACCCGCCAAGATATCGATGAGCTCCGCACCCAACTCCACAAGCTACAGGGTGCCCTCGGCCGCTCCTCCAGCTCGGTTGCGTCTTTCTCTGGGGAAGGTATAACATGTCTCTCTCATAGCCCTCACTGCATCGTCGATTCCGGCGCCACTCACCATATTTCCTCCCAGAAGCCCCAGATGGCTCATCCTCCGTGTATCATTGTGGTCAATGGTGACACCCTACCGGTCTCTGGCTCCACTGCTCTCCAGCTTACCTCAACCCTTTCTCTTCCTCGGTTCTTCACGTTCCGGGATCTCCTTTCAATTTACTTTTTGTTAGTCGCCTGACACACGACCTTGATTGTTGCATAACTTTTTCTCCTTTCTTATGCAGGATCGCCGCACCTGAGTATCATTGGTAGGGGGCAGTTGTTGAATGAGCTCTACATCTTGGATATCCCACTCACTCTTCTCTTCGCCGTCTCCACTGTCGATTGGCATCGCCGCCTTGGGCATGCTCCCCTTCCGATTCTCAAGCGGGCTCTTCCTAATGTTCCTTTACGGGAGTTCTCTTGTGAATCTTGTATCTACGACAAACAGCACCGTTCTTCCTTCCTCCTGCCTGTACCAGGAGTAGTACTTCTTTATCTTTAGTTCATTTTGATGTATGGGGCCCTTATAAAGTCCCTAGTATCTTTGAATTTCGCTATTTTGTAACATTTATTGATGATTATTCGCGTACTACGTGTCTATATTTACTACATGCTCGTACTGAACTTCCCTCTGTGTTTCGTGCGTTTTTAACTAAGATGCGTACGCAGTTCGCCACCCCCCTCAAAATCCTCCGCACTGATAATGCTCGCGAGTATACGGGTCGGACCTTCTCCAATCTCTGCACTGAATTTGGTGTCATCCATCAAACTTCGTGTGTGTATACTCCTCAGCAAAACGGGGTGGCCGAATGGAAAAATCGCCATCTTATCGATGTAGCTCGTTCCCTCATGTTCCAAATGCAGGTTCCGATCGAATATTGGAATTTTGCGGTCTCCACAGCCTGTCATCTTATCAACCGCTTACCCTCGTCTGTTCTTAACTTTGCCTCACCCATCCAGCTTCTCTATCCTTCCGCCAACCCTACCACTCTCATCCCGCGGGTCTTCAAGTGTGTTTGTTATGTTCATCTTCTTGTCCCCCCTTCCGACAAACTTGCTCCTTGGGTGGCCAAATATATGTTTGTTGGTTACTCCCGTACTCAAAAGGGGTATGTTTGCTACTCTCCTTTTAATGGCAAGATAGTCGTCTCGGCGAATGTCACCTTCTGCGAAGACCAGCCCTTCCACTTACCTTCCCCCACCACGTCTTCCACTCCTCTTCCCCAGTCTGCTGTACCTGTCACACCTTTTTCCTCTCTCCCTACCCCCCCTCGGGTTCCTCCGCCCCTTATCTGTGTCTACACTCGTCGCTCCAAGGATGGTTCCATGCACCAGCTCCCTGCTCCAGGCAATACCCCGGCAACGGCAGATCCATCTCCCGCTTCTACAGCTCATCTTTTGGCCAACTACGTTTCTCTCCACCGGCTGACTCCACCTCTCTACGCCTTTGTCACCTCTCTTTCCTCTATTTCTATTTCTAACAATGTGCAGGAGGCGCTTCAACATCCGGAGTGGCGGGCGGTCGTGGACGATGAGATGCGGGCTCTCTGGGCTAACCGGACTTGGGATCTGGTTCCTCTACCTGCAGGACAACACTGTGTTAGCTGTAAGTGGGTCTTTGTTATCAAACATACGGCGGATGACACCATTGAGCGTCTAAAGGCCCGCCTCGTGGACCAGGGTTTTACTCAGCAACATGACCTTGATTATGAGGAAACCTTCTCTCCGGTGGCCAAATTGAACACGGTCTGCGTTCTTCTCTCCTTGGTCGTTCATCGTCATTGGCCTCTTTATCAACTGGATATTAAGAACGTCTTCCTCAACGGCGATCTGCAGGAGACTGTTTATATTCACCAACCTCCCGGGTTTGAGACCACGGGGGAGTCTCGGGTCTGTCATCTTCAGAAATCTATTTATGGTCTCAAACAGTCCCCGCGTGCTTGGTTTGAAAAATTCAACAAGGTTGTCTGTGCTATTGGCTTCATTCGGAGCTCGGCTGATTTTTCTCTCTTCACCTGACATCGGTCAACCGGAACTACGATCCTACTTGTCTATGTTGACGATATCCTCATTACTGGCGACAATACTATAGGGATACAACATATCAAACAACAGTTAAACTCCGCCTTTCAGGCCAAAGATCTTGGCAACTTTCGGTATTTTCTTGGACTTGAGATTGCATGACGCCCTGATGGCCTTGTGTTATCCCAAAGGAAGTATTATATGGACCTCCTTCATGATGCCGGCTATTCTGGATGCAAACCTGCGGATACTCCTATGGACGTCAATCACAAGCTCTCGGTCCACAGCTCTGACTCCGACAAGTTGCTCACAAATCCGGAATACAATAGACGCTTGGTTGGGAAGCTGATCTATCTTACGGCTACTCGACTAGACATCTCCTTTGTCGTGGGAGTCTTAAGTCGTTTCATGCATGCCCCTCGGACATCTCATCTTCAAGCTGTCGAGCGCATTCTTCGATATCTCAAGACCGCTCCAGGACAAGGGCTTGTGTACAAGTCATCCACATCTCTCTCTTGTCGTGTATTCTGACGCTGACTATGCAGGATCCATTGATGATAGGCGTTTCACAACTAGTTTTTGTACCTACTTCGATAGACATCTCATAACTTGGCGTATCAATAAACAAATTGCGGTTGCTCTCTCTTCTGCTGAAGCCGAGTACCGGGCTATGACTATTGTTGTTTCCGAGTTAACCAGGCTTGAGAGCCTTCTAGGAGACTTAGGTGTTCGTCTCTCATCACCGGCGACACTATTTTGTGACAGTCAAGCAACAATACATATTGCCAAGAATTCGATCTTTCATGTTGCTGACATCCTGACTAAAGCTCTCTCCCGGCCATTATACTACCAGTTTTTGTCCAAGCTTGGTGCATACGACTTGTACGCTCCAGCTTGCGGGGGAGTGTTAGAAAAGCCTTAGTAAGGGCCCATCTAGGGGCCCATTTTCTCTCTTTTCTCTCTCTTTGTATTAGTCTCACATCTTGGATTGAGATTTCTCTCCTTTCTCTTTTCCTATATAAATATATTCATACTTATAACTATTCATTCAAGAAGTATATATAAGGTTTGAGGCCTCTCTTTACACAAGTGAATTATTCTCGGTTTTCTCCAACATGGTATCAGAGCCAGAAAAACTGGTGTCCTAGCCCGCTCCTCCCCGATCCCGTCGTTCCGCTGCCGCTCCTCCACAATGTTCTTTTTTTCGTCGTCGTCGCTGCTCCGCCTGCCTCCTCAATTCCTCCCAAACATCGTCGTCGGCCGCTATCTCTCTTCACGCATCGATCACCGTTGGGCTTCCACGGGTCGTTTGTCGTCAGCCAGCTCGCGCTTCCCGCGTCTCTTCAGCGCCAGTTCCTGCATCTCTTTCTCTGTCGCCGTCGGGCTTCCTAGGGCTTGTAGCCCTTTTCTCTTCCGGCGTCGGATATGTGGTGAGGCCAGCCTAGGGATTGTTGCCCTGTTATCGGATGGAGTTGATTTTAATTCCTCGTATCTCCTAGTTCGATCGTTGCTTTGTGAATTGGTTGTCCATTGTTCCCTTGCGTGACGTGTGGTCTCCGGATTTCTATTCTTAAGGCACTATGTCGTCGCTCAGTGATTCTACCTCAACCCAGATTCCCCCTCCGATTCCTCCTCATGCTAATCCTTTGCGTGGAAGTCATGATCACCATACTATCCGATTAGATGATTCAAATTATTTGTCTTGGTCTCGCTCTATCACTCTTGCTCTTAAGAACCGTCGCCTCTTTGGCTATATCACTAGGCAAACTACAGAACTGGAGAAGACTGCCCCTGATTGACCTCAATGGTATTCCGAAAATTCCTTAGTCATGTCTTGGCTAACGAATTTGATGCAGGAGTCTATCGCTCGTCACTACCTCTTTTTGGATACCGCAGTTGATATTTGGCGACGTGCTGAGATCACTTATTCTCGAAAGGAAAATGCTGCCCAGATCTTCCAGTTAAGATGGAAGATATCCTTACTCCGCTAGAGTGATCGTCCTCCCACTGCTTATTTTTTGGAGTTCACTCAGTTATATCAGGAATACGATCATTTTGATTCTCTCACCTTTGTTAGCACTGTTGATGAGGCTATGGTAAGTGTCAGGGAGGATCGCAACCGGACTTTTGAGTTTCTTCATGGTCTACATCGGGACTTGGATCAGATTACTGTTCAGATTTTGGGACGTTTGTCATTACCGTCCCTTCTGGAGATTTATAACATTGTCCAACAAGAGTTTTATCGTCGTCAGTCTCTCCTTCCCGACCCTGCTCCTGAAAGATCTGCTCTAGCTACGGGTACCCCTTCATTGTTGGGGGTTCATCCTATCCGTGAAGAAAAGATGAAGGGTACTAATAAAGACCACCTCCTCTGTGATTATTGTGGGAAGACCCGTCATACCAGAGACACCGACTTCCGGCTCCATGGTTTTCCTCCACCAAAAGGTGGTGCTCCTTCTCGTGGTAGTCGTGGCTTCGGTAGCTCCACTGGTCGCACACCGCCTCGTTCTGCCCATCTCACTGATGCTGCTATAGATACTTCTCCTGCTCTGCATGGTGCTGATCCTTTTGGTGCTTTCTCGCCTGATGAGGTCCTTTCTCTCTGTCGTATGATGCAAGGCCTCTCTACGAAGCCTTCTGCATTGTCTTCGTATGCCCACACTGGAACTCTAGGTGCTCACTGTTATGAGTATGAGTTTGTTATGAGTTATGTGTTATGCGTTATGATGGTGTCATTATGAGTTACGAGTTATGAGTTATGTGGGAGCCTCGAGTCTAATTTTATGTGTCATCATTAGTGTTTTGTCTTTTTATATGTTGTAGCCTATATATAGACATGGGTAGTGTAAGTTGAGGATATGGAAAATGAAGTTTTAGTTCCTTGTTCCCTTGGGTGAGATATTGGTGGCTCTCTCCTCCAACGAGCAACCCCGCCTACGCAGCCGCGGTTCCGGCTCCACGGTATCTCCGTCATTGTCATCTCCACCTCCGGCCACCATTCCGACGAGTTACCACGGTTACGGAAGTAGGCCCGTAACAACTTGGTATCAGAGGTCTCGGTCCTCTTCTGCGACGCCATTACACTCTCGCTCCTTTCACACGCCGTCATCCTCCTTGCCAAGTCTCCCTCAAGTTCCGACGCCAACACCACGGCTGCTCCATTCCGACGACAAGCCCGGCGGGACTGTTTCCTCCCCAAGCGACACTCCAGCACAACACCTCCGGCTTCCGCTGCAGCTGCACGCGTCGGCTTCCAGGGACGCACCGTCACCGCGTCTCTTCATCGACACCAGAAACCGTTCGTATCGCCGCTACGCGCTTCTCCATCCCGGCCTGCTCCACGTTCCGGCGAGCCCTGCTCTCTCGAGCCGCACGCGCTCCGCCTCTTTGTCGCCCGTCGCAGCAAACCCGAGCGGCACGGGATATTATCCCTCGAGCCCATCGTCGTCTCCTTCTTTCCGCGTACCTCGAGCCCCATCAAAGTCCGGCTTTATTTCTTCCGCCTGCCCCGTTCCTTTTCCAGGATTTTTTTTTAATCTTGAGCTGTAGCTGGCACTGTTTGGACCCTTCCACATTAATTTTTCTTTTAATTAGCAGTGGGTCCCACTCCCTCTCCACCCCAACAGCTCCACATTATTCAATCCCAGCCTCCTATACATTTTAACCCCACCCCCCTCTCCAAATAGCAGCCCAACTTTTAAAAAAAAAATTACCTCTCATTCAGCATTTCGCCTTCTTAATTAAATTATTTAAGTCATCTAATGGGGAGCACTAAATTAACTGTCGTGGATGCCGCAGCCATCCAATCGAGGCTACGAGAAATGATGAGCTCCATGGACACACGCCTTCAGAATGCCAACGCACTCCTCTACCACATTAAGAACCCGACATCCGCCTTTCTGTCATAGCATGTGTCCCTAAAACTTCCATCGCCGTTTCTTTTCGTGCAGTCGCCATCTGCGCCGCCCGCTGACGTGCCACCGCTCTTAGCGGTAATTGCCCTTCAACCATCACATGTCGTGGCGGCAATGTTGTCAAAATCGCGATCTTGCACGTAAGATCGTACGATCTTACGATATTTACAGGGGATACGATCTTCGGGCGAGCCTAGATCGCGTGTACCGTAGAAACGGTAGGATCGTCGTTTAGGATCGTAGGATCGTACGATCCTACGATCATAAACGATCTTACCGTTTCCACGAGAAACACTTATTTAACTCACGAACCCGAATCCGTCGCATAAAAATGTTTCGACGCCTGGAGAACAAAATCACCTCTTCTCTCTAGGGTTCGGCCCGACACTCCCCTCCCGCGAGCTCTGCGAAGCAGCCGCCCGTTGCCGCCCTATTCCGCCTGCACGTGACACTTAGACGTCGTTGCCGCCCTATTCCGCCTGTGCGCGACAGTGAGACGCCACCGCCGCTGGTGTTTGCTCCCTGAGAAGGGTTCTGCCGCCTCTTGCCATCCCAATCTAGTGCGAGTCCTTCTCCTTCCTGTTGTTCTGTTAAGCATGACTAGATATTTGAGTTCTCCTTCCATTGGTGTTTGCTCGCCCGAGAAGGGTCAGCTTTTTCTTCTCCTTCCTGTTGTTCTGTTAACCTTACTTTTAAACCAAGTGTATTTAAACCCTAAATGTTGTTCTTCTCCTTCCTGTTGTTCTGTTAGGATTCATTATTTTATTTTTAGTTCTTGTAAAAATGTAAAAGGTCTCTTCCTATCTTCTATTTCTATGACAAACTGAGTTTATAAATTTGTTGTATTGATACTTGCTCAAATTTATTCATTTGAGAACAATCTCTTTTTAAATTTGTAGAAAAGGGAAAAGTCAACCTTGAAAGTCACTTGTATGAAATACAAAAGAATGAGTACAAATATATAGATGAGAGAAAGAGAGAGGAAGGTCCTATACATGATGTGGGACTAAAGAGGAGAGAAAATAACAATAAAAAATACATAATGGGCCTACATTAAATGGGCTTCTCTAACACTTCCCAGCAAGCTGGAGCATATAGGTCATATGCACCCAGCTTGGACAAACACTGGTAAAACGAGGTACTTGATAAAGCCTTTGTGAGAATATCAGCAACTTGATCAGTGTCAGGAACATGGTTTAATTCAAGTTTCTTCAATTGAACTTTCTCTCGAATAAAGTGACAGTCGACCTCGACATGTTTTGTGCGCTTGTGAAACGCCGGATTCTTTGCTATGTGTATGGCTGCTTGACTATCACAAAATAGAACAGCAGATGAAGGAAGTTTTACTTTCCCAGAGGTCAGTAAGGAGACTTTCAAGCCATGTGAGTACTGAGACAACCGATGACATCAATCGGTATTCAGCTTTTGCAGAGTATCGAGCAACTACGGTTTGTTTCTTACTTTTCCATGTAATGAGATGACCACCACCAAAATAAGTATAAAACTCACTGGTTGACCGCCGTCGTCCAGGGAACCGGCATAATCGGCATCAGAATAAGCAACCAATGTTGGAGCAGAGTTGGAGGTTTTGTAAACAATCCCTTGACCCGGAGCTGCCTTAAGGTATCAGAGAATCCGTTCAACCGCCTAGAGATGAGAAACCCGGGGAGCATGCATGAACAGACTGACAACCCCAACAGCAAACGATATATCAAGTCTCGTGACCGTTAGGTAGATCAACTTTCCCACAAGGCGTCGATAGTATTCCGGGTTCTGGAGAAGCAAATCATCATCAGAGGCATGAGCACATAGTTTGTGATTTGCCTCCATCGGGTATTAGCTGGCTTGCAACTAGACTGGTCAGCGTCTTTGAGAAGATCAAGACAATACTTCTGCTGGGAGAGGACAAGCTCATCCAGCTGTCGTGCGACCTCAAGACCGAGGAAGTAGCGAAGATGCCCCAGGTCTTTGGTCTGAAACACGATGCTTAGATGCTGTTTGACCTCTTGAATCCCCTTTGAGTCATCCCCAGTAAGTATGATATCATCAACATAAACCAACAGAAGGACGGTTCCATTGCCCGGTGTCGGGTGAATAGGGAGAAGTCTGCAGAACTCTGAGTGAAACACATGTCCCGAACCACCATGTTGAACTTGTCAAAACCACGCCCGAGGGGATTGTTTGAGACCATAGATGGATTTCTTTAGAAGACACACACGAGACTCCCCCGTGGTCTCAAACCCGGGCAGTTGGCGCATGTAGACGGTTTCCTGAAGATCTCCATTCAAAAATGCATTCTTGATATCGAGCTGATGAAGGGGCCAGTGGCGGTGCACATCCGCGAAGAGAAGAACCCAAACAGTGTTGAGCTTGGCCACCGGAGAGAAGGTTTCTTCATAATCAAGGCTCTGCTGCTAAGTGAAGTCACGGGCCACCAGTCGGCCTACAGTCGGGCAATAGTGTCATCTGGAGCATGTTTTGATGACGAAAACCCATTTACACCCAACAAGGTGCTGACCGGGAGTAAAGGGACAAGGACCCAGGTCTGGTTGTTCCAAAGGATCGTCATTTCTTCGTCCATGGCAGCCCGCCATCCTGGATGTTGAAGCGCCTCCTGCACAGAGTTAGGGACATGAACAGAGGATAATGATGTGGCAAAGTGAAGAAGTGGCGGTGAAAGGCGATGTAGAGAGACATAGTTCGTGCCATTGGATGAGACGGTGGAGGCTGGAGCCGGAGCAGCAGGTAGTGGAGCATCAGAGGTCGAAGCCGACTGCAGTGGGGCAACGGGATGAGGAAGAGCGACGAGAATAGACCCGGATAACAGGTGGATGTGGACGGAACCGGAGGCTGGCGCAGGAGGAGATGATGAGGAACGGGGAGCAGAGATGACAGGACGAACGACGGGCTCTGGAACATGAGCAACATCCAGAGCAGGAAAAGAAGGGAAGATCTTCCCGGAAAGTGACGTCCGCAGAAACAGTCACCTTGCGGGTAGTAGGCGAATAAGCACACATAACCCTTTTGAGTGCGCGAGTAGCCTACAAAAATATGTTTGGCTGCACGGGGATCCAACTTGTCTGTAGAGGAGACTGAGGTGGTGAACATAGCAAGTACACCCAAAAATTCGGGGAGTAACAGGAAAAGGTGGAGTGGAGGGAAATAAGGAGGCTGAAAGGAGTAGCATTCTGGAGGACGGAAGATGGTAGACGGTTGATAACGAAAACAGGTCGTGGAGAGCGCAAAGTTCCAGTATGGTTTTGGAACCTGCATTTGAAGCATAAGTGAGCGAGCTACATCAAGAATGTGACGATTCTTGCGCTCGGCGACATCATTCTATTGTGGAGTATACGCACACGATGTTTGGTGAATAATGTCAAACTCAGAGCAGAGGGTCGCGAAGTCATGACCAGTGTACTTGCGTGTGCATTGTCAGTACGAATAGTGCGAATAGGCGCAGAGAAGTGAGTGCGAGTCTCAAGAATGAAGGCCCTGAAGACGCGGGAAGCTCACAACGATCGCGAAGAAGATACAACCATGTCATGCGAGAGTAATCATCAATAAATGTAAGAAAGTAACGGTAGCCGGAAATATTAGTAATCTTGTACGGACCCTCATATATCGGAGTGTATCAAAACAAAAGGAGCGGAGCTCCGAGTACAATGAGAAGGAAAAGATGAACGTGGTTGTTTGCCAAAAATACATGTTTCACACTGAAAAGCAGGAAGAGACATATCCGGGAGAGCCTTCTGGAGGACTGGGAGAGGAGCATGATCAAGACGTCGATGCCAATCCGAGGAGGAAACAGATGCGAGGAGAGTAGGAGAGTCATCAAGAAGGTAGAGCCCGTTCTGCAGCCGCCCCCTACTAAATGATATTCCGCGTCTGCTGATCCTGTATCAGAAAAGAAGAGAAAGTAAAGGTCACTGAGCAATTTAAATCAGTAGTAAGGCGACCAACAGAAAGTAAATTGAAAGGAGAAGCCCGGAACGTGAAGAGCCGAGCGCAGGAGAAGAGAGGAGGCGAGAGGAATATCAGCACATCTAGAGACAGGGACAGATGCCACATTGGCCACAGTAATGTACTTCGGGTGAGGTGAAGACAGGTACTGAGGCGGTCGAACAGAGGTGATGTGATGACTGACACCAGAATCGAGGATCCATCGCGGGCCAAAGGAGAGGCATGCGATACCTTCATTGGAGATGGAGGCAGCGGAGGCAACCGAGGCTGGCGGGCGGCTGAGCAGTCCATGAAGATGCTGGAGCTGAAGACGAACCTCGTCGAGGTCAGTACGAGTGGGAGAGGGGTCGGTGGCAGCAGCAGATGCCTGCGGACGAGGAGGGCGACCATGCTTGCGATAACACGTGGCTTCAAGATGCTCGTTGTACAACCCCGTATTCGCGTAGAGTGGACCCTAAACGAGGACACATTTTTAAGCTTTTTGGGCGTTTTGAACTCTTGGTGGCCGATTTTGGCTATGGCTTGGAAACATACTAGTAGGGGAGGAAAAATCTACCTCCCCCCGGTGGCCCTCTTTTGGGGGCGGGTGCGACAAGCTGGCTGACACCCGCCCCGTCCCGATAGGTGTTTGGCGGCCTGGCGGGGCGAGACCGGCCGGGGCCGAGGTCTCGCCCTGCCTCCCTTCTGTTTGGCGGCCTGGCGGGGTGAGACCGGCCGGGGGCCGAGGTCTCGCCCTGCCTCCCTTCTGTTTGCCGGCCTGGCGGGGCGAGACCGGCCGGGGGCCGAGGTCTCGCCCTGCCTCCCTTCTGTTTGGCGGCCTGGCGGGACGAGACCGGCGGGGCCGAGGTCTCGCCCTGCCTCCCTTCTGTTTGGCGGCCTGGCGGGGCGAGACCGGCCGGGGGCCGAGGTCTCGCCCTGCCTCCCTTCTGTTTGGCGGCCTGGCGGGGCGAGACCGGCCGGGGGCCGAGGTCTCGCCCTGCCTCCCTTCTGTTTGGCGGCCTGGCGGGGCGAGACCGGCCGGGGGCCGAGGTCTCGCCCTGCCTCCCTTCTGTTTGGCGGCCTGGCGGGGCGAACCGGCCGGGGGCCGGGGACTCGCCCTGCCTCCCTTCTGTTTGGCGGCCTGGCGGGGCGAGACCGGCCGGGGGCCGGGTCTCGCCCTGCCTCCCTTCTGTTTGGCGGCCTGGCGGGGCGAGACCGGCCGGGGGCCGGGGTCTCGCCCTGCCTCCCTTCTGTTTGGCGGCCTGGCGGGGCGAGACCGCCGGGGGCCGGGGTCTCGCCCTGCCTCCCTTCTCGCCCGGCGGCCTGGCGGGGCGAGACCGGCCAGAGGCCGCGGTCTCGCCCTTGCCCCCCTGCGGTTTTACCTTCTTGCCCCGGGGGGGAATTCCCTTTTTACTCCCCGGCGTGGCGGTTTCCTATTGGCCCGAGGCCTTTTGGCCGTGGGGGTATTTTGGTCATTTTTGGCCCATGGGATTTGGAAAACTATAAATAGACCCCCTTGGGTGCCTTGGAGAGGATCCTTTTCTGAGCTTCCTCCTCCCTTAGCTTCTTCTTGGTAGAGTAGAGAGAGCTCTCCAAGGCGCCTAGCCTAGCCCTTTGGTGAGGGAGGGGAAGAGCTCAGGTAGCCTTCCGGGTGTGAGGTGGGACCTCCGCGCTAGAGCCGAGGGTCTGTTCATAGTCTCCTAAGTCTCCGGTCCGTGACGTTCTCTCGAGTGTAGTAGGTGTGAGGTCACCCCTTTCAGGGACCCCGAACTCCACAGAGGTCAATTTTGGCTTCAACACTCGTCTTTGCCGTAGAACGAGCACTTAGGCCGAGGCCGTCCACCCCGTCCACGTCCCCGAGAATCAGAGCGGCCTCCACGAGCTGAAGACGGAAGAGGCGGTAAAGGAGCATGGGCCTGCTGGACAAGGGCCGGAGAAGGAGGTTCCAGACACATCCGGAGGCGGGGAGACTTTGAGAAGCATCGAGCACACATCCGAGAAGGACGGGGTAACAGTAGAGGAGAGGATGTGAGCCCGTACACTGTGAAGGTGATGGGGTACCCGAGCCATCATCATGGCTATACCCACAGCTTCCTTTTGGACACGTTGGGCAGCAAGGTCCACAGTAGGAGGCTGATGTTGGATCCAAGCTTCGACCAGAGACCGAGCCTGGGCATACAAAGGTGGTCAGATCGGTCGTGCGCACACCGCTATCAAGGGCCTGGAGAGCAGTGATAATGTCGTACAAATGGTGGAGACTATCCTTGTCGGAGTTAAAGGGTATGGAGCTCGTCCCACATGCCTTTGGTCGTCTCGTGGTACATGGTCAGACGATAAGACTCGCCATCAAGGGAATTAAGGATCCATGTCTGCACACGATCATCATTGTGTAATCAATCGTCAGTAGGAGTACCGGTAACGACCTGGGTCAAGTGATGAAGAAACCCCTTGGATTGCAGGACCCGGCGAACAGTGCGCCCATTCCACAAAATTCTTCTTGCCGGTCAGAGATATAGTAGTAATACGGAGCTCATCTCGCACTTCCGGAATAGAGGCCGGGCGGTCTGCAGGAGGAACCGTCGTTCCGATAGAATCAGCAGAAGAGGTCATGAAGAAGAGTTGCGGCTAGGAGAACAGACCGGCAACCGAGGAGACCGTGCAACTAGAGCTGAGCCGTTTGGTCACGATGTGAAGACACCAGCGACAGGAGGAGGCCGCGACCAAAGGCGGAGCCCGGTAGAAAGAGAAGGCAGCAGCGGACAGAGACAAGCTGCGCGGATAGGACAGAGGAGAAGACCGCGACCTAAATGCGGGAAGACAACAGTCCACACGATCTAGCTGAGCACAGCAGCGATCAGAAAAAGAAGGCCACGAGCGGGCAGAGAGAAGAGACCGCGAGTAAAGAAGACTCAAGCGGATAGAGAGATCAGATCACAGCGAACAGGAACAGTCCGCGACGAGTAAAAGGTCGCGAGTAGGACTCCAGCGACAAGGCAGCGGATAGCAGAACACAGCGGACAAGAAGAGTCCGCGAGTAGGCCGAGGCAGAAGATGGCGAGTAGAAACAGGCTGCAGCGAGCTGGAGCAGTCCGCCAGAAGAGCAGGAGCAGGAGCAGGCCGCTAAAGGCCACTAGAGGCCGTTAGAGGCGAGCAGGAGCAGGCCGCGAGAAGAGATCGCGGTCTGGACTAGTAGATGCGCTTTAGGAGGAGCAGGCCGCGAGAAGACACCGCGAGAAGAGACTGCGAGAAGAGAGTGCGGTCTGGAGGAGATCGAAGCGGTCTGAACCAGGAGCAACAGGGAGAGGTGGACCCCACGGGAAAAAGAAGGAAGGCTATAAGAAGCCTGAGGGGAGTTGTGGAACCATGGAGAAGAAGAGGAAGCGGAAGAAGAGAAGCAGAGCGGACAGGTGAGATAGGCCGCAGGAGACCGAGCGGCAAGAGCAGGTAACGGACAAAAGAGCAGTACCCAGCAGGCCGCAGGCAGGGAAGAGGACTGCGCGGGATAGGCGGTTAAGAAGAGGGAATCCGCCCAAGGAGAAAACTGGTCTCTAATACCATGTAGAAAAGGGAAAAGTCAACCTTGTATATATGTTCACTTGTATGAAATACAAAAATGAGTACAAATATATAGATGAGAGAAAGAGAGAGGAAGGTCCTATACATGATGTGGGACTAAAGAGAAGAGAGAATAACAATAAAAATACATAATGGGTCTAGATTAAATGGGCTTCAGTTCTCTAACAAAGTTTAATCATTATTTAATTATGTATTCATTCAAAAGTTGCAGTATGTTGCATTTTCTTATAATTGACCTACTCACTTCATACATTATAGTTTAAACATCAAGCTATGGCACAAATATCAGGGTTATTGCTGAAGTTGGCAGTGGTTGGTTGATTTTACGTATAACTTTAATCTGTTATCTCATCTTCTCTATAGCTTTAAGATCACACTCATCTTGTTGTGAATAACATGGCTTTAAGATTTGATATTTTTTTGTCATAAGTTTGACATAACTTTAAGATCTGTATGCATGTATGAGTTAATTTGTTGATTTTCTAGTTTCTTTTGTGTGAATATTGCTTATGAAAGTTGATGTATTTTATGCAAGTTACTAAATTAGTGTATGCTTGAATTTTTTTTTGTTTCATGTGCATATGATTTGATTTAGTTTGTGAGTAGGTAGTTAAAAATGACTTCAAGTGGTGCTTCAGGTAGTGCGGTTGGGAGTAGCAATGCTCCTGCCACCGCTAGCAAAGGGTCTAAAACGGGCAAAAATGCACCTGGAAGTAAGAGTGATATTGGATGGAAGTATGGCATCCTAGTTGAAGAAGATGCAAGAAAAATAAAGTGCAAATTTTGTGAGAAAACAGAGACCGGGGGAATTTATAGATTGAAGCATCATTTGGCGGGTACTCAAAAAGACGTTGGAGCATGTAGAGTTGTTCCTGCGGAAATGAAGAAAGAGATATGGGAGATTGTTTTTGGATTGCAAGAAAAGTTATTGAAGAAAACAATCCCCCATGTGGAAGAAGAAGAGGATGTTGGAGATTTGAAAAGGAAAAGGAAGATAGAAGTCCAGCTGGACTTTTCAAGAGAAGTAGAGCAAGTACAACTCAAAGTACCATCAATTCAATTTTCAAGACTGGATTGCATGAAGAAGCATGCAATGATATAGCATCATTCATCTACAACAATGCTTTACCATTCAATGCGGTAAAAAGTGAACAATTTCATAAGATGTGTGAATCTATATCAAGGTATGGCTTGAGTTTTAAGTCTCCATCATATCATGATATTAGAGTGAAATATCTGAAGCAACAATATCAATAGACTATGGAGAATATTTCAGAACATATAGCACATTGGAAGAAAATTGGATGCACTATAATGACAGATTGATGTACTGATAAAAGAAGAACATTGATCAATTTCTTAGTGAATGGGAACTATATTTCTAAAGTCCATTGATGCATCTCATATATCCAAAACAACAGAAAATGTCTTCAAGATGATTGATGATATTGTTGATGAGGTGGGTGAAGAGAATGTTGTCCAGGTGGTGACGGACAATGCTGCAAATTACAAAGCCACTGGAGAAATGTTAATGTTAAAGAGGAAAAGATTATATTGAACTTCGTGTGCTGCTCATTGTATTGATTTGATGCTAGAGAATTTTGAGAAGAAGATACAAGTGCATCATAATACAATTCCTAAAGCAAAGAGAATCACGACATATATTTATTCCAGAACATCTTTCATATCTTTATTGAAAACCTTCACTAAAGACAGAGATTTGGTGAGACCGGCAATGACACGTTTTGCCACTTCATACTTAACTTTGGGTTGTCTTAATGAGAACAAACTTGCTTTAATAAGAATGTTCAATTCAGATGAATGGAAAGCTAGTCGATCTGCATGTTCAAGTGAAGGAAAGCTAATTGAGGAGGTGGTGATGGATAAAGTTTTTGGAAGTATATTGTCATTTGTTTAAATGGTGTTTATCCCTTAATGAAGGTGCTTTGTTTGGTTGATTCTGATGAGAAGTCTGCTATGGGATATATATGAGGAAATGGATCGAGCAAAAGAACATATTGCTCATGTCTTTAATGGTGTGCAAAAATTGTAAGTCAATTAGTTTCTTTTTTTTAAGTATTATAGTCTTATAGATATGCGCTTTTTTTCTTATATACTAATTCTATTATTTGTGATGATTAGTTATCAACTAGTTTGGGATGTGATTGATGCTCGATGATACAAACAATTGCACAGACCATTACATGTTGCAGGTTATTATCTAAACCCTCAATTTCACTATAGTCCATCATTTAAAGTTGATTATGAGGTGAAACGAAGACTATATGACTGTTTAGAAAGAATGACCGGGGGAGATGTTGACGAAATTTCTAAGATTGATGGCTAATTTGAGGATTTTAAGAATCGGAAAAAATTCATTGGCTCTATAGTAGCCAAGATTGGTATTAATATCAAAACTCCGGCGGCATGGTGAGATTTTTATGGAGAAGAACATCCGGAGCTACAAAATTTTGCAAAACGTGTATTGAGCTTGACATGTAGTTCTTCTGAATGTGAGCGAAACTGGAGTGCATTTGAAAGGGTATAGTTACAATTTATTAAATATTTTTAATAACCAAAATTATTGTATACTAATTAATTTTTTCTCTAGGTACACACAAAAAGAAGAAATCGTTTGAAGCAAAAGACAATGAATGATGTTGTCTTTGTGATGCCGAATTCTCGTTTGACCAATAGCAAGTTGAAGAAAACTCAGAAATATAATTTTAATGATATTTCATCCGATAATGAGTGGATTGTTGCCGATGAAGATGATGAAGATCTTGAGATAGAACATTCGGATGTTGAAGTGGTAGCTGCTCAATAGAAGGAGGAGAACGAGATCTTGAGATAGATGAAGGAGACGAAGATGCTTTATTGGGCAATTTGGATTTTTGCTTAGATGACTTTTTTTGAATGAAATAAAGGGACTGCTACTATTATTATTTACAATGCAGTTGAACTTTTCTTTTATATATAATGTTTTATGATTATTGATCTACATATATTTATATATAAATTAGATTTATTTAATTTTGTATACTAAGCAAGATCTTACCGTTTCGTGTCGATACCACGTTTTACGATCTTATCACTGCTGAACAATCTTAGGTAAGATCTCGATCTTGACAACATTGCGTGGCGGTACCGCCCCACCTTGGGCCACTTCATCAGACATCATGGTCGCCTTTCCGCCAGCACTTGCTCCGCCAGCCACCGCTCTACCGACCTCAACGGTCACCTCACCGCCTACAGATCTGTTCCTTCTGCCGGTCGTCGCTTCCCCGACCTACTTGCTGCTGCTGCTCCTCGCCGCTCCACCGACCTTGTCAAATTCTTTACTTACGCCGCTCGTCTTTCCAACGGCGCCGCCGCTACTCACTGACTCCACCGACGTCGCTACGCGATATCATGCACTGTTCTGGCGGGAAATCAAGCTGCCAGGTGCTCCGATCACCACGTGGAATTTGAGATTGAGGGAAACTCGATTTCAAGGGCGGATGAGATGCTATGAGTATGAGTTTGTTATGAGTTATGAGTTGTGTTATGAGTTATGATGGTGTCATAATGAGTTACGAGTTATGAGTTATGTGGGAGCCTCGAGCCCCGAGTCTAGTTTTAGGTGTCATCATTAGTGTTGTTTTTTATATATTGTAGCTTATATATATGCATGGGTAGTGTATGTTGAGGATATGAAAAATGAAGTTATAATTCCTTGTCCCCTTGTGTGAGATATTGGTGGCTCTCTCCTCCAACGAGCAACCCCGATTAGACAACTGTGGTTCCGGCTCCATGGTATCTCCGTCATCGTCATCTCCACCTTCGGCCACCATTCCGACGAGTTATCGCGGTTACGAAAATAGGCCCATAACACTCACTCTGCTGCTTCTCACTCTTCCACCCATTGGATCATTGACTTCGGAGCCACCGACCACATGACTGGCTTCGCCTCAAGTTTTCCCTCCCATACTCCTCTCTCAGCTCGTGATAAGGTGAGCATCGATGATGGTTCCCTTTCCTTTATTGCTGGGAAGGGATCCATAATTTGTTCCTCTCTCACCTTATCGTCGGTCTTGCATGTTCCAAATTTCACACGTAATTTATTGTCTATTAGCCATTTGACTAATGTCATGAACTGCTCAGTAACTTTTCATCCTTCCTCTTGTGTGTTTCGGGACCTGAATACGGGGACGGAGATTGACTCTGGTAGTTTGATCAATGGTTTGTACGTGCTCGACTCCTGCCCGGTAGCACCTCATCAGGCCCTTCACTCCAGCACATCCGATCTATATTCTTGGCATTGTTGCTTAGGAAAATCATCTATCCATGTTATGAAGCTACTGTTACCTAATATGTCTGCTACTATTTTTACTTTCTTTGTTTGTGATGTTTGTACCGCTAACAAACATTGTCGTACTTCATTTAATCATGTTTCGTTGCCAAGTTCGGTTTCTTTTTTTTTATTCACTCTGGTGTTTGGGGTCCTGGACCTGTATCATCTATTTCTGACTGTGTTTAGTTTGTCACTTCTATTGACTGTTTTCTCGCACTACTTGGTTATATTTATTACGGAACAAACGATGTTTTTCTCACCTTCAAAACGTTTCATAACATGAACTTCACCCAGTTTCATGCTAAAATTCAAATCCTTCGAAGTGATAATGGTCGTGAATATCTGGATTCACGTTTTGCAAAATATCTGGCTGACCGTGTCATTATACACCAAACCACTTATGTTGATTCTCCTACCCAAAATGGGGTTGCGAAGCGTAAGAATCATCACCTTCTGGAAGTTGCCTCGTTGTCTTCTTGTCCACCATGCATCTTCCTAAGTATTACTGGGGGGATGTTGTCCTTACGGCAACATATCTAATCAATCACATGTCATCTCGTATTTTTTGGGAATATCACTCCCCTTGGGACTCTTCGAGTCCTGTCCTCTCAGCTCGCTCCTAAGGTGTTTGGTTGTGTCTGCTTTGTCCACATCCATCACCCTCCTCCCACCAAGCTTGACCCTTGAGCTCTCAAGTGTGTGTTTATTGGATTATTCTACTACTCAAAAGGGGTACAAATGTTTTCATCCTCCTACGAAAAGGGCTTTTGTTACCATGGATGTCACGTTTCGTGAACCTAAGTCCTATTATCCTTCCCCGGGTACCTCTCTCCCTTTGCCCTCTTTACTTATGCCCTCACCGTCTGTACCTCTGCCCGTTCCTCCTTTGTATCCCTCACTTCAGGCGGAGCTTCTACCGTCAGAAGTGAGCGATATTCATACTACTATTCCTCCAACTTTGCAGGTGTACACTCTGAGGAGAAAGATGTCTAACGACAACCTTGACCTGCTACCAGAACGAACATTGGACCCGAATTCAGGGCCTTCTGAGCTCTCAATTGCTTTCCGCAAAGGTATCTGGTTCTGCACTCAACATCCTCTTTCTAATTATGTTTCTTATAACTCATTCTCCACATCCCATAAGGCTTTTGTGTTTTCCCTTGAGTCCATATCCATGCCAACATCCTGGCAGAGTGCTTTGGAGATTTCTGTGTGGAGAGAGGCGATGTTTGAGGAAATGGCTGTGCACTTGAAAAGAACAACACGTGGGACTTAGTGCCTCTTCCGCCTGGAAAGAAACCGATTGGATGCAAATGAGTGTTTTCTATCAAACAAAATTCACAGGTGTGGTTGAAAGGTGTAAAGCTACATTGGTAGCACGAAGGTACCCTCAAACACCTGGAATCGACTATCAGGAAATGTTTGCGCTTGTAGCAAAGATGAATACTATCAGAGTTCTTTTATCTTGTGATGCTTGTAAAGGGTGGGATCTTTGACAACTTGATGTAAAAAATGTCTTCCTCCATGGGAATCTGGAATGAGTTTATGTCTCCCCCACCAGGCCTTACTCCTAGGAGTTCAGTGGGACACGTCTGCAAGTTGAAGAAGACCCTATATGGACTAAAACAAAGTCTCCAAGGGCTTGTTTTGAGAGATTTCATAAATCTATGTTGTCCTTGGGTATCACCAGGGAAACTCAGATTATACTCTATTTATCAAGCACAGGGTTGGTAAACTTACAACTCTTATTGTTTATGTTGATGATATTGTTATCACAGACGATTATATGGAGGAGATCACGCTTCTAAAACAAAAATTGGTCACTGAATTTGAGGTAAATGATATGTGCGCTCTCAAATATTTTTTGGGCATTGAAGTGGCAAGGTCCGAGTATGAGATCTTTATCTTTCAGAGGAAGTATACTCCGGTACCTCCTTAAGAAGACTGGGATGAGTGGCTGCCGACCAGCGGATACCCGTATTGAAGCGAACCACAGAATGGGTCGTGACGATGAAGATGAGGTTGAAACATACCTGAATTTCAGAGTCTTGTAGGAAGACTGATCTACCTGGCTCATACCCGTCCGGATATAGCTGATGTTGTCAGTGTCATCAACTAGTTTATGCACGCTCCGAAGACTCGTCATGCAGATGCTACCAACAAGATTCTTAGGTATCTTAAATCCTCACCTGGGAGTGGGGTCTTATTTTCCTTCAATTCATCCCTAAACATTGAGGTGTACACCGATACTGATTGGTTCAGGTCTGTCGATGATCGGTGATCTACCTTAGGGTATTGTTCACTGGTTGGTGAAAACCTTATTACCCGAAGAAGTAAAAAATAACATGTTGTGGCAAGATCAAGCGCTGAAGCAGAGTTTAGTGCTATGGCCCATGGCGTTTGTGAAGGTCTCTGGTTGCGATCGTTACTGAATGACCTGAGACTCCTTGGAGATGAGCTCATTCGATTGTATTGTGACAACAAGCTGCTATTAGCATCGCATGCAATCCTGTCCAGCATGATCGTACGAAGTATATTGAAGTGGATCATCATTTCATCAAGGAAAACATTGAAAAAAGACTCGTGTGTACTCCCTTCGTTCCATCAGATAGACAACTTGCTGATATTCTCACAAAAGGTCTATGTGGAAGTACATTCGGAAGAATTGTTGTCAAGTTGGGCATGATCAACATTTCACGCCCAACTTGAGGGGGAGTGTTACAATATGTATTGATTTGGGTTTTTTATTTCTCTTTCCCTATATTATTGATGAGTTTGCCTCCATATATAGAGGGAATAAGCCCTCTTATGCAAGCAAATTATTCTCGGTTTTCTCCAACAATATATAGATATAAAGCTTTGCAAATTTGTCCGAATCATCATCATCATTATTGTTATAATATATAGTAGTTGTATATATTATCTTTTTTATCAAATATTTCACTTTGTATTATCCGCCTCCATATATAGATGAGATATTTTGTCAAAATTAATCAATTAGTCCATCGTTCCTCATGGTATCAGAGGTCGTGCTCCTGGTGCCCTAGCGATTACTCCGTCCGCTTCCGTCTCTCGCTCTCTTCACTTCCGTCTCCGCGCCAGTCCCTCAATCCCACTCTCTTTTGTGCCCTTCTTGCTCATCGTCGCTTGGTTCGCCGCTCGTGCTACCGTTGTTCTCTCCTTCCGCAACTGTCACTCGCGCCTCCCGCATCTCTCGTTCCCAGGCACAACAGCCATCGATTTTTCCTCCGCTCCTTCCTCTCAAGTCCTTGTCCGGCGTCAGATTCTCAATGCAGTGAAGTGTCTACCCCTTCCGGCGTCATCATCGCTTCTTGGTGATTGCATTAAGTGGAATTCTCTTCCTCTCCCCTTCCAGATTCTTTTTTTTCGGTGTAATCTGCCGTCCCTTGTTGCCCTAAATCTTGGGCGGTCTCTCGATTTCTATTCTTGAGCTACTATGTCCAGCGGTGATGATTCTTCCACTCCCTCCTCAGTGATTGTCCTCCAGTGAATTCTCTTTGTAGGAACTATGATCATAATACTCCTCAGATCACTACCATTCTCTTGCATGATTCTAAATAATGTAAGAACTCAATAATTTTTTATCGATTTAGTGTTTGTGAAAGATAATTGTGCGTTGAGACTCAGATATGATGCAAGTGACCACATTTATTCTATATTTTAAGAGATATAAATAATAATAATGAATGATTAATTAGTAGACTAGATGAAAAATTTGACTGAGATGTTGAAATGTTGTTTGATACTGATTATTTAAAATGTATATGGCTGCGCCTTGCCTTCATCAGGCGCGCGGCTGCGTCTTGAGCCTTACGCCTAGCTCCAAGACCCTTTTGTGTCATGGTGCGCCTTGCGCCTTTAATAACTAAGACTGTGTTATGTCCCCGAAATTGCGAGCGAGTGAACGACCGTCAGAGGGGAAAGTCCCGAAGTAGG
Source organism: Platanthera guangdongensis (assembly GCA_039583875.1). NCBI lineage: Eukaryota > Viridiplantae > Streptophyta > Magnoliopsida > Asparagales > Orchidaceae > Platanthera > Platanthera guangdongensis. The sequence continues at coordinate 219,565,861 of CM077163.1, read as the reverse complement.
GGGGAGGATCCCTTCTTCGAGCCCTTGGGAGATATGGCGAAGCAGAAGCCAGAGCAACTCGTCGGCGTGAGGTGGAGTCGGGAGAGCAGAGTGCAGCGGAACCCCCGATTAGGGTTTTTACGAGAGGGGGGGGGGGGGGTCGGGAGAATTAGAGAGACAGAGAGAAAGAAATAAGAGAGAGTGAGAGATTTCAAATACTTCTTGCCTGCCATTTTCAAACCCAAAGACCGTCTATAATGTGGGAAAATAGGTTCGACCGAAAGTGCGAAAATGCCCTCCTCATTAGGCTTAAAACATGAGAATCAAATACTTAGGTTGAAAAAGAAATAACGGTTAATAGAAAAGAAAGACGATTTAGGCGGGTGTGTGAGGCTCGCGGAGCTTGTACGTCATGCCTCAACGAGGATCTGTAACAGATTGTTGCATCCTATAGTTCCCACTCCCTATTCCAGCCACTTGATGCCCTTAATTCCTCCACCGTGGAACCACCTGCAGCATACGACGCCCCCTCCTGAACAGCCACCGCCTCCCCTCCCTGAACCGCAACTAACCCTTACTGTCGCCACCCTTCCTGCTGAAGAACCGGCCACCCCCTTGCCTCCTCGTTGTTGTCTTGCCACTAGTCGCCTCGCCATCTACCCCGTGGAGCCACCTCACAGCCCTCCCTATTGAATTTGTCCAGATCTGGACAAACCAGTCCCGATCCGCCTTTTCCCCGCACCCGTTCCTCATTCCCTAGCCCGGATCACCTCTCAAATTATCGGATCTACCCTCCCCCTCCCGGATCTACCCATATGACGTCGGATCTACTCATTTTTGGTCCGTTTCAGCCTTTCACCGCCGAGGACAGCCACCTACGTTCGTTTTCCACACCTTCGATTCCACCTCGGATCGCCGTTCAATCATCTCCGGCTCTGAAATCTTCAGTGTCATGGTCAGCCCACTATTTGGTGAGTTTTTGTTGTATTGGACTTATTATTTTCAGCATATTTGTATAGGATTGGTCACTATATTTACTTGAATATATTGTATTGTGGTGATTTGTTTGGATTATTATTGTTGATTTGCATGTCTATTCGCCGCACGCTCTTACTTTGGCCCTCCACGCGGAGGAAAGCCTAAGCTTGCTTTGCCTAATAAATTATTTTGGCTTGCTTAAATTATCTCTTGTGATTTAATTATTTATTGCTGAATTTTGATTAATCCGTCGGGCTTTGCATAACATGTAGGGTTAGGTCACCGTTTATCCGTCACCTATAGATTTGTCCCTGCATCAGTTGATATCAGAGCTAGATTGCGAGCACTCTTATATACGCAGTTCTAGAGTCTATAGGTTTTGTCATATCTAGGTATCACCAATATTCCTCTCCTCTATCTGGGGAGCCCGAGTCCACTTACACCTGCTCTCATAGATCCCCTTCAAAGAGATCATCAAAACACTACGATGATTATTCACGATCGCAGCATACCACTTCCAGAGATTGTGTTGGTCCATCGACACGATCCCACTATGTTAGAGATGATCAGTATGATGATTGTCGTCATTCATATCCCCACACGTGAGCAGATCGTGTTGATCTTTCAACGCGACTTGCCTACCTTAGGGATGATTATTATGAGAGAGATCTCGAGTGGCAGTTTCGTACTGATGCCCTTTCCTTTGACGGCTCATCGAGTCCCGAGTCTTTTAGTTATTGGCTCGTGGACATGGAGTATTATCTTGATCATTTTGACTGGTTATTCGGTGAGCGGCGCATCAAGTTTGCGAAACTTAGGCTTCTAGATCAGGCGAGAGCGTAATGTTCTAGCATTGAGAGGACCCGCGAGCGAGATCGTCTTCATCGCATCACTAGTTGGGTGGATATGAAACGTATATTGTGTCAGAGGTATATGTCTTCGTCGTATCAGAGTCGTTTGCTCGAGCAGTTATTTTCCCTTCGACAAGGATCTATATATGTCGTTGAGTACATAGGTCATTTTGACGAGGTAGTTGTGAGGAGTGATATACGAGAAGAGCCAGCTGTGACCACTTCCCGATTTCGGTCCGGACTTCGACCTAACATACGTACAAAGTGGGTTTATCATAGCTCAAAGTCCCTTGAGCAGACATATAACCTCGCCCTTCATTATGAAAAGACCTTGAGATCCGCAGGAGCTGGTCTATTGGATTCACACCCTGATCTCTGTAGTACGAGTCTTTCCCATACCGAGATCATCACAATACCTACCATTGTCCTGTCAGCCACGACAAAAGTGATACCTGATACAGATTGCTCTTATTTAGTGAGGTGCTTAGCCCGGTGAGTGACATATCTCTTATTTCTGACCCGTCTCTTTTGACCCCGACTGAGAGTGAGTCTGATCGACCTATCGAGTCTATAGTGGTGTGTCCCTCACCTGCACCTCTTCTTCTTCAATGTCCTTGGATAGTTAGCACCCCTACCATAGACTCATTTCTTGAGACCGCACCCACGGACTCATTCTTGAGAGTAGATCTATGTCCCCCCCCTCCTATTGTTCTGAATCACGGCACAACCGAGAGCCCCGAGTCTGGTGTTGATCTTGTAGTGGCTATCTCACTCACTTATAGGGAAATTACTCCTTACGTTGGTACTCATTTGGAGGATCATGGTCATATTGACGAGTTCTATGGCGAGCCCCGGTTGAGCCTCCTGATGAGCCACCACATTCCTGGTGAGGATGTGATTCAGGTGAGCTGGTCGCTTATGAGTTTTGAGTTACTAGCGTCACTTTCGTTATCATCTCTAGTCTTGTCCCAGAGAATTGATCTTGAGTGGAGCAGTACGTATGTAGGGCCTCCCTTGAGTGCACTCGAGCATACTCCGGATATTTTGGGGTCCTATCTGGTGACACATCGTACCCTCGATGAGTTTTGAAACGCACCATCTGCTGACCCACCAGACGAGCTCTGTCTTTTCAGGGACACTCACCATACTATAGAGTCGCGTCTTCTAGTCGGTGTACACGGTTTTCATTCAGGTGGTCATCGCATTCACGATGACTTTTCATACACACGTCCTGATGTGCCCCCTGATGTGTCACGTTCCCTGATAGATATTTGGCATCCTATGAGCTCACCCTTGAATGTTGATGTCTCACCCGATCATTTGGACACCCGTCGTACACTAGATGAGTTTTTCTAACTCCACCGAGAGAGCCTCCTGATAGGCCACCTCTTTTATAGATTTACAGTTTAGTGTCAGACTGCCTCATAGGGAGCGTATTGTGTCTGTTGTGTTTCATTTGCATCATTCGCATGAGTCTGTTGAGTCCTCCATCATTTGTATGTGTCTGTTGAGTTATTTGTTCATTATTTGCATGTGTGTCATGAGTTGGTTCGACAGAAAATCAATAGTGGTAATAAATTCTATAAATCGCATGTGGATGTTCATTGGCAAGGGCAAGTAATTCATGAAGGTGAGCAGGTGATGGTGAGAATCCGCGTTGTGAGCCTCCACGCGAGGCCTCCTAACAGTTTGAGAGTTAGGCGAATGGATCCCTATAGAATTATGAGGCGGATCGAAGCAAACATCTATGATCTTGATATTCCTGCAAGTATGGGTATCCACCTCGGCATTTAGTGTTGAAGATATGACGTCTTACTATGAGTCTCGCGAGTATGTGGACCCAAGTCCGTGGGGACTCCCACCCACACCTCCACTTTTGTTGTCTTACCACCCTCATAGTCCACTTTTGTTGCCTTACCACAGTTCACTCATTTTCTGACACCCACCCACCTGGGGACTCGTCTTCTTTGGTTCCACCTACGGCACCGCCGATCGCACCGGGATCCACCACCCGTGAGTTGAGCGTTGAGAGAATTACGGAGATCAAATTCTGCATGTATGTTCCTACTACAGAGTAGAGCTTGATCGATTACCCCTGGACTTCGGCCTCAGTACGACCGTCTTCATTCATCGGAGATGGAAGCTTTTCAGTCCGGAAGAGTTGATTGGTGAGGATATTTTCCCAGCGACGACACTTGGATGACTTCTAGTGGACCTCATCGAGTCTTACCTGGCATACATAGAGAGAATTTTGATCCTTATTCATCGGGAGATGAATTCTTTTAAGCCGGAGAGAATGATGTGGAGAGAAGACGTGAACCTGCAGCAGAGGATGAGTTTTGGGTCGTTCGGGGCTGATTTGGCAACTTACCATATATGACATGCCCGAATCAACGATCTGACTCCGCGGATGCGTACGGATTCGCGTGCGTTGTGAGTCAATTTCATATATTCATTTCATTATGTTTGCATTTATTTTGATGTATTTGGGTACCCCCACCTCCGGCAAATCATAGTCGTCGATGGTGGGATGCCCTAATTGTTTCTTTGTTATAAATAGATGTGTAGGGGGCTGACTTTAGGTATTGTAGATTTTAATGAAAAGTATTCCCCGAATCCCGCGATCACCCCACGATGTCAACTCCGTGGAAACATAGGTGACGACTCATAGGGTTTTCTTTCTCCCAAAGGTATTCCCTATCCTTAACCTCGTTTTCCCTCTCCCAAAACCATCCACCGTAAGCCACACCCATCGCCTACATACTCACAATTTTCTTCCCAGGAACGGCTCCATTTTTTAAAATCTACAGCACTGTTTGATGAATTCACTGTTGCATCCTATAGTTCCCACTCCTTATTCCAGCCACTTGCTGCCCTTAATTCCTCCACCGTGGAACCACTTGCAGCATACGCCGCCCCCTCCTGAACAGCCACCGCCTCCCCTCCCTGAACAACAACTAACCCTTACAGTCGCCACCCATTCTGCTGAAGAACCGTCCACCCCCTTGCCTCCCCGCTATCACCTGCCACCAGTCGCTTCACCATCTAACCCGCAGAGCCACCCTCACAGCCCTCCCTATTGGATTTGTCCAGATCTGGACAAACCAGTCCCGATCCGCCTTTTCCCCGCACCCGTTCATCATTTCCTAGATCCGCTCTCAAATTATCGGATCTACCCTCCCCCTCCCGGATCCACCCATACGACGCCAGATTTACTAATTTCCGGTCTGTTTCCACTTTCCACTGTCGAGGACAGACACCTACGTCGTTTTCCATGCCTTCGATTCCACCTCGGATCGCCGTTCCATGCATCTTCAGCTCTGAAATCTTCAGTGTCTTGGTCAACCCACAATTTGGTGAGTTTTTGTTGTATTGGACTTATTATTTTCAGCATATTTGTATTGGATTGGTCACTATATTTGCTTGGATATATATTGTATTGTGGTGGTTCATTTTGGATTATTATTGTAATTTGCAGGGTCTATTCGTCGCGCTCTCTTACTTTGGCCCTCAACGCGGAGGAAAGCATAGGCTTTCTTTGCCCTAATAAATTATTTTGCCATGCTTAAATTATCTCTTATGATTTAATTATTTATTGCTGAATTTTGATTAATCTGTCAGGCTTTGCATAGCATGTAGGGTTAGGTCACCGTTTATCCGTCGCCAAAGATTTGTCTTACGCCACCTTTCATGGTCCCGATCTATCACCTTGGCGCTCAAAAGTCGTTAACTATGTGGTTATGTCAATGGCCAAACGAAGGAACCAGCCATTACCTCTGATTGGATACAGTGGGAGTCGGAGAATTCCTTAGTCATGTCTTAGCTTACCAATTCTATGCAAGAGTCCATCGCTCGTAATTATTTTCAACAATAATGCGGACATTTGGAAATGAGCAGAGTCTGCATACTCTTATCGGGGACCTCGGGATAATGCCGCTCAGATCTTCCGGTTGCGACGGAAGATATCCTTACTCCGACAGGGTGATCGCCCTCCTTCTGCATATTACTTGGAGTTCACACAGATGTATCAGAAATATGATCGTTTTGATCCACTCATCTTTGTAAGCCTTGTCAATGAGGCGATGGTTTATGCCAGAGAAGACCGCAATCTGATCTTTGAGTTTCTTCATGGTCTTCATCAGGACTTTTATCAGATCAATGTTTAGATTTTGGGGCGTCCACAGTTACCGTCCCTTCCTGAGGTCTACAGTATTGTGAAGCAGAAATTCGATTGCCGTCAGACCTTACTTCCCGATCCTGCTCCTGAGAGTTCTACTCTTGTGCCGCTACCTCTTCTATTCTTGGTAGTCGTTCATCTCGTGACTCAAAGTTGAAGGGCTTTGATACAAACCATCTCTGTTGTGATTATTGTGGAAATAACTGTCACACTCGAGACACTTGCTTCAGGCTTCATGGGTTCCCTCCGCCAAGATGGGGTGCTCCACCTCGTGGCGGTCGTGTTTTGGGGAGATCTTCAAGTCGTCATGTTTCTCCTCATTCTGCTCATCTCTCTGATGCAACCATGGACATTCCCCCTAACCATTCCAGCACTGATGGCTTTGCTCTTCTCAGCGCATTCACAGCGGATGAAGTGCTTTCCCTCCGTCGCTTGATGGAGGGCCTTTTTACGGAGTCTACTGCCCCTCCTCCTATGTTCACACGAGACTTCCAGGTGCTCACTCTACTACCTCACATCCTTCCACCAGTGGATCATTGACTCTGGGCCACAGATCATATGACTGGATTCGCTGCAGCCTGCAGGTTTCATCTCATATACCCCTTTATCTGGTTGCGATAAGGTGAGTATTGCAGATGACTCTTTTTCATCTATTGTCAAAAGAGTTTCATCTACTGCTCCTCTCTCGCTTTGTCTTTTGTCCTTCATGTTCCCAATTTCACTCGTAATTTATTTTTTATTAGTCATCTAACTAATTTCATGCACTGCTTTATGACCTTCCTTCCTCTTATGTTTTTAGGACTTGACGACGGAAAAGGTGATTGACATTGGTAGCATGGTCAATATGCTCGACTCCAACCCAGCTCAACCTCCACAGGGCCTTCATTCTAGCTCTACCCATCCATTATATTCACGGCACTGTCGCATGGGTCATTTGTCTACTTTCGGTTATGAAATAGCTCTTTCCTGTCATGCCTACTGTTGTTTTTTATTCCTTTGTGTGTGATGTTTGTACTATTAACAAACATCATCGTACTACGTTTAATCATGTTTCGTTACCTAGTTCAACCTTTTTTATAGTTATTCATACTGATATCTGGGGGATTTGCGCGATACCTTCTATTTTGGTTGTGTATGGTTTGTTACTTTTATCGACTGCTTTTCATGCTATTTGGTTATATTTGTTGCAGAACAAAAGTAATATATTTCATATTTTTCATAAATTTCATAACAATGGTCTCCATTCAATTTCATACCACCATTAAAAATCTTCGCAGTGACAATGACCATAAATATATGGATTCACAGTTTAAGCAATATCTTGTTGATCATGGCATCCTCCACCAGTCTACCTACGCTTATTCCCAAGCTCAGAATGGTGTTGCTGAGCGGAAAAAGCGTCATCTGCTGGAGGTTGCTCGTTGTCTTTTGTCGACCTTGCATCTTCCCAAATTCTATTGGGAGATGATGTCCTTACTGCGGCATATCCTATTAATTGTATGCCCTCGCGTGTCCTTAAGAATGTCACTCCTCTTAGCACTTTTATGTGCCTCCTACGCAGCTTTCCCCTAAAGTGTTTGGATGTGTCTACTTCGTTCACATTCACCACCCTTGTCCTACCAAACTTGATTCTCGCGCACTCAAGTGTGTTTTTATTGGCTACTCTCCCCACATAAGGGCTACAAATGTTTTCACCCACCTACAAAGAAAATGTTTGTCATCATGGATGTCACGTTCCGTGAATCTGAGGCATACTACCTGCCTCGGGTGACCCTCCTTCTATATCGTCTCCTACTGTACCTTTGCCAATACCTCCTCCTTAACCCTCACTTCAGAGGGAGTCTACACCAGTGGAAGTGAGTCTCTCTACTGTTTATCTACCTATTCCATCTACAACTCAGAGCTTGCAAGTATATACTCAATGCACAAAGAGAACAAACACACAAGATCCGATTATGCAACCAGAACCATCATTGGATCTTGACTCAGGGCCTTCTGATCCACCCATTAACCTTAGGAAAGGTATCCGCTCTTGTGCTTAACATCCTTTTTCATATTATGTATCTTACGACTCTTTTTCTACTTTCCACAAAAACTTGGTGTCTTCCCTTCTCTTTTCGTACCTGCATCTTGGCAGCATGCCCTGAAGGTCCCTATGTGGAGAGAGGCGATGTTTGAAGAAATGACTGCCCTTGAGAAGAACCATACATCTTCCCCATGGAAATAAGACTGTTAGATGCAAATAAGTGTTCTCTGTCAAACAGAACTCTGAAGGGATTGTCGAAAGGTATAAGCCAAGGCTGGTGACTATGTTGTTAAAGGTGCGCCTAAGGCTCCAGGCTCAGAGGCTTGCGTCTTCGTGCGTCATTTTGCTCCTTTGGAGCATAAATGCACGTTTTGGTGCGATTTTTGTTGTAAATTATTTTTTTCAAAATAAAGAAAATAATGTAAGAGCTCAATAGTTTTTGCATGATTTAGTATTTGTGAAACATAATCGAGTGTTAATACTTTAGATAAGATGAGATAAGATGCAAGTGACCGCATTAATTCTATTTTTAAGAGATATAAATGATAGTAATGAATGATTAATGAATAGAATAAATGAAAAATCTGATCAAAAAGATGAGCTGATGTTTGATGCTTATTTTTTGAAATGAATGTGGTTGTGTCTTGCTTTCGTTAGGCGTGCATCTTGTCTTTCGTTAGACGCGCGTCTTTACCTTCGTCAGGCGCGCGCTTGCGCCTTGAGCCTTGCGTCTAGGCACCAAGACTCCTTTGTGCCTTGGCGCGCTTTACGCCTTTAATAACTATGGCAAGAGGTTATACACAAACCTTGGAAATGACAATCAGGAAACATTTGCCATGGTGGCAAAGATGAACCCTACTAGGGTCTTTTTATCATGTGTTGTCTGCAAAAGTTTGGACATTTGACAACTTGATGTGAAGAATGTGTTCTTTCACGGGAATCTAGATGAGGAAGTTTACATGTCTATTCCACTAGGCCTCACTCCTAAAGGTGCAGAAGGAAAAGTCTGCAAATTAAAGAAGACCTATATGAGCTAAAACAATCCCCAAGAGTCTAGTTTGGGAGATTTCACAAAATTATAGTGTCATTTGAGTATCACCAGAGTAATGTTGAGCATACATTGTTCATCAAACATAGGACCAGTAAACTCATTATCCTCATTATATATGTTGATGATATAGTCATAACAGGTGATGACGTGGAAGAAATCAAGAATGTAAAACAAAAATTAGCTAGTGAGTTTGAGCTCAAGGACCTGGGAAAACTTAGATATTTCTTGGGTATTGAGGTCGCAAGGTCCAAGCAGGGGATCTTCATCTCCCAAAGAAAATATACTCTGGATGGACCTCCTTGAGAAGGTAAGGATGAGTGGATGTAGACCACCGGACACCCCAATTGAAGCAAACCACCAATTGGAGTGTAGTGATAGAGAGGTGATCGAAGACATCTCTGAATTTCAGAGATTAGTAGGGAGGTTGGTCTACCCGTCTCATACTTGCCCAGATATTTCTTATGTGGTGAGTATTATCAGCCAGTTCATGCATATTCCAAAGACGGGTCATGTGGATGTAGATCACAAAATTCTTACGCATCTCAAATCCTTACTAAGAAGTGGGATCTTGTTTACTCCAAATTTATGTCTAAATATTGAAGTTTACATTGATGTTGATTGGATCAAGTCTGTTGAAGATCGACGACTAGCCTCAGGATATGGTTCCCTTGTTGGGGGCAACCTCGTTACTTGGAGGAGCAAGAAACAACAAGTTGTGCCAAGATCCCGTGCAGAAGCCGAGTTTAGAGCTATGGCTCGTGGGATTTGTGAAGGCTTATGGCAACGTTCCTTGATGAGTGCCCTAGGACTTACTGAAGCCGAACCCATCCGACTGTATTGTGATAATAAGGTTGCTATCAGTATCACCCACAATCCTGTCCAACATGACCGCACTAAACACATTTAAGTAGATCGACACTTTATAAATGAGAATATTGAGAAGGGAGTTGTGTGTACTCGTTTTGTTTCCTATGACAGACAACTTGTTGATATTCTCACAAAAGGGTTGAGTAAAAATATATTTGGAAGGGTTGTTGATAAGTTGGGCATGACTAACATCTCACGTCAAACTTAAAGGGGGTGTTATAATATGTTTAGTTTTATACTTTTATGTATTATCTTTTTTCTCGAATATTTCATTTTGTATTATCCACCTCCATATATAGAGGGGATATTGTCTCAAAATTAATCCATTATTCCATTGTTCAACAATTATCATTGTGATTGGAGAAGCAGATGATATGCAGAGTGGTGGGCAAATCAGTTGATTTGCAGAGTGATAAGAAAAGCAGTGAAACTGTTAGAAAGATCTATTTTTTCAGTGTTGTTTGAATAGATAAGTAGATTACTCTCTTTGATAGAACAGTTGTGTGATAAGTGATTTTAGATTACATGCAAAATAATAATTATTGTTGATACAAGATAATAAAGCTAATTAGAAATTAATTATGCGACCAAAAAAGGCTATTGCTGTCAAAATTAAAAAAAACATAAAATTTTGAATTGCTTTAATCTAAAAGGCTTCTATTTGGATGTCTGGAGGGGGCTTTGATTTGGATCTGGAGAAGCAGGAGGAGAACCAACTATATGAAAAAAAAATCCCTACACAAGATTGTTGCAGCCAGTCTAATGCAGAAGCACGCAGAGAACTGGTGTAGATGAGAAGCAAGCGGCTTCGATGCCGAATCCCATCGGAGAAGATAAAGGAGGCGAAACCTGGATGCTTGGAGGACCTTGAAGGAGACGATACCTGGACGTGCGATCTGAAGATGGGGAAAAATCGCTTTACAGCGGTGTGCCGGCCTAGCAGCCTGCTGTGGAAAAAAGCTCAAAAAGTGGAAAATTGTGGTGGGCCGTGGGAGAAACGAGCTCTAAATTCCTGTTTGTTTCGGCTATTCAAAATTTTGAGGTGAACCGCTCAAAAATTCCAATCAAACGGGGCCTATATCTAAAAGATTCATTTTATACCATTCATTCATTGCAAATATGCATTTATATGTTGACCCAACTTCCTTTAATGATAAATTTATAAAATTCATGCACAGATGATATTTATGTCCCTGTGCATATTTTTTTCCCATAAATGGAACCTTTTATCATGTTTGGAAAAGATTGATGTAAGAAGTTGAAAATAGATGATGAACAGAGAAAGGCTTACTTCTTTTTGTCAATGTTTGGTATGTCACTTCTGTCAGCCTTCTCCACAATCACCTTTCAGAAGCACATTGCAGAATAAGAACCATATATTAATATAAATATGCCATTCAACATCAATATACAAGAAACCACATAATATGTGCCACTCAACATCAATATACAATCAACAGACATGGAAAAATTATGCGTGCTAATAATTACAGTTAGATGATTATTGTATGGAATTTTCAAGGATATCAAATATTTCCCTTGTGTTATCGTTTTCATCTAACTTCCTCTAATCTAATATTAAAATGACTGTTTTGTTCTCAAATATAAGGGGTATTTAATATTTAACTGACTGAAAAACACATAAAAGTATTAGAAATATAAACATCAAAGGAAAGTATAATGAAAGAGAGCAGCAAATGATATAAGGAATACATCCTTTTCATGATTAGTTTATGTGGAATTTGTAATTGATAAAGATTGATATAGGATAAAAGGATACAACAAATACATCATTTTGGGGTCGCCGGAGGTGGAGGTGGTCGGCTGGTCGCCGGAGGTGAAGGTGGTTGCCGGAGGTGGAGGTGGTCGCCGGAGGTGGTGGTGGACGGAGGTGGTGGCGTTGGGAGGTGGTGGCGGCGATCACAGAAAAATTGAAATTGAGGGGAATGGGAGTTATGGAGAGGTGGTAGACCAAGGGTGGCCGATGGTGGTCCTTGGTGGTGGTTGGAGGTGATGTCGGTGGTCGCTGAAAAACTGAAACGAAAGGGAGAGGGATTGTGAATGGCCAACTAAGGCATGGAAGGGAAAAAAGAGGTGGCCAGTTAGATGGAGGGAGAAGGAGGGTGGTCAACTGGTCGGGCTTGTGGATGGCCGACTAAGGTATGGAAGGAGAAAAGTTATGGATGATCAACCATCCAGACGCAACCACAGCCTCGGATCGCCCGCCAGGACAGCGGATCACCGCCTCCTGCGGGAATACACGTGTGTCGGTCGTAGCGCGCCGTCACTAACTAGATGAGGAGAGGAGGAATAACTTCCAAGCTTCGCATTTGGGTTCCGGCTTCAGCACCGGGTGATCAAGAGGAAAACTTTTCAGTCAAATTTCATTGCCTTTTAAATGAGTCTTCTAAGGTTCACCATGGATGGTCATGATCCTCCAATTATGACGGCCCTCAAATACATTAAATAAAAAATAACTAAATAATCATTGATCGCCAATCCACACTAAATGGACAATTCTGATCATCGTATAGATTTATGTGTGTCGTAATACCCATCATGGTGTCTCCACTATGACAATACTTTTTTCTTGTAGAGCAAAATAGTGATGCGTTAGGGGACAACTAGCACAGCGTGCATGCCCCCCCCCCCCCCCCCCCTCCCCCATCCCACCCCACAAGTCGTGCCCCTCCCACAAACAACAAACGACAGTGTACACCTTCATCCCCAAAATATAGGAAAAAACAAACGCTCCCTGGTATTGCAATGCAACAGCATTATTAGAGTTAAATGGAAGACTTCTTTTGCTCAGAATTTAACAACTTTGGTGGTTTGGTAAAATAAAGATTCATAGCTAAAACTTTAAATAAAATCTATAAATGAAATTTTGGACAGAGATTGTGTATCTTTAATATGGATTAGCTGGGAACATATTCTAATGAGTAAGATTAATTAGGGATATAGTGGATGAAGATGGAGTTGCCAATTAAAAGGTCGGGTAGGGTTCCAAGAATTGAAAAAGTGCAAGCATTGTTAGCAAGATAAAGGGCTCGTTTGGTGCGGCGGGAGGAGACGTTGGCGGGAGGAATAGAGCCGCCGTTGGAACTGGAGGGGGGAGGCAGCTGTTCGAAAGGAAGCTTTTTGCTCCATTCCCCATGGCGCGACGGGAGGAAACGTGGCAAACGCCGCCGCCGGGCATTTGGTTACCCGTCGTGCAGTGGCGTTTGCCGCAAACGGCGCCACCAAACGTTGTACCAAACGAGCCCAAAACAGTCGCATTGTGGTTCATCACTGTCATTATGCAATTCCTCCAATCTCTCGTTCTCAAGTGTGTCGCATTTAAACTACCTCTTCATGTGAAGGCAGGAGGAGGTAGATGTGTAGGAGGTGAAGTGGGAGGGAGAGTGGAGGAGGTGGCTGAGGAGAATAGGAATGATGGAAAAGGCAAGACAGTGAGAAGGGAAGCCAAGAAGGAGTCTGAGAAGGAGGAGAGACAATTTTGTGCTGTTATGAGAGTGTAGCTATTAGAGAAATTGATTTATAGTTTGAAACAATGTCCTCAATTTCATGCAGTTTAGGGGTCAACAAAATATAAAGTAGAGGGTAGAAAGGAAATCCCTAATTTCATTAAACTGTAGGCTTTTGTAATGATATAATATATATTTTTTCCAAGTTCAAATTTGGACTAAAGTTTAAGCTAGTGTTGTGGATATCAATGGACATATCAGCTGACATAAAGATTTTAATGAGGAAACGATATTGGCTTATTTTACCCAAAAACTGTTTTTAATATATCAGCAAAAATAGAGTTCTTTTCGCTCCTCTCTTTATATTGTCCGACAGTTCTGAACTCTTAATTAGTGTATTTTAGTTTTAGAATAAACTCTATATTTTTGCACATAAATTTACCTTCTTCATGCATGTCTTACTCTTAACCAGTGTTGTAGATATCGGCCGACATGTCCGACATGTCGGCCGACATAAAAGTTTTGGGTGCAAATCGCAACGAAACCGAATTGATTGACAAAAATATCGTTTTGTAAAAAAACGGCGATATATCCTGATATATCGATATATCTCTAACCCAATATTTCGGTTATTATATTTAATATATATAAAAATAAAGTTCACGGGATCCATATTTTTCCACTTCACGAGTTCATTTCACGCATTCGACATTTCTCGCTTTATCCTAAATTTTACTGGAGAGTCGCTCTGGCGGAGTGGTCGACACTCGACAGCTCGTTCTCCAGTGACGAGGCAACGGATCGGCATCGCAGGCGAGGAGTAGACGACGACGCCGGGCTTTCTACGAATTGGCATCGCAGGCGAGGACGCGAGAAGTCAATGTCGGGCTTTAGGGTTTCTGCTACTTCACTCCACTGTAAGCCCCCTTCTTCTTTCTTCTTCTTTTTTCTTGTTTCTGCGACAATTGAAAGTTTTATTTGTAGTTATTATATTGATCAAGTTATAAGATCTAAAAATTTTATTGAACTTGTGTTACTGTAAGATTCTTACTTAAGTTATAGTTAGGTTTCTTTCTTGCAATACCTAAGTTTATACTTTTTCTTGTGTAAATCTGCAGTGATTTTTGTTTCTCCTATACTAAGAAAAACTCCCCTCCAACTTTACATAATTACATGGGCTTCTCATTTATCTTTCAAAATTATTTCAAAAAAAATATTATAAATAGTTATTTGTCTAAACATTGTTATAGTTATTTGTCTGTACATTTTTACTTATTTGCAAAAAATATGTTTATAAATACTGTAATCTTTATTTAAATATTAAAATCCGATATTGTAAAATATCCCCGATATATCCCCCGCAATCCGGCATACGACATTTCAAACCCAAACCGACATGAACTCGACATCCGACCTCTACAACCTTGCTCTTAACCTCTCTAAAGAAAGGCAGTCCGGTGCACAAAGCGTGCCCGCACAGCGAGGGTCTGGAGAAGGATACCACAACTCTTAACCTCTCTATTATCTCAAAATTTAAAATAATTATCATGAAAATTATTCCCAACCCCATTGTATCTTCTTCATACCATAAGAGAAAGTGATCCAGAAGGAACTCCATCCTAACAATCCATCCATCTAATTTAATTTAATTTACCATGCAAAAAATTATCATGAGCTCGAGTCTTCTTGACTTCAAAGTTCAAACTAAGTCAATAACTCAAAAGAGTGATAACATACCATTACTCAAATTAATCAGATTTATGAACTAATATTATTTGACTCAATTCAAACAATTCTTATTATTTTATTTACATGGACAATCACTAATTGTATGAATAAGTTAAATATCATTACTCAATATATTTGAATAATTATCCATTATTCAAATATAGGCTCCGTTTGGCGCGGTTTTTTGCTAACGCGAAGTTGGACAAAAAACGTCATTTTCATAGAATGTATGTTTCACATGACCACTGCTATGACTGTCATAACAAAAAAACTAGTTTTGAACATAAAAGCGAATGAAATTCCTTAGGTGAGGTTGGGCTAACAAAAAAACTAGTTTTGAACATCAAAGCGGATGAAGCTCCTTTAGGTGAGGCTGAGCAATAGTTAAACCTAGCATCTCAATGGCTTTAAGACTTTCCCTGCTAATACTCAAAAATTAACTTCCCATTTAGGCTTCGTTTGGCACAGTGGTGACCGCTGTAAACGCATGGGTTAATCCGTCATTTGTTAACAATCACCTAACAAACTTCATCCGTCTAAACATAGAAGTGGATGAACTTTCGTTGGTGTGCATAAACGAATGACAGTTTAACCCCCCAAGTTCACGACCGCCACCACCATGCCAAACGGAGCCTAAGCAATAGTTTTATAAGACATGACTAGAAATATGAAAATTCATGATATCATCTAATATTTCATGAAAAATTTGGAGAAATCAAATCATGTGTAAGCTTATAAGGTTGGGCAATGATCAATGAGCAGATCTAGATGAGCAGAAAATTATTCACATCCATGCACAAAAATTGATCAGAAGGAACAAAAATCTAATGGTTTTTTCAGATGGAAATGCTTAAGGTCGGACGGCCTTCCTCCGGTGATTCCGAACGGCCTTCTCCGGCGATCAGCCCCCGACGTCCTTCCTCGGGCGATTCTGGCACTTCTGCAAGAATACCCAAACACTCTGAGCTTTTCAAAACTGCTCCCCGAAATCTATTTTAAAACAGCTCTTCCGGACAACAGCTTTTCAATCCGCCAGAGCTGTCCCAAAAGAGCCGAAAGCACATCAAGAGGCAAAATTTTGGAAAGTTAAGAAAATTCCGAAGCAGTAAGCCTCACCGGAATTCTATCCGGATACTTTTCCCTGATTCTTGCAGCCTCCAATCTCCGCTTCTCTGCAAAGCGAAAAATCAGATCCCATCCGAACAAATTGTATGCAACAAAAGCCAAAAAAAAACGCGACGCGGATTTCACGCACCGAAATCATGCTCCAGTTTGAATGAACTCTTCGCCATCTCGCCTGCAAGTTAACGCCAAAAGAAAAAAAAATAAACATCAAATTACTAATCCAAATAGCTCAAGATTCGGGAGATTAAAAGATTGGGGGAAAAGGAATTTGGGCGGAAGAACTAGGGCGGATTAAACACCAGAAGGGGAAGAATCGAGAAGATCGGCAAAGGAGGAAATCTGTGAAGTAAACGTATAAAATGTGAAGAATGAAAACTTGTGTAGTGATAAAATGGAGATTCCAGACAGAGGAGAAAGCTATGACCACGCTGCCCTTTCTTCTTCGGCGAGTCTATTAACCTGAGTGGCTGGGTCCTGAGAAGTTTTTTTTTTAAAATATAGGTGATTTTTACAGGCAAATCTACTTGAGCAAATCAATTATGTGAGCAATTATTACCTGCAAATCAACTTTTTTTTTAACAAATTACTTGACAAAATATTATCTAATAGTTGAATTAATAATACAAATGTTAGCATATAACAAAACCTTTAAACTTCATTTACTTTAGCAGTGGCGGTTGTAAAAAGAGTTTTTGTAAAGATAAGTTTGTAAAGGGAGTTGTTGGAAACTGAATGCTGGAAATGAGAATCTGTTTGGATGGTCTGTGTTTGCAGAGCTGTTCCAAACAGAGAATCGTTTGTCAAAACCGCGGTGGCGTTTTGGATTTTTTAAAAAAAATTGTTTAAATTTTAAAAAATATGTTTGTAATATACTCCAATAGACTGCTCAGTTAAAACATATAAAGGTACTATAAATACTCCAATATACTGCTAAACATTAAAATTTTGAAAACTCGAAATACAATAGTTTTCTATGCAGATACAACAAACACGTTCAAGCTCTGAGCAGTTGATCGGCAATGGAGTCACGCAATGTCACCATCTCATTCACCCCTACTCGAACCCCTCTAACATGGTCTCCACTTGAGGTTTCATATATCTGTCATGTTCTTCTTTGAAGGCCCGCCGGGTAAATAAATTGCTCATGTTCATCGCAAGCACGAAAATGAGTGTCTGAGCGGGATGGATGTCTGCGAATGTAGTTATGCAATGTCATTGTTGCAATCACAATGTCTCTTTACTTTGACAAACTGTATGGTGGCATATCTCTGAGAATCTTTCATTGTTTTTTCCAAACTCCGAATGAACGTTCAATGACACTGCGTAAAGACGAGTGAGCTTAGTTGAATATTTCTCGGCGCCCTCGTATAGGTCGACTGCTCCTTCTAAAATCTGGTAAATGATATCATGTACATGAATATGATTTAAAAAAAACACGTTGAAGTGGATATCTGGCATCTATATACACACACTACATCACATAGCACAACACACACAACATAACACACACACACACACACACGGCGTATAAAAAACTCAACACATACACACACTCAACACACACACATAAATAATCAACACACATATATACACATAAATAGGCACACACGCACATAAATAAGCGCACACACATAAATAAGCACACAATGACACACACAGCATAGGTACAAACACACACAACACGTACACACAACACAGCACAAAATTCACACATATAAAATTCACACACACACACAGTGTAAGTGTATATTCGGACGAATAACGGGCTCGGGGGCTTTACGCGAATAAATCCTAGGTTTAACTCTATATAATCCTAGCTGGGGGCAACGGGGAGAGGGTTCCACCTAGACTCTCCTCCGGATGTTTCGAGCACCTCTCATATTCTCGAAACACTTCCCCGTCGCCCCGACTCCCGCTCGATCGCGGAACAAGGGGGCACGACGATCGCTCTTCTCTCCCAAGTAGCCGCCGTTGTTCGCTCCCCCCCCCCCCCCGAAGTCGATCGCTCCTTCGCCATCGCTAGGTTGCCGACGCCGAAGCAACGTCGCGTCCTCTTCGAAGCCGCCTGCTAGGGCTCGTCGATCGCGTCTTACTCGTCGCCGTCGACGCTCGATCGCGTCTTCCCCATCGCCGATCGAGAAAGAAGGAAAAGTCATCGTTGCTGGGTTCGGAGTTTGTCCCCGTCGCCGATTGGCCTCCTACCGCTCTCTTCTACGCCGGTGAAGTAGCAGAGGTCTGCCTCCGTGTCCGCCGCCGCCTCTGCCATCTTTTGGTCGTCGGTGTTCAGGTCGGAAAGGTAGAGCCGCCGCCTTTGACCTGCTGCTTCCAGAGCTATCCAGTGAAGCCGATCCAAGTTTGTTCTTCAGTGGTAGCTGTGTTCTTCAGTGGTAGCCGTGTTCTCTTCCGGCAGTTTCAGTGTTAGGGTTTGTAAGTAAGTGAAGGGATGAGGAACTTCAGCTTCTCCTCTCTAGTGCCCATGAACAAATTGGAGAAATTTACGGTCACAGAGTTCAACGACTGGAAGTTGAACACGCAGTTCGGGATGAAATACCTGAACGTTTTCTACACCATCAAGACTGCTCGTGCTGATGTTGCTGAGACTGAAGATGAGGCACATTGGGTCGAAGATGAGGACTTCTGCAGGGATTACTTGCTGAACTGCCTCTCCTCCAGCCTGGCCAAGAACTACATCAAGATGCAGTCTGCTAAGGAGATCTGGGAAGCACTGGAGGAGCACTTCAAGCAGGAGGAGGACCTCTCTAAGGCTCATCTGGTGGATAAATTCCACTCCTTCAGCTTCGACGAGGAGAAAGTCATTCTCCCTCAGGTATCAGAATTTGAAAATTTAGTTGATTCCTTGCATAGTGAGTCTATTAGTCTGTCCGATAGTTTTGTTGCGGGCACTATTGTGTATAAGTTGCCCTCCTTATGGTACAATTTAAAAACGGAAATGTACCGCAAAAAGATGCAGGTTGGTCTGAACGACCTCAAGCGTTTCATACGCATTGAGGACGAGAATAGGACGAAGCACTCCTTGGAAGCTGTTGGCAAGCAGAATGCTGCTGACAACATGATTTCAAGCTCTAAGTGTGCTCCTTCCCCTCACAAGACCAAAACGTCTCGTAGTAGCTCACAGGTTGCAGGACTGAGTAGACCCACTAAGAAATTTAAGGATAAATATTTTAACTGCAACAAGTGTAGACACTGCGCATCTGACTGCAAGTTACCGAGGAAGGAAAGAACTAAGCCACCATAAGAGGGCAACCAGGCCCATCTGGTTAGTCAAGCTGAGTCATCCGACTTTGTTGCCATGGTCGGACACGAGCAGGCCAGCACCGAGTGGTTCCTGGATTCTGGGGCAATGTGCCACGTTTGCAACAATGCTAATCTTTTGACAGAGCTGAAGAATACAAAGGAATCAGTGACTGTAGCAGATGGAGGAACAGCTAACGTATTAAAGGTGAGGAACGCAACTTTGATGCTCTCCTCAGGTAAGTCTTTAATTTTAAAGAACGTAAAATTTATTCCTTCTTTATCTGTTAACTTAGTGTTTATTAGTTTATTGTGTGATGTTGGTATGTCACTTAACTTCTGTAGCGGTAAAGTGACTATATCAGTTAACTCTCACTACTTTAGATGTGCTTACGTCCAAAATAGGATGTAGCGTCTGAGTCTAGCAAATGATGTAGTGCAACAAGTTCAATTGAATTCAGTTATCCCTAGGACTCTACATGAGAGACTAAGACACGTAAACTACAGGAAAATATTCCAAGTAGCTAGAACTCACAAGATCACATTAGACACTAAGTCTCCTCTTGGAAAATGTGAAGTGTGTGCTCAGACTAAAATCACTAGAAAACCTTTTGGCATGGTTACTAGGAGCACAACATCTCTTGAGCTTATACATTCTGATATTTGTGACTTTAAGAGTTTTGTCACTAGAAGTGGAAGGAAGTATCTGATCACGTTCATAGATGACTGCACAAGGTTTTGTCATATTTCGTTGCTTAAAACTAAAGACAAAGCATTTGAAAAATTTTGTCTTTTCAAAATCAGGGTAGAAAACTAATTAAGCATGAAAATAAAGAGATTTGGGAGTGATAGAGGAGGATAATATATGTCCAGTGAGTTCAGATGCTTCCTTGATTCACAGAGCATCATAGCAGAAACCATTGCTCCTTACTCCCCTCAATCTAACGGCATAGCTGAGCGCAAGAATATAACGTTAACAAAGATGTTGAACTCTATGTACTGCTCATTGCAGGCATGTCTTCCGCTTATTGAGGAGAAGCAGTCTTGACTACGAATCACATTCTGAATAAAGTTCCTCATACTAAGTTAGAGGTTACGCCATACAAGCTTTGGTTTAAGTGACCCCGTCTTTAACTAGACTTAAGACCTGAGGTTGTATAGCCTATGTCAGGGTTCCTGACCCTAGACAGTCTAAGGTTGGACCTAGGACCAATATATGTGTCTACTTAGGTTGTGCTGAAGATAGTGTTGTAGATAGGTTCTTTGATATAATATCATAATAGAATCTAGGGATGTAGTGTTCTTCGAGGATAAATTCCTCAAAGATAAGAACTTAGCAATCTCAGATATGCAAGCAACTATTACTGAGGAAGATCCTGAATCAGTACCGAGCACCTCCTATTCTGTTCCGGTAGATAACTCTAGCCTAGAGTCTAGGAGGACTTCAGTGAGAGAGAGAACTCCCAGAACCTTCTGTAGTGATTTTGTCACTTACCACGTTGAGGATGATCCATCTACCTTTAAGGAAGCGATGAGATTAAGGGATTCCCTACTCTGGAAAGAAGCTATTGAGGATGAGATGAACTCTCTCCTTCAGAACGGTACCTATACGTTAGTTGATAAGCCAAAATGGGCTAAAACTGTAGGGTGCAAGTGGGTTCTGAAAAAGAAGCTAAATCTCGATGGTAGCGTAGCTAAGTACAAAACACGTCTGGTGGTTAAAGGTTTCACACAAGTAAGCAGAGTAGACTATTTTGATGTATACTCACCCTTGTGTCACTTAGCAACCATTAGGGTTCTTCTTGCTATTCAGCAATTGAGAACTTTTTTGTTCATCAAATGGATGTTAAGACTGCGTTCTTGAACGGAGATCTGACCGAAGAGATCTACACGAGTCAACCTAAAGGTTTTATTGTAGACGGTCACGAAAACAAGGTCTGTAAGCTTTTAAAGTCGCTATACGGATTGAAACAAGCACCGAAATTATGGCATGAGAAGTTTGACTATACTGTAAATAACATGGGATTCATGTCGAGTCTCTCGGACAAATGTCTTTACATACGTCATAGATCAGACAAAGTCGTATAATATGCTTGTACGTGGATGATATGCTTATTCTTGGATCTGATCAATCCGAAGTGGATGACGTAAAGTCAGGTCTAATTAAAGAATTTAGCGTGATAGATCTCAGTGTAGTTGACATTATACTAGGTATGCAAGTGAGCTTTGGGAAACATGACATTTCTCTAAGTCAAAGCCACTACATCCAGTCCATGTTGGACACGTGGGGATACAGTGAACGTAAAGCGACTGAGACACCATACGATTATTCTAACCGCTTAAAGCCCAATGATGGAGCTGCGGTTCAACAGTTAGATTATTCTAAACTGCTTGGTAGCCTCATGTACGCTATGGTCTGTACGAGACCTGACATAGCCTTTACGGTCGGCATGTTAAGTAGGTTCACTAGCAATCCTGGCCAAGACCATTGAGATGCCCTCGATAGGCTGATGTGATACCTAAAGCACACCCGACAGTATGCTTTATATTATAGTTGTCATCCTCCAGTTCTGGAAGGATATTCTGATGCATCATGATGCTCAGAAGTAAACGACAGCAAGTCAACTAGTGGATTCCTCTTCACACTAGGAGGATTAGCTGTAGCCTGGAAGTCCAAGAGACAGTCGTGCATTGCACTCTCATCTATGGAATTCGAACTCTATGGTCTAGCTTCAGCTGGTGAAGAGGTAGAGTGGATAAGAGATTTGGTGATGGACATTCCACTGTCGAGCCTAAAACTGAGTTCTGTTGCAGTTTACTGCGACAATCATGCTACTAAAACAATTGCCACGAATACTTTGTTTAATGGCAAAAGAAGGCAACTTAGGATGAAACATGCCTGGTTGACCTCTCTCACAAGTCAAGGGATTATGACCCTAGTTGATGTGAGATCGAAAGATAATGTTGCAGACGCCCTTACTAAAGGATTAAATAGAGCTCTCACAATCAAAACATCGGGGGAAATGAGATTAAAGTTCATAGAAATATGAAACTTTCCTCCAACGTTTATGTTTTGATACGTACGAGCATATAGCTGTCAACATTCAAGCATCTAAATAGTAACAGACTGAAAACCCCAAATAATTTCTTGATGAAAATCCAAGATGGTCGGATGCTGGTTATTCCACACTTGATAACCTAACGTCCTCTCATTGTAAGTTGATTCAAGAGTTATTCAACTGAGAATTAAAAGTCGTAAATGTTAATCTAAACATTATTGGTCACAGCACATTATTCCACATTTGATAATGTTGCACGTGATGTGTGTCCACATGTGTTGGTGAGGCACATAGTGATCAGTAATGAGTAAGGTAACATAACTAGTCCTAGTTAGACTGGATGAGATGCTGACAGAGTTACTTCACCGTTGCTAGAAGTGCTAAGCTCATTTAGTAAGAGCTATTTACTTTAAATGTTACTGCATATGTTTATGAATTCATAGAGTCTGACTCATGAAATTCCTTGCAGGCTACGATGAAGATTATGGAGGAGCTGTAGACCTGAACATGGATGATGATGATCTACTAGTTGAGTAGAATCATCAAACGTTTAATTCATGTCTTTGTTTTGTAATAATTATTCAGACTATGTTTTGGGATAGCATCTGTGTGATGGTTTGTCGTTTAGACAAAACCTTTATTTTGATTTATTAGTATGATCTGTCCTGATTGTTTTGTTTAGTTTGAATTATTATTTTGTCTACACTCCAGACCCCGAAACGTCACCGTTATTTGTCACGAATATAGGAGGAGATTGTAAGTGTATATTTGGACGAATAACGGGCTCGGAGGCTTTACGCGAATAAACCCTAGGTTTAACTTTATATAATCCTAGCTGGGGCAACGAGGAGAGGGTTCCACTTAGACTCTCCTCAGGATGTTTCGAACACCTCTCACACACAACACATACAGACAAACTCACACAACACACACACAACACAAACACACAACACAGTGCATACAACACACACACACACACACACACACACACACACACAACACACACACCACACACACAACACACAGCACAAACACACACACACACACAGCACAAACACACACACACACAACACAACACAACACAAAATTCACACACACACACACACACACACACACACACACATACACATCACATACAGACAAACTCACACAACACACACACAACACAAACACACAACACAATGCATATAACACATACACACAACACAGTGCATACAACACATACATACACATACACGACAGAAGCACACACACAACACACAAACAACCTCTCAAAACCGCGCATACACACACACACAACACAATCAATGAACACACACAACACATACAACACATACGCACATACAACACATACACACATATACACACACATTACCCATCAACATCTTGAGCATTGCCATAAACCGAAACAATCCAACCGGCCTTCACCAAAAAAATTGGAAGGGGAAGGAAAGGTATACCTGCTGGTGTGACTGCTACGGGTGGGGGGACACGAACAAGGTGAGATCTGGAGTTCTCTGCACAAAACAGGAGGGGGTGAGGGGAGGGGTGGGAAATCTGGAATCGAAACACTCAAATCCTGTGAATAACAAAGAATATTACCTGTGAAATCGTCGGGCCATCGGAGAGGAAGGAGCACACAGTCGGATAAGAAGCTGTGGATTCGATCGGGAACTTTGTCGTCGCCGTCGCTGAAACATTGTCGTCAGATAAGGAAGCAGGCGCCGCCGGAAATCTGGCACGGGAAGCGACTATGCGGCCGGAGAAGGAGGCGGGATCGACTCGAATCGGCGACGGGAGAAGAAGAGGAGTCGGGATCGACTCGAATCGGCGACGGGAGAAGCAGCACCCAGTTTTTCGTTCCGCCCTAAACGCGATAAAACGAAGCAGTCGGGCCAGGTTTCCTCTCGCGATGTTTTGAGCCAGGAGAAACAGAGCGGGGTTGGAAACACAGGCAGAAAAACAAATGACAAAAGCATAATGGCGTTTCGTTTTGTTCAAACGGTGAGGCCAAAACGCCAAACCAAACAGGCCTAAATTTATTATAAAAATTCCTTTTCAGTGACACTTATTGCTCCAAAGTTTTCGACCTAAAGCTAATTCACAGAAAAAAATTGAAATCGCAAAAACGCCTAAGACTTCCTTTGTTTTGGCGTTTTCGCCGGTCGTTTGGAGCAAACGACGCCGGACGGCGGGTAAACAAACGGGGCTCCGACGGCGTTTGCTCTGTTTGCACCCGCCGCAAGAAGAAAAAGCCCCTCAAACGCCGCTTTTACAACCCGCCTCTCCCCCTCCGGTTCCAACTCGACATTTCAACCCGCCGGGAGCAAACGCCACCGCCGCACCAAATGAAGCCTAAAGCTTTGGAGATCTAAAGCTAATTCAGAAAAAAAAAACAAAATTAGACACCAAAAGTTTGACTGAAATTGATGGGAATGAGACTCTTTTTATGGAGTTTTGGGGTACGGATAGCACACTCCTCATGATCCTCACTATCTTAGTGGGGACCTGAGTTTGACCACCGCGCGCGATCCGCGGATACGAACACGTGCGATCCGGGCATGCCGGGATCCCACTCCCCCTCTATGGACAGGGCCGGTCGAAGAGGTCGGCCCCTCTTTTCCTCTGCCGACCTCTTTGACCCCACACCTCTGATCACTCGCCTGAGCGAGTCGGGGAGGTCCACTGCACTCGCCCATCCGACTCGCCTGAGACCTAGACAGAGCACCACTCGGCTGGGTCTTCTCCTGACGGGCCACTTGCCGGACACGGGGTTGTACACTACACGTAGGAGGCGAACTATGGAGGCGGAAATCAACACGGCTCGAAAAATACTTGGAGGTCACACCCTCGCCGAAGATGGACTAGTAGGAGGTGGACAAGCTTGCCAAAGATGGACTAGTGGGAGACGAATGCTCGGCTACGGTGCAGGAACCACAAGGCGAGAGAGAGTTTTTTGCGGGCGAAACGATCCTGATTTGCCCCTATCAATTTCATGCCATAAAAAGAATTAATTATTTAATATTTTCAATTTTAAAATTTTGTTTGCCCTTTTCAAATAAGTATGTCCATAACAACCACCTTAAAATATATTAATCAAAATTATTAGTTTACCGATCAAAATAAATACGGCAAGTAGTTGTCATCGGCCAGAAGTTTGACTCCTCTAAAATTATTTTTATTTTATTTAAGTATAATTTATTTGATTATATGGATAGTAAATTAGTAATATCGGTGAAAATAAATCTTGGTTTTTATCTATATCTTTATTATATTGTTTTATGAGCATATAATTTTTTAATAAAGGCTGTCAATACTATCCTACAAAGGCTCTTTTGGGAGACTTATTTTCACGGATCAAACGATTGCGACCGCATGAACCGGATCAGAACATGTGCTGGCATAAAAGGGAAAACTTAAAAGATATCAACGCAATTTGCATGTGCAACTCGGTTAGACAAAACTCAGAAAAAACAAATTTGACACGCGGATGCACTCGAGCCATGACAAAGATATTCAAAATAATGGGGTAATTCGACAAAAACGGCCACTATGCAGTCGAAAAAACACTAAACTTGTCTGAAGACAAGACGCCACGAACCTCCCTGGATCAATCAAAGCCAGAGCCCACAACCCCATGCCAAGCAAAGCTTGGAAGCCATACAGCGCTCATTGGACCTACAGAATTCTTGCCTACAAAAGCAACCAAAGAATTGCACATGACAATCCGCAGCCGGCATTCTGGGAGCTTCCCCGCCGCCCGAGCCTCCAATTCAGGTTGTTTCTGCTCAACCTAAATTACTTTCTATTAAATGTCCGCGTTTTTCTGAGGGAGATCCAACAGATTGGTTGTACAATCTCAATTTTTTTTAATATAACGCAATAGATCTGCAAGAACATTTACTTTACGCCGCACGGCACTTAGATAAACCAACATCACGTTGGTACCAAGCAATTCTTTTGGACCACCCATCCCTCAATCTTGATTTCTTTGTTAAAGCTCTATTGCAACGTTTTGTACCCAGCCCTCATGAAAATCCACAGGGAGCGCTCACAAAACTGACCCAAACCACCACCGTTTAAATTACAAAAAAATTTTTGAGGAACTGAAAAACAGAGTTTCAGGACTAGACCCGATATTCTTAACTAATATGTTCATTTCAGGCCTTCAACCTCACATCCAGAGTCAAGTTTTGATCCACGAACCCACTGAACTCGATAGGGCTTTCGCCATGGCTAGGATGTTTGAAGCGCAACACCTCAAGTATCAGAAACCTCCCTCACAACCATATAAATCCTCACTAGATTACACACACAAGCAAACTAATTGGCAACAAAATACTACTCGTCAGCCACCCATACCTCCCACAAATAAACAATTTATTAAGAAACTGACGCCCCAAAAACTACAACACAAAAGGGAAAAAAGACTATGATATAATTGTGACAAAAAATATCAATCAGACCATCGATGTCGCGACAAAGGTATATTATATAATTATTTCCAAGGAACTGAGGATGCGGATATACCAGAAGCCATAGACCAATTATCTGACATCGATGAGGACATCCCAACATCAGCCACTTTAATTCAAATCTTAACGGTCTCTTCAACAACCCACTTCATTTGATTCACCGGTCACATCTCCCAAAATCCTCTTGAAATACTAGTAGATAGTGGAAGCTCACATAATTTCGATATTCAGTTGCTCATCCAGGCTAACCCCTTTTTGGTCCATTTATATGTCTTAGACATCAAGGGGGCGGACATTATTTTGGGAGTGCGTTGGTTACGACCACTAGGACTCATAACCACAGATTACTCGACCTTAATCATGTCTTATTCAGGCCAGCAGGGACCGATAACACTGAAGGGACATAATAGTTTTCCAGATAGCCAAATCACATCATCTCAACTTTCTCGATTGCTATCCTTACAACCCTTAGCAATTTGTTGGTTGATTACCTCAGATTCAATATTTCCCACAACCCATGATACCTCAGCACATGTAGATTTACCAAAAGACTTCAAGTGTCTCTTCTCAAAATGCAACTACTTGTTTGCTGAACCAAATTCCCTTCCCTCAAGAGAAACATCGACCATCATATAAACTTAGAACTAGGGGCACAAGCACCAAATATTAAATCTTACTGATTCCCTACTACCAAAACAATGAAATAGAACGCTTGATTGAAGAAATGCTACACAAAAATCACATTCGAGCAAGCACTTCTAGTTTTTCTTCACCAATATTACTAGTGAAAAAAAAACGATGGAACATGGAGGTTCTGTGTTGACTACAGAGCCCTCAATAAAATCACAATTAAGGATCGTTTTCCAATCCCAACGATAGATGAATTACTAGATGAACTTCATGATGCCTGATTTTTTTTCAAAATTAGACCTACGCTCGTGATATCACCAGATACGAATGGTCGAAGCCGATATTCACAAAATGACTTTTAAAACACACCAAGACCACTACGAATTTACTGTTTTACCCTTTGGACTGTCAAACGCACCATCTACATTACAGGCCTTAATGAATAAAATTTTCCAACCATATCTAAGAAAATTTATAGTAGTTTTTTTGATGATATTTTAATTTATAGCATCTCACGGGACGACCACTACGTTCACCTCACTAAAGCCTTCGAGATTCTTACAGAAAATACATTACATATAAAATACAATAAGTGTTCTTTCTTGACCACGACCATTGAATATTTGGGACATCAAATATCTCACGGACAGGACGGACCAACCAAAACAAATCTTCAGGTTATTCAAAATTTTCCAATACCCACAACACAAAAAGATATTAGAGCATTCATGTGATTAACATGATATTATCACAAATTTATCAAAGGTTATGCCTCTATTGTTTATCCTTTGATGGAATTGCTCAAACAAATACCTTTTGATTGGACCCCCGAAACTCAGAATGCTTTTGACCTTTTAAAACACAACTTGATTACCCCCCCCCCCCCAGTTTTAACGCTACCTAATTTTAAAATACCATTTGAATTTGAGACCGACGCTTCCAAAAAAGAGTTTGGAGCAATTTTATCTCAACAAAAAAACCCAATAGCATTTTATTTGTAAAAAGTTGTCCACACAAATGCAAATGAAATCGACTTACATAAGAGAAATGTACGTCATAATTTCGGTTGTAGCAAAGTGGCCTCAATATCTGTTGGGACATCGATTTATAATTCACACAGACCACCAGAGCTTGCATCATCTATTGACCCAAGACCTCCACACACCCGAGCAACACAAATTTTCTCCAAATTACTTGGCTATGACTACAACATTAAATATAAGGCCGGTAAAAACAACATTGTTGTTGATACACTATCAAGAGTAGACACAACCCCAGAACAACCTCCAACAATGACCCTTAATAAATTATCAGTTCCAGTCTCTCCTCTTTTGAGTAGACTGGAACAGGACTATACAACTGATAGTTATACGCAATAACTTCTCCAGAAGATTAAGAATGCACCACACCTAGAGCCTAATTGGTCCATAAAAGACCTTATATTTACAACAAGCACAAAATATACATTTCAGAAAATTCAAATTTGCGACTGACACTAACTAAGGAGGCCCACGATAGCCTTTGGGGAGGTCATTCTAGCGTTAAGGGAACAACATTCAAATTACAACAACAATTCTTGT
Organism: Platanthera guangdongensis; assembly: GCA_039583875.1. Taxonomy (NCBI): domain Eukaryota; kingdom Viridiplantae; phylum Streptophyta; class Magnoliopsida; order Asparagales; family Orchidaceae; genus Platanthera; species Platanthera guangdongensis. The sequence continues at coordinate 219,536,616 of CM077163.1, read as the reverse complement.
TGAAGTCAAAAACTTACCTCAACGAGAGTTCAGATCTTAGGGTGTAGCTAACACCTACTTCTCCCAAATCCTGACCCCTGACTAGTGACGAAGCGTCTAAAAATGACTCTAAGCCCCAGCTGGGAGGTCACTCCTCTAACCTAGAAGTTCTCTGAGCGTTTCCCCTCCAAAGCCAGTTGCTGGGCTAGGAGTTCCTCAGAAAGTACCAGAAGGAAATTTGTGGAAGTATCAAAGCTTGCCTTCTGAGGAACTCTACGGGCCTATTTGTAGGTTTTCAGTACCCGGTCTGCAAAAAACATAATTCTGCTGCCCTAAAATTACTAAAACATCATGTGCTTGTCTGCCAATAGCCAAACTTCGCTGTTCTGAGAAGCTAAATGGAGACCTAGGGGCATTCATGTACTTTCACCCCTGGACCCCACCTGGCGGGAACCTTTCCGCTGATCTCTGCCGAAACCCAGTTTTCTTTAAGCGTGAACCTTCCCGCCGGCATCAGGCAGGAGCCAAAAAGATTACAGGGGGCACTTAGTGGAGAAACATCACTCAACGCCAAGGGCTGGAGGGTTCCCACCGACCCGAGGCGCGAGCCCTTTCGCCTGCCCTGAACGGGAACCTTCTCGCCTACTTACTTATATGATCAGGTTTTAGCCCAAAACCAGCCCAATCCGGGTCTTTAGGGCATCTTGGTCTCACCCAACGAATATGGAATTGTACACAATCTCCGCTCTTTGCGAGCTAGCTTTGTGCTCGGAAAGACACGTCCAACACCAAATATTCGTTGGGCTCTTGCTGACTTGGGAGGGAATCTTGGGTGGGCACTACCCTGGCCCGGTATATATATATGTCGTCAGGCCAGTTCCCAGGCCATCGTTGTTGCCGTCATCCTGCACTTTAGCTCCCACAAGTTTGTCAAGATATATGCCAAGCGTAGCGAGAAGCCTCTCTTGAAAGAACTCCAAGCTTATCTTGTCGCGGCTCAGGCGAGAGCCCGAGCTAATTGTGCCGAGGTGGCCCCCTAGCTCATGCGGGAGAAGCCGACCAACATGTCATCCTGACCAAAGAATAGGAAGGCCAAATCGGTCAGGCGAGACCACTCAAAGAAAGCTCCTGCCTCGCCCTCCCCGACCCCCAATCACGTCAAGAACCCTTCTTCCCTTCTGGATGTATTCGTCTCGCCTCACTCTTTGGTGTAGTCTCACTTTACTGCGTCTAACGTGTTTCCCTTCTCGCTGGTAGGTCCCGAAAGCTGCTGCCGAGAACCCTCCGACAAATACCGAGCTGATTCATCCCCCGGGCGAGAACCTGCCGCTGGTCTAGGAGGCCATCCCCCCGACTACCCAGATCCAGCACAGTAAATTTTCTTGTTAATTCATCATGCGTGACTTGCTTTCCTCCCGCTGACTCATTTCCCTACAGCTCCCGCCACTAACAACCCCAGGCTCACCCAGCGGAGCCCCCAAATTCCAGCGCCCAGTGATCCTGCTAACGACGTAGCCGACCATCCTCTCTCGCCGGGGAGGGTTACAACAGCACTAGACGCTCCCGCGCCAGGGGCTCGGCCATCAGTGGAAGAAGATGTCGCCGCCCTCCAGTTGGCCGTGAGACACCGTCCGGGACGAGGCAAGCAGATTCACCTACTCTTTGGGAAAAGCGCGAAAAACGCGGAAGGATAGCCAGACCCTTCTAGCCGATCTTCTGCCTAGAGCCCACCACCTGTTATAGGTAAGCGATCTTTGCCCAGTGATTTCTCCCTTGCTTGACTTTGACTAAAAATTTTCCCTCTAGATCTGACGGCTGTAGAGGCTGAAGCGAATGAAAAAGAGGAGGCGATCTCCCCCTGCCCTATCCCAGCGACATGGATGAGTATCTGGATGCCGATGGGAGCGAAAGAACCCGACGAAAGCGGATAACTGAAGTCCTGACGAAGCTCATCGCGATGCACCAAGCCGACTCGCTGGCGCTGTCGAGGCTTGAAAAGTCAGTCGAGCGGTGGATGTCGGTGATCAAGAGGGACTACACCCACCTGCTCGGCGAACAGGAGCGCCAGGTATAGTGCGAGGAGACATCCCCTGGACGGCACATTGCGCGAGTGCGAGATCAGATGCGCATGGCCAACCAGGGGCTCACCGCCCTTACCGCCTACCACTACTCGCGGGTGCCACCGAGATCGAGGATGCGAGATCGGGGCCGATGGCGCTGAGAATAATATTGAACCATGCAGGGTCTCGCGTTGCCCATCCCCAACCTCTCAGCCTACCCTTCCCGCATGTACCCTCTCCGAGTGTCGAAACATTATTCATAACTATTATTCCAAGGCTCTCGCCTCGCGAGACGCCCTTTGTATATTTATGCTTTTCCTTTTTCAGCTTTTATGTAGTTTGTTATTTTGTTTATCTTGCCGAGAGTCTGGCTCCCGGGCCTTTTTCGTCATTCATATTTGTATGTTTATTTTCTCTTCGCTGGGATTCTTCCCAGAAGCTCTCGCCAGTTGCAGGTGCATGAGACGGTGGCGGGGCGGAAAATGAAGGCTCAAAAACATCTAAATTTACTAACTGCATTTCCACCGCCTTGGAAATTCCTAATGATTAATATTCTTTCTATAAATAGGTAAGTCCACCCACCGCATTTACTTCTACCTGATTTCGCGCCTTCATCATCCTCTATACACTGCTCGCACTGCCCTCTGCAACTCATAACCTCCCGCCTAACAACCCTTTTCTTCCATTATACCAAAATGCCTGGCAAGATTGATGGCTGATCAAAGTGCGCGCAAACCTTCTCGGATCACAACTTCCCGCCCTGCCTGATCACGCAGGCGGAGTTCCTCACGATAATCGAGAATTACATCCCGTCGGGTTTCGTCACGCGAAACCCTGGGAACAATGACAGGGTCAACCTCACGCCAGAAGGGGAGCTCGCCATCCCCTTGGAGAACTTTGAGGTAGGGTTTCGCTACCTCTCTGGCCGGAAGTGCGTCAGACCCTGCGCTATTACGGGGTAGTGCCGTCCCAGCTCAACCTTAACTCTGTTGCCATCCTGGTGGCTTTCTCCTGCTACATGCAGACGGAAAGGATTGAATTTAGCATGCCTATTTTCCGGAAGCTGTTCAACTTTCGGGCCAAGAGAGGGTTAGTTTTCCTTTCCGGGCAATCGGTGAAGACATGTAGTCTCGTCAAAAACATCATCATTGGGCGCAGAGATTCGTCTTCGTCTTAGGGCCTTTCAGTAACATACCTCTCACGCTCATTCAGTACGACGAGGCTACCTATAAGCCTCCCGCCCTTGGGGGGCGAGAGAGCTCCCTGGTCGAGTTCTTCGGGTCGAAAACCTTCGACGTCCAATTCCTACGACGTCGCCTAGACTCTCTTCAGCCAGTTCCTCCTGGGGAAGGTATCTTTTCAGCCCTCTCGCGCAACCCTTCTTCATATATCATGAATTTATTTTTTAATCACTGAAGTTTTCGCAGGTGAACGGGAAATTCCTCTTTGTTAACCCTTCGACGCAGCCAGGGATTTCTCCAGCACCCTGGCTCTCGCAAAGTCTGTCGCCCAAGCCTGCCGAAAGGAGCCCGACTCCTCTTCCGCACCCAGTGGCTGAAAGCGGAAGCCCAACTCCCCTCCTTCTGCTCTCTCCAAGAGGATAAGCGCGGCGGACAAGGGCAAGGCTGTAACACCCTCATCCGTCGCATGGCATATAATAGAAGGTTCAGCTGGAACCCGACGCCATATACCACAGACAGTCGAAAGGGTTACATAAGAATATTCAAACTATCCAATTAAGACTACACGTCCTACACAGAGCATTCTAGCGGAAGCTTTTAAAGTTGAAAGAACCCAAATCTTAAATCCATATCCAAGAATGTCCACATCCACACAACAGGAATGAAACCCCAAATACACTAAAAGGGTACATGGCCTTATGGCCTTACAAATGTTCACTTAATAAAAACATGTCTTACATACATCGGCTCGCAGGCCGGCCACACATGATAAAAATAAAAACAACTATTCGCTTTGGCCTTCTAGGGCCAGCACAGCAACATGGGCTCCAGCCCGCTATTTGGTACTCGGCTCCGCAGCACCTGCAAGCACATTCCACCGCACGGTGGTAAACAAAGCAACGGTCAGCCAAAAGCCGACCAAATTATAACGACCCCGCCCCTAACTCGGGACGACGGTGCTCTTTCCCTGCATATCATTAGCCCAATAAAATAATAAAGCGTAACTATACTACGCCACAGGTGTAGGCTCGCACGGCCAAACACCCTGTGCACTCAGGGCACATTAACGGTAAATCCTGACTAATCAGCGTCTTCACCACCACCCCCAGGATGGCAACAATATGTGAGCATTTAGCCTTTCTGACCACCGTCTAAGGCTCCTGACTATGCCAACGGCCAGTCCCCGTCTTCGGGTCTCTCGCACCGAACCACATAGCCTAGGTCCAATTCCACTTGCCCGTTGCTCACGCCGCATATACAATTTAAGTCCTACCCGCGGGACAAGCTTCTCTCGGATCCCAAATTTTCCAAACAATCTCATAACTCAGTTATGATCAAGGCCGGTTCCCAGACCGCCAAGTTAGCAGAACACGTTTCCGCTCAGTTTTCTGGGTGCGCCTTGAAGCTAACCTCCAAGGATCCTGCTGCAATCTACCGCGTAAAAACCCGAAAAACCCAAAGCACGGAGTCTTCTCTGGCAAAACATATCAAATGCAACATCACTGATCCATACAATACGCGTCCGGGTAGGCTTCACACACAATGCCTATGCCCGTACTTACGATTCCGGACTCTATATGCAACACAAGGGGGACTATTCACATCAACCCCAAGGAACACCACACACTCACCGCACACTCACGGGAGCGGGATTCCCTATGCAGAAAGGAAGAGCTTCACATGCTCAAGTAGAGAATCGTTACCCTTGAAGTCCGCTTTGGCGCCATGGAAAAACTACACGGATGGAAATCTTCGCAACGAACTTTCCTCCACAGATCCGCTCTCAGATTTCGAAACGGTGCTCCGATGCTCCGTTGGCGGCCGAAATCCCTTCATTCTTCCTCCTCTTTCCAACTCCTTGAGAGAGAGAATGGTTGGAGAGAAATGAAGGATTAACTCCCCTATTCCCGGCCTTAACAGAGCAGGAAACCATCTGGGCCGTTGGATCTTAATTAAAGAAAACGAACGGCTCAGATCCGTTCAGAAATCTTCAGACCTGGGCCGAACACAGCTTGGCACACGGTCGTGTCCCAGGCAGTGTGCCTCGCTCCAGGCACGATCGTCGAACGGAGGAAAGACACACGGGCAAAGACACGCCGTGTCAAATGACACGCCCGTGTCACTTAGCCGTGTTTCTAGTCATGTCCTTCTCGGGATGAAAACGACCAAAAACACCAGCCAGACACGGCCTTGGACACGCCAGTGTCCTAGGCCGTGTACCCCTATACAGGCACCAAAAATCTCATTTTTCGCGACCGACTCAAATATAATTTTCGGGGCGTTACAAAGGCCCCCACCGAGATCCCTCCCGCCGCCGGTGAAACAACTGCCACGGGGGAGGCTGCCGAGACTCTCGTCTGGCCAGTGCCGAAAGGGCATCAGAACTTCGACATTGACAGGAAGTTCCTTGATGAGGAGGGCCAACCCCTGCTCAGGTGGGATCCCGAAGCCAATTGGGTTTTTGTCTCCTTTGTTCTCCCAACTGGGCGGAGCGAGACACGGTCACCGATGAGGCCTTTGCGCTAGGCCACTGGCTGTACAATCGACAGGATGCTCGCGCGTTCGACAAGGAGGTTACCCGGTATCTCGCCTACGTTACCGCCAGAATCCAGATACAGGTGTTCGTGCTCGCGCACAAGACTGCCCGTCACGGCATCACCCTGGAGCGCAACCTCATTGACGCGATCAAATCGAGGGAAATCGCCATTGCCGAGATGGCCACCCTGAAGGCTGAACTGGCTGCTTCCTAGCAGCTTCTCGCCATGCGCCCAACCGCTAAGGTATGTAAACCTTCAAAGGCCTTCCTTCTTACCGTGATCTCTTACTAGTTCTAAACCTGAAATCCTCGCAAGATTCCACTCAGGCACAGGTTTTGAGGGTTAAGGTGGCTAGCCTTGGATGCGAGAATAAGCTTCTGAAGACTGAGCTAAAAGTCGCGCAAGGGGTCAAGGTGTCGGTCCCGCCCTCCCTGGACGAGAGGATCAAAAGCTGCTTCTTCTTCGAATACGATATTGAAGTGATGATGCAGGAGAATGCGCAGAAGGCGTGTGCGATGGTGATCAATGCATTACCGGAATTGGGAGTCTTGAACGAAGGCGGCGAGATCCTCATCGCTCGAGGGGTCTTGCCCTGGCTATTCAAACTCATCCCAAAGCCTGCCGGGGAGGAAGAAGCGCAAGGCGGAGACGAGTCATTGGACCTTGGCCAGAGCGATGGGTCCGGCGGCGAGTCCTCCAGCGAGGGTCCCATCGAAATCTCTAGCAGCTACTCCGACGATTTCGCCTGAAGAGATTTCGCACCCTTGTTTTTGGCTTGTCACTTTTTTCCTTCTTGAAATTGTAAGGGGCGAGATCCCCCGAACCTAATGTAACAATTTTTGACATGTATATAAATGATTTTTCTTTCTGCCGAAATTGGCTATTGTCTTTTATGCTTTTTCATGTATCTCTCGTCCTATCATCCGCGCGCGAACCCGCATACTCGCTTAAGTCTTAGGCTCTTAGGTGATTATCGCTACCCGTTCAAAGAACAAGGTAAATCTTGCCGAGAGGGACCCGCCGAGGGCCCAGCCGAGAGCGATATGCCGAGAGCAATATGCTGAAATCCCTGCCAAGAGCGATATGCCGAGAGCGATATGTAGAGAGCCCTGCCGAGAGGGATATGCCGAGAGCCCTACCGAGAGGGATATGCCGAGAGCCCTGCCGAGAGGGGTCTGGATTACCCCATCCCTACTTAGGACAGGCGTTAGCTGTCTGGAAACTTGTCATCAAAGTGCTTCATTATACTATCATGAGTTCAACGGCCCTGTCAGCTTTGATGTGAGCCCGGTCAGCGTGTCCATTTGGAGCCACCTAACCCAAGGATCTCTTTTCCCTTTACCCTCAAGCGAGCCTACGACCTACGACCCTGCCAGCTGGTGAGAGCCTGGACAGTGGGTCTACCCGGGGCCGAGTGCGCCTTCCAGCCCTGCCAGCTAATGAGAGCATGAGCAGTGGGATCCCCTCGGGGTCTTGCAAACTACCACAATCATTTTTCCCTCCTCCCCCAAGCGAGCCTACGACCCTGCCAGCTAGTGAGAGCCTAGCAGCGGGTCTACTCGGGGCTGAGTGAGCCTTCCAGCCCTGCCAGCTAATGAGATCTTGAGTAGCGGGATCCTCTCGGGGTATTCCCTTACCCCCAGGCTAGCCTACGACCCTGCCAGCTAGTGAGAGCCTAGACAACGGGTCTACCGGGGGCCAAGTGCGCCTTCCAGCCCTGCCAGCTAATTAGAGCCTGAGCAGCGGGATCCTCGCGGGGTCTTGCAAACTACCATTATCCTTTCTCCCTTCCCCCGAAGCGAGCCTACGACCCTGCCAAGTAGTGAGAGCCTGGCAAGCAGGTATACTTGGGGCCGAGTGCGTCTTCCAGCCCTGCCAGCTAATGAGAGCCTGAGCAGCGGGTTCCTCTTGGGGTAATCCATTACCCCCCCCCCCCCCCAGGCGATCCTACGTGAAAGATATGGTACCTAAACACCTAGAGGGGGGGGGGGTGAATAGGTGACCTAAACCTTTTTAAAACTTTGTTGGCAGCACAACAGTTATTTCACAGATTACTATAGCTAACAGCAATTACAGAAATCAAACAGTCAATCCACAGCACAGCAGACACACTAATTTATAGTGGTTCCCCAATCTTTGGGTACATCCACTTTCCCCCTTCGCCTATCTAGCAGTGTACTAGATTCGGCCAACCTTCTCCACTATCTCAGAACCCAACAAGGTTCCTACACCTCAGGACCAAAGCCTTACACTCAGCCACAAAGGCCTACACTCAGCCACCCAGGCCTACACTCAGCCAATTAAGGCCTACACTCAGAGTTCTTCAACTCCTACACTCAGGCAATCAAGCCCTACCCTCAGCCTTTATAATATAGGCTTACAATTCTCTCAGATCCAATGGATCCTACAAGTTAAAATAGAAATACAATTGCTAACTCTACAACTCAGAAAATAAGAGAGGAGTTGAGAGTTTCTTGAAGAGTTCTTGGAAGAACTCAGTTATATCCAAACTGACTTAGCTTCCTTCAAAGCTTCTTGAGTTAGAACTGAATTAGTCTGAATCTTCTGCAGTTGTTCCTTGACCTCTGCTTCTTGAGATCCAGATGTTTCTGAATCCTTCTTCTCAGCCTTAGTTCCAAAGACTGAATTCTTGATTGGAGCTCTCTCTCTCCAACTTCTTAGATCTGCAGTTGGACTGACAGATCTTCTTATGTTGATCCTCTGTGTATCACTTCTTGATTTAATCTGATCAACTACTTTAAGTATTCTCTCAAGCTGTAACTCTTGTTTCTCAATCACAACAACTGTTTCTGTAAACTATGGATGCCTATTTATAGGCTTCCTTCATGATAACCGGCTGGTCCGGTTCATAACAAACTTCTGATTTCTCTGACAGTTGCTGTAGACCGGCTGGATCGGCAGCTGTCATGTCAACCAGTCACTTCTTGAAATTCTCTAACTGTCAGATAGTGTCGAGACTTTCTGTTCTTAAGTGTCGACACTTATAGACTAAGTGTCGACACATGTTGTGTAAGTGTCGACACAAGTCTACAAGGTGTCGACACAATTCCTTGTATGTCTCGACACAGATTCTTCTGCATGTGTCGACACTGAAATTGAGTGTCGACACAAATACTTGTACTTCATTCTTTAACTGTATTCTTCTAAGTGTCGACACATCTCCTTTGTGTCGACACATCTTCACGTGTTGAAACTGTCAAGTGTCGACACTACTTCTTGGTGTCGACACAAGTCTTCACTTTTGTTTCTTCAGCTGAGTGTCGACACATTCCTTTAGTGTCGACACTTGTACTTAGAATATTTTGTAATTTTTCTGTTCTTTGCTAAGTGTCGACACAGCTCCTTGTGTCGACACTTTCTTCAAGTGTAGAGTCTTCAATTAAGTGTCGACACATTGTGCTGAGTGTCGACACTTTCTTCAAGTGTTGACTCTCCTGGTTGTGTGTCGACACATTGTGCTGAGTGTCGACACTTTCTTCAAATACTGACTCTTCAGCATAGTGTCGACACATTGTGTTGAGTGTCGACACTTACTTCAAATACTGACTCTTCAGCATAGTGTCGACACATTGTGTTGAGTGTCGACACTTACTTCAAATACTGACTCTTCAGCATAGTGTCGACACATTGTGTTGAGTGTCGACACTTTTACTTAGACTCTGCAGACTTTTGCTGAGTGTCGACACAGCTCCAAGTGTCGACACTTTCTGGTGTAGACACAGCTCTTCTAGGTGTCGACACTTCTGCTAAGTGTCGACACAGCTTTTCTGCATACTTCTTCACTGAGTGTCGATACAGCTCCAAGTGTCGACACTTTCTGTCTGGTGTCGACTCTTCTTCTCAGGTGTCGACACAATGACTCCAAGTGTCGACACTGCTTGTCTGGGTGTCGACACAAGCTTTCTCAAGTGTCGACACTTTCCCTCTGGGTGTCGACACATGGACTTAGAAACTTTTAGCTTCAGTCTAGTGAATACCTAACCTGCACAAGTAACTCAAACAACATCAAATACATTATGATGTATATCATTGAGTTAGGTGAGGCTTCTTCAAATCAGGTACATTTGACCAATGTACCCAACAATCTCCCCCTATTTGGAGAAGTCATAACCCTTAGTCAATGATATACACCATTCATAATTAAAAAATTATAAAATGATGAAAAGCAAATTATAATCAGCAGGGTAACATGAACATGTAAAACTTCACACATATACACATTCAACATTCCAGAACAAATAAGAAACAGACATATTTCAGAACAATCATAATATATTATCATATATTGTTCTAACATTAGTTCCTTATACATTTTCAATGTTGTACAAAAATGTTTTTCATTTAAAAGTTTACAACAAGCTTCAAGTTAAATTCCTAATCTATTTCAGATCAAGTTCTTTGATAACTATTCCCTTTCCTGCTTTAACTTGAGCTTTGACAGCAGCAGTAGTAGCAGGCTCAGCATCAGCAGGCTTCTTGCCTTTGGAGTCCTTCTTCTTTAGTTCTTCAGCCTTGATTTTTTGTCTCTCAAAATAATGATAGGGCTTAGGAAAGTACTTGCTAGGACTCCACAGCTGTAGGAGGTAGCTTTCCTAACTTAGCCTTCCTTATATACTGGACAATGGCTTCCTGCCTGATCTCATGCTTCCTCCATTCAGCTTCTGAGAACCACTTGTTCCTCTCATGTGCATTGTCCTTGGCTGCTTTCCAGGCTGTGAGAATGATGTTCCTAGAAGTAGGGCTCCACTGTTCAAAATCTGGTTTTTGCTCAGCCAGTTCCCTGAACTTCTTCTTTGACAGCCTTGTTTCTTCTTCTTTGTCCATAGCCTCTTGCATAGCTCCTGTAATAGGTTGAGTAACCTTTTCTAAATGGACATTGTCCTTGCCCCAGATGGGCTATACATAGTGCTCACCTCTGCATGAATCATTTCAAAATCGGGAGGTGGATAAATGACTTGAGCTACTTCTTCTTTGACAGCTTGTTTCTTCTTCTGTGTCCATAGCCTCTTGCATAGCTGCTGTAATAGTTGAGTAACCTTTTCTAAATGGACATTGTCCTTGCCCCCAGATGGGCTATACATAGTGCTCACCTCTGCATGAATCATTTCAAAATCGGGAGGTGGATAAATGACTTGAGCTACTTCTTGTGGCTCACCTCCAAAGTATGCAGGGTTCAGTCCAGATTCAGCAACTTCATTATCATCACACAGGGGAGGATATCCAAGTGTAGCCCTGATGGAATTTGATATCCATTTTGCATGTTCAGAACTGGCTTTGACTAACACTCTCTCCCCCTTTATGACTTCTTGGGCTACATGGTCTCTTACATCATCTTTCTGGAACCTGATTTGGCTGTCCAAATACCTTATGCCATCCTTAAAGAAAGGTCTAAGCTTGGTAAGCTGTTCAGAAATGACCTTCTGGGAATCCTTGATTGCAGTCTTGACAGCAGCAAGTTCTTCTTGAAAAGCTTTATCAAATTCAGCCTTGGCAGCATCAGTAGAAGTAGATGGTTCAGCAGACTTATTCTTTAATTCAGTCACTATAGCATTGTGGGAGGCAGTTAAATTGTCATTCATTCTTAATTGATTTTCCTAGCACATATCCTGCTTCAATGCTATATCATCTACTTTGTCTTTGATCTGTTCTTGATGTTTAGCCAGGAATACCACTGCATTTCCACCCTTGTGGAAGCAATCATTCATTTCCTTCTTATTCAGGTTCATCTCAAACCTGATTGACTTGATATCTTGAGCTAAATCAAACTGTAAAGACTTGTGGCCTTCATCAATATATGTCTCTATAGCCCTCCTTTGCTCATCCAGCTTAACTTGCATTGCTACCATTAAGCTGTTGTAATCTGTTGATGGAGCTTGTTGGACTAGGAGTGTTGAGCAACAGTTTGTAGAGCTTTCTTATAGCTCTGACTCCTTCTTTTGAATACAAAGAACTGCTTCTTCTTAGCTTGCTCAGCTTCATCATCTTCAGACTCTGAAGTACTTGCTATATTTACCCTATCCTTAGGGCTTGAGGGTTTGTCAGCTTGCACATCTAGTGCCTTCTCAGTATCTAGCCTTATAGGCTCTTCCTGAACTTCCAGATTCTCCCCCTCAACAGCAGCACCCTTCTCTTCAGTAGCAGCATTCGTCTCTTCATCAGCAGCAGTCTTGTCCATGTCAAAGTCCTCTTGATCTAAATTCAGAAATAGATCTTCCATTGTATATTCTAGGGGTGACTGAGCAGGAGATGTACTGGGTACATTAACTACAGCAGATGTGTCTTGGAGAACAACATCTGGTGCTTGGTTTGCTTGCTGAGTTTGCTGATGAATATCAGATAAATCAGAATCTATTATAGAAAAATCTAAAGTATTGAGGTCAGAAAGTACCTCTTGGATAATGAGAGTAGCTTGCTCACTCTCCAGTGTAGAGGGTTGTTCTACAGCTGGAGGCTCCCCCTGGATGTCAGCTGGCTCTTGAGGAGCAGGTGACTTCTCTGCAGCCTCATCCTCATGATTATCAGGAGTGAAAACCACATGTTCTTCACTACCTGAGCTGCTGGAGGACTCCTGAGTCACAGCAGCTATTTTCCTCTTCTTCTTTGGAGGGGAATCCTTCTTAGAAACTTGTTTCTCAGGGGTGGTCAATTTCTTTGACAGCACCCTTTCCCACATGGAGAAGATCCTCATGTCCATCCTTCTCATGTGGTTGATTTTGCTACCTGCAGCAGAGCTCATTACCTCTGGTATTGTACCAGCCAGGTAGAGACTAAGTATCCTGCCCAGATTGGGCTTCTTCAGACTTTCCTTTACTTTCTCAAACACAACCATGGACCAGTCTGTTTTGAGGTTGAAGATGATTCTAGTCATAACACTGAACATGGAGGCTGACACCCTGTCATGCCCTCCAGGTTTACTGAGGATAACTTTACCCACAACTTCTGACAGAAACTTTCCTTGGGTATTCATTCCTCTCCTGTTGAATACTGATCCTATCTTTAGCTTAGGATCTAGTCCACACCAGGTAAGTGCTTCCCTGGTCTTAGATGTTGTTACTTCCTCTTCTTCCTGAACTTTAGGTAGCTGAAGTACCTTTCTCAGAGACTTGGGTGAAATCTTGACCTTGGTGCCATGCACCCTTGACTTGATTCTGTAGCCTGAGTCATCTACATACGCTCCAGTAAGAAATTCTATAACTTCCTTCTTCCATATCTTGGTTGGTTCTGAAACCAAGAACTCCAATCCTGAATTGGTGACTAGGGTTATCACCGATTTGATTTCTTGATCACCGTCGTCGAATGCGCCACGCACCAGTTCATAGCCTTCGTTAACGTTCTCTTCCAGCTTGGGAGCCATTAGGGTTTGGAGAATTAGTCTTTAGAGAAGAGAAATGTCGACACAAGAGTTTTGGTCTCGAAACTTTTGAAAGCGTGTCGACAAACAAAGACAGAACCCTATTTATACCTTTCTTGTTTGAAGACGAACAGGCGGGATGAATTTCTAAAGATGTGTCGACACTGTCAATAAGTGTCGACACTGACTTATAATGTCTCGACACACATGTGTCGACACAAGTTTAGTCAACAGATTTTAAGTGTCGACACTTGGTTGAGTGTCGACACCACACTACTCGACATGTAGTCGAGACTTTACTTAGAAAATTCTGAGTAAAACTTAAGTGTCGACACCTTATTGGATGTGTCGACACCTACTCGACATGTGTTGACACTAACATTCTGAAGTGTCGACACCAGCTTCCTAGATGTGTCGACACCATTTTCCTGAAGTGTCGACACTTGACTATTCTGTGTCGACATAGACTTGTCTATGTGTCGACACCTTTTTACTTAGCCAATTTTTAGTTCTGTAAACTTAGTCTAAGTTTATCATACCTAGTTCAATTTTGAACTATTGAACTTAGCTTCTTCTAAGGGCTTAGTGAACATATCAGCTATCTGATTATCAGTTCTAACATATTCAAGTGCAATATCATTTCTTTCTACATGCTCTCTAAGAAAGTGATATTTAATCTCAATATGTTTAGTTCTACTATGTGATACAGGATTGTTAGCTATTGAAATAGCACTTAGTAGAATCACAGTAAAGTGGAGTTCTACTTACCTGAAATCCATAGTCTTCTAACTGATGTTGAATCCACAGAAGTTGAGCACAACAACTTCCTGCAGCTACATATTCTGACTCAGCTGTGGAGATAGCCACACTAGTTTGCTTCTTACTGCTCCATGAAATGAGTCTTCCACCTAGGAATTGACAGGATCCAGTAGTGCTCTTTCTATCTTCTTTGCATCCTGCAAAGTCTGCATCTGAATAGCCTGTTAGATCAAAATCTCCATTCCTAGGGTACCAGAGGCCTAGATAAGGTGTGCCCTTTAGATATCTCAAGATTCTCTTGACTGCAGTCAAGTGAGACTCTTTAGGGCAGGCTTGATACCTGGCACAAACACATGTAGCATACATAATGTCAGGCCTACTTGCAGTCAAGTATAGTAGGGAGCCAACTATCCCTCTATACAAGGTTTCATCTACAGGTTTCCCTGCATCATCCTTGCTTAGAGACATACTTGACCCCATAGGAGTCTTCATGGTACTGGATGAATCCATACCATACTTCCTTATGAGTTCTAGGGTGAACTTGGACTGACATATGGATAGACCACTTCCAGTCTGTTTAACTTGGAGACCCAAGAAAAACTTCAGTTCTCCCATACTACTCATCTCAAATTGACTTTGCATAAGCTTTGCAAACTTTTTGCAAAGGCTACTTTCAGTAGACCCAAATATAATGTCATCTACATATATTTGGACAAGTATGACTTTGCCTCTAGATTCCCTAAGGAATAGAGTCTTATCTATTTTCCCCCTTGAGAACTTGTTCTCAATGAGGAAACTAGATAGGGTTTCATACCAAGCTCTAGGTGCTTGTTTTAACCCATATAATGCTTTCCTAAGTCTATAGACATAATGAGGTAGAGTTGGATCAACAAAACCTGCAGGCTGCTCCACATAGACTTCTTCTTTCAAATTACCATTTAGGAATGCTGACTTGACATCCATTTGGTATACCTTGAATCCTTGATAGGTTGCATAGGCCAAGAACATCCTTATGGCTTCCAGTCTGGCTACTGGAGCAAAGGTTTGATCAAAATCAATACCTTCTTCTTGCCTATATCCTTTTGCAACCAGTCTTGCTTTATTCTTAATGATAACTCCTTGTTCATCTAACTTATTCCTATAGATCCACTTTGTTCCTATCACATTGTGATCTTTAGGTTTAGGAACCAGGTCCCAAACCTTGCACCTTTTGAACTGATTAAGCTCTTCCTGCATTGCTTCAGTCCACTGTGGATCTTGTATAGCTTCTTCAAATTTCTTTGGTTCTATTTGAGACAGAAAACTTGAATATACTACAGCATTCTGATTTCTGCTCCTTGTCTGAACACCTTGTCTTGGATCTCCAATTATCAGCTCTACTGGATGATCTCTTAGATGCCTGGTGGCTGGAGGCATCCTTGCTTCTGGTTGTACTTCTACAGCATCTTCATCATGCTGAGTTCCTTGTACTTCTTCAGCTCCTGGTACATGTAGTTCTTCCCCTGGACATAAGCCATCTTCTTCTACTTGCTGTCTTGCAGCAGGTACATCTTTTATGGTTAGCTTGCCCATCTTCTTAGTAAGACCTGTGGGGCTGCACACACTACTAGACAACTCATTGTTAATTAGTTGTGTTTCATCAAAAACTACATGCACAGACTCCTCTACAACTTGTGTAGTCAAGTTGTAGACTCTATAAGCCTTACTATTATTGCTGTACCCAACAAACACTCCCTCTTGGGACTTGGCAGCAAAATTAGTTAGGTAAGACTTTCCATTGTTAAGTATGTAGCATTTACAACCAAAGATCCTAAAGTAGGATAAATTTGGTTTCCTGCCTTTCACAACTTCATAGGGGGTCTTATTTAACCTTTTAGTGATGGTAGCCCTATTTATCACATGACATGCAGTGTTAACTGCTTCAGCCCAGAAATACTCTGGCAGTGATGAATCACTTAATAGGGTTCTACCAGCCTCTATCAAGGTCCTATTTTTCCTTTCAGCAATGCCATTTTGCTGAGGTGTTCTAGGTGAAGAGAATTCTTGAAATATCCCATAGTCTTCACACAGCTTTGTCATGCTTTCAGACTGAAACTCAGTACCATGGTCACTTCTAATTTTGACCACTGTACAGTTCAATTCATTCTGAATTTGCTTAACAAAACTATAGAAGACACTAGGTGTTTCAGATTTCTGCTTTAAGAAGAACACCCAGGAAAACCTTGAGTAGTCATCAACAACTACAAAGGTGTAGACCTTCCTACCTAAGCTGTGAACTGGCATTGGACCAAATAGATCCATATACAAGAGGTATAAACACCTCACAGCATCTTTGTTGTCTAAGCTTCTAAAGGTGGATTTAGTCTGCTTGCCCTTTTGACAAGCTGAGCAAATGCCATCCTTAACACACTTAACTTGAGGACCATTTCTCACTAACTCTTTGCTAAAGAGTTTGCTAATAGTCTTATAGTTAAGATGAGCTAGCCTCTTGTGCCACTTGACACAATGAGAGACTGTCTCATCAGCTACAAGACAAACAGGAGAACCATTGTTCTCAATCATGATGTCTAGACAGTAGACATTCCTCTTTCTATATCCTGTCAAAATGATCTCTTGATCACTTGACCTCTTGATATGACAACCATTTTTAACAAATGAGATGTCATACCCTACATCACTTAACTGACTTATACTAATAAGGTTGTGTTTCAACCCTTTAACATAAGCCACTTGAGTAATGGTAACAAGGTTTGAAGAAATGTTACCAAACCCTTTGATGATTCCTTTTTCAGAACCACCAAAGGTCACTTTAGGACCATTTTTGATTGGAATATAGTCCTTCAGTAGTCCCCTTGTTCCAGTCATATGTCTGGAACATCCACTATCCAAGTACCATGTTGGGGTATGGCCACTTGGATTCACCTGCAAAACAAATTAATGAACCTTAGAACCCAAAGTAAACTTGGGTCCTTGGTGATTGTTAGTTTGCAACTTGACATAGCTACCTGCTAGCTTTCCACCAGGTAACTTGCTACTCAACTTGGCACTGGCATTGTGCCAACAATCCAAGGCAAAGTGGCCAACCTTGCCACAACACCAGCATTCAAACTTGTTGTACCTTTGCTGTTTTGACTACAGCAGGCTTGTTGAATGTTGGGGCTTTCCCCTTGGACTTGGACTGATCCTGAACAATCCTAGCTGTTTTAATAAAACCCAATCCAGCCTTTCCTTTATGATGAACAAATTCATCAATCAAGGGTAGCACTGATTTAGGTTTTGAAAACCTAGCAACTAGCTCTTTTTCCTTCTGGAGATTGATCTCCAGTAACTTAATTTGATCATTTTTATAAGTGATAGTTCCCATCTGAATCACAGTAATGTGTTTCAGCCTGGCTACCTCATTGAGCTTTTGATCAAATTCCTTCTCAAAGTCTGTTGCAGCTGCCTTTAGATCAGCAATTTCCTTTGCCTGACTTTTGGCAAGGGACTTGCTTTTCTTATAGGCTTGCAACAGTACTTTATATTCATCTAAGAGCTGATGAATATCTCCCTCAGATTCAGAAACACTTCCATCACCTGATGAAGATGAATCTGACTCTGAACTAGAACTGAAATCTGAACTTTGAGTTGGACTTTGTACCTGACTAGGTCCTGGCTGCTCCAGGATTTTGGTACTTTCAGTCAATGCCATCAGTCCTTGGCACTGACACTCTTCTTGTTCATAGATTGATTCCATGATCTGCATAAACTCTTCTTCTTCTTCAGCAAATAGCCCTATGTAGGCTTCAGCATCTGTCTCAGTGTCTGAAGAAGAAATGTCTGAAAGAGTCTTCTCATTCTTTGCAACAAAGGACTTCTCCTTCTTTCCTTTGAAGTGAGTCTTCTTTTTGTCACTGGATTCTTTTCTTCTCTCAGGACAATCTGCAATAACATGCCCCTGTCTATTGCAGCAGTAACATACTATCTTAGACCCAGTTGCCTTGCTAGTCTTTGTCTTTTTCTTGTCCTTCTTTGAAGGCTTCTTCTCCTGATACTGAACTTCTTTCCCTTTGGAAAATGAAGGTCTGGACCTCCACTGTTTCTTCTTCAGGAATTTCTGAAAATGTCTGGTGAATGCAGCAAAGTCTTCATCACTTTCACTGCTTGTAGACTTTGTACTAATAGACTCATCTGATTCTGATTCAACTACCTCTGGAGGAGGAGTTGATGACTTAGTCCTGCCCTTTCTAGGTACTTCTGACTTGAAGGCAACAGTCCTTTCTCTGTGCTCAGTCCTTGTTGATTTTTCCTCCTCTTTTCTCACAGACAGCTGCATCTCATAAGACAGCAACTTGCCAAATAGTGTGGGAGGAGGAATTTCTCCCAACTTTGCCATTTCTCTGATGGACACAGATCTTGGTGTCCCAATCTTTAGTTAGGGACCTTAAGAACTTATCATTCAATTCATAGTTAGTGAACTCTCTTCCATAGGACATGAGTTCATTAACAATTCTGTAGAACTTTTTGTAGCATTCAGTGATGCTATCTCCTCTTCCTTGCCTAAAGCTCTCATACTCTTGATTAAGCAAGGACTTTCTATCTTGCCTTACTTCTTCAGAACCTTCCATATAGACTATAAGAGTGTCCCACATCTCTTTTGCTGTCTTACAGTGAATTAAGTTCTGGAAGGTGGCATCATCAATGACACTTACTATAATGTTTTGTGCCCTTTTGTCCATAGTGGCTAGGACAATTTCATCCTTGGTCATCTCAGAGAAATCCTTTGGAGTCCTCTGATTTGCATCCAGTACTGAAATCTTCATTGGCACATAAGGCCCTTCCTTAACTGTTATGTAGATTCTTGGGTCTGAGGCCTCCATAAATAGCCTAACCCATTTCTTTCCAGATTCCAAAAATCTCCTTCCTGCATATGGGTAACTTCATGGAACCCAACTCTTTGTGATTCTCATAAAAACCCATGTTTCTTGAAGTTCTTGAATTTCTTGAATCTGTTTTCTGACTTAGACTGTTTCTGCCAAACAGGATCTCCTTAGACTGTTAGTCCTTGTTTTGAGGAACCTGGCTCTGATACCACTTGAAAGATATGGTACCTAAACACCTAGAGGGGGGGGGGTGAATAGGTGACCTAAACCTTTTTAAAACTTTGTTGGCAGCACAACAGTTATTTCACAGATTACTACAGCTAACAGCAATTACAGAAATCAAACAGTCAATCCACAGCACAGCAGACACACTAATTTATAGTGGTTCCCCAATCTTTGGGTACATCCACTTTCCCCCTTCGCCTATCTAGCAGTGTACTAGATTCGGCCAACCTTCTCCACTATCTCAGAACCCAACAAGGTTCTTACACCTCAGGACCAAAGCCTTACACTCAGCCACAAAGGCCTACACTCAGCCACCCAGGCCTACACTCAGCCAATTAAGGCCTACACTCAGAGTTCTTCAACTCCTACACTCAGGCAATCAAGCCCTACCCTCAGCCTTTATAATATAGGCTTACAATTCTCTTAGATCCAATGGATCCTACAAGTTAAAATAGAAATACAATTGCTAACTCTACAACTCAGAAAATAAGAGAGGAGTTGAGAGTTTCTTGAAGAGTTCTTGGAAGAACTCAGTTAGATCCAAACTGACTTAGCTTCCTTCAAAGCTTCTTGAGTTAGAACTGAATTAGTCTGAATCTTCTGCAGTTGTTCCTTGACCTCTGCTTCTTGAGATCCAGATGTTTCTGAATCCTTCTTCTCAGCCTTAGTTCCAAAGACTGAATTCTTGATTGGAGCTCTCTCTCTCCAACTTCTTAGATCTGCAGTTGGACTGACAGATCTTCTTGTGTTGATCCTCTGTGTATCACTTCTTGATTTAATCTGATCAACTACTTTAAGTATTCTCTCAAGCTGTAACTCTTGTTTCTCAATCACAACAACTGTTTCTGTAAACTATGGATGCCTATTTATAGGCTTCCTTCATGATAACCGGCTGGTCCGGTTCATAACAAACTTCTGATTTCTCTGACAGTTGCTTTAGACCGGCTGGATCGGCAGCTGTCATGTCAACCAGTCACTTCTTGAAATTCTCTAACTGTCAGATAGTGTCGAGACTTTCTGTTCTTAAGTGTCGACACTTATAGACTAAGTGTCGACACATGTTGTGTAAGTGTCGACACAAGTCTACAAGGTGTTGACACAATTCCTTGTATGTCTCGACACAGATTCTTCTGCATGTGTCGACACTGAAATTGAGTGTTGACACAAATACTTGTACTTCATTCTTTAACTGTATTCTTCTAAGTGTCGACACATCTCCTTTGTGTCGACACATCTTCACGTGTTGAAACTGTCAAGTGTCGACACTGCTTCTTGGTGTCGACACAAGTCTTCACTTTTGTTTCTTCAGCTGAGTGTCGACACATTCCTTTAGTGTCGACACTTGTACTTAGAATATTTTGTAATTTTTCTGTTCTTTGCTAAGTGTCGACACAGCTCCTTGTGTCGACACTTTCTTCAAGTGTAGAGTCTTCAATTAAGTGTCGACACATTGTGCTGAGTGTCGACACTTTCTTCAAGTGTTGACTCTCCTGGTTGTGTGTCGACACATTGTGCTGAGTGTCGACACTTTCTTCAAATACTGACTCTTCAGCATAGTGTCGACACATTGTGTTGAGTGTCGACACTTACTTCAAATACTGACTCTTCAGCATAGTGTCGACACATTGTGTTGAGTGTCGACACTTACTTCAAATACTGACTCTTCAGCATAGTGTCGACACATTGTGTTGAGTGTCGACACTTTTACTTAGACTCTGCAGACTTTTGCTGAGTGTCGACACAGCTCCAAGTGTCGACACTTTCTGGTGTAGACACAGCTCTTCTAGGTGTCGACACTTCTGCTAAGTGTCGACACAGCTTTTCTGCATACTTCTTCACTGAGTGTCGATACAGCTCCAAGTGTCGACACTTTCTGTCTGGTGTCGACTCTTCTTCTCAGGTGTCGACACAATGACTCCAAGTGTCGACACTACTTGTCTGGGTGTCGACACAAGCTTTCTCAAGTGTCGATACTTTCCCTCTGGGTGTCGATACATGGACTTAGAAACTTTTAGCTTCAGTCTAGTGAATACCTAACCTGCACAAGTAACTCAAACACAAATCAAATACATTATGATGTATATCATTGAGTTAGGTGAGGCTTCTTCAAATCAGGTACATTTGACCAATGTACCCAACACTACGTCCCTGCCAGCTAGTGAGAAACTGAACATCGGGTCTACCCGGTGCCTAGTTCGCCTTCCAGCCCCTCCATCTAATGAGAGCCGGAGCAGCGGGATCCTATCAGGGTCTTGCAAATTACCACAATCCTTTCTCCTTTTCCCCCCAAACGAGCCTACGACCCTGCCAACAAGTGAGAGCCTGACAGCGGGTCTACTCAGGGCCGAGTGCGCCTTCCAGCCCTACCAACTAATGAGAGCCTGAGCAGCGGGATCCTCTCGGGGTATTCCCTTACCCCCCCAGGCGAGCCTACGACCTTGCCAGCTAGTGAGAGCCTGGACAACAGTTCTACCCAGGGCCGAGTGCGCCTTCCAGCCCTGCCAGCTAATAAGAGCCTGAGCAGCGGAATCCTCTCGGGGTATTCCCTTACCCCCCAGGCAATCCTACGACCCTGCTAGCTAGTGAGAAAGCCTGACAGCTAGTCTACTTGGGGCCGAGTGCGCCTTCCAGCCCTACAACCTAATGAGATCCTGAGCAGTGGGATCCTCTAGGGGTATTCCCTTACCCCCAGACAAATCTATGACCCTGCCAGCTAGTGAGAGTCTGGACAGAGGGTCTACCCGGGGCCGAGTGCGCCTTCCAGCCCTGACAGCTAATGAGAGTCTGAGCAGCTGGATGTAACATCCCAAATTCTGAAATTGGCAAAAATTGGGTGACACGGCCTGGGATACGGGCATGTCCCATGACGTGTCCCGCTCGGGATACATCGTGAGGCGCGAGGTCGACGATTTTTCGGTCGACGAAGTGTTCGGGTGGTCACTCCCTGTAACACGGGCGTGACAGGGGGCGTGTCCCATCGGTTCGACGATTTGCTTGTCGATCGTCGAGCAGAGATCGTCGAGCGTCGATTGTCGAGCGGAGATCGTCGAGCGGAGATCGTCGAGCGGAGATCGTCGAGCGGAGATCGTCGAGCGGAGATCGTCGAGCGGAGATCGTCGAGCGGAGATCGTCGAGCAGAGATCATCGAGCGGAGATCGTCGAGTGGGTGTCACGCCTTGTGTCACGGGCGTGACTCGGCTGACACGAGCGTGACATGAGCGTGTCATCTTGGCGTGGATAAGTTTGGATAAGGCAGTTCGTGCACCGCTTTGGAGACACGGCCTGTGATACGGGCGTGTCACAGGGCATGTCAGGGCCGAAACATGATTTTTCAGTGTTTTTCTGGTCGTTGATTTATCTGTCCTGGATCCAAGGTATTAGGCTTTAACTAGGTGGATTTCTGGCCGAGATCTGAGGTTTTAAGCCCTTCCTCTTCTTCTTCTTCATCATCTCATTTCAAAAGAGAGAAAGAGAAGGAGAGAGCAAAGGAAGGAAGGAGGAAAGTAAAACCAGCTGCTGGAGGAGCTGCGGAGTGCGGAGCGAAGATTCTAGAGCAGATTCGTGAAGGCAGAGCCGAGACGGCGAATTCCATCCGGCTACTTCATGGCACTGAAGCGATCTTCGAGGGTAACGATCTCCTTCTTGGACATCGAAGTCCTTTCTTTAGGCATGTGCTTGGAATCCTCCACCAAGAGGTGGATTTCGGAAGTGATTCCCTTGTTGAGTCTACATCTTGAGCCGGAAGTTTGGAGTACGACATAGGCATGCTATGTGAAGCCCATCTGGACGGGTAGTCTGAATAGGTGATGATCATGGGTAAACCGGAGAAGACTCCGTGGATTTGATGCTATAAAAGATTTATGATTGTGGTATGGCTGTGTGAATGTGAATTATGGATGTGAGGAGGCTTTGGTTAAGCTCCTGGTTGAAGAGAGATCAATTGGTAGTGCGCCCGGGAAGCGAGTACCCGGCCGACTACACCACTAGGGTGGGTTGATCTGATTAGTAGGGATCGATTGGTGGCATGATCCGGGAAGCGAGCACCCGACTTGCTGCACCACAATGGTGGTTCGATCAGGAAATGGTGAGGGGTCGATTGGTAGTAAATGCTACACCACATTAGGTGGGTCGATCTGCTCCGGTTGTTTATGGATGCTGTGAGGTAAGTACCTCTGAGTGGTTTGGGCGGGATGTCGCCAGCTTGCGAGACTGGTGGACTAGGTCCGGTCAACCAACAAGTTAAAACCTCTGATCGGTGGTGTACGACTGGGATGCCCGGTACGCCAAGAAGGTGCCCTGAGTGCACGGAGCATCTGATGGATACCAGCGTTTGTGATGTGATGTGCTTGATAGATTGATAAAGAGAATGATACATATGATACTTGATGATGCTTGATGATAGATGATGACAATGCATATGGGGAAGGAACCACTGCCCCGGGTAGGGGGTGGGGTCATTATAAATGGGTCAGCGAATGCTGACCGTTACTTTGTTTTCTATTTTGGCTTGGATGGCAAATTGTAGGTAGAATGAACAAGTGGAATGGATGGATTGCTGTTAAAGGCCCTTGAAGGCCATGCGAAGAAGTGTGTTTGGATTTCATGTCTGGTCGGCCTGCGTGCCGATGTACGAACCTGTAATTGTGTGAAAAGAGAAATTTGTAAGGCCTTAAGGCCAGTGTGTGCGTTGTATACATTTCTGGTGTTGCTATATAAATGTGGAAGTTATATAGAAGTGAACATTCTCTGAGCTGAGTTCTTTAACTTAAAAATGCTGCGCTAGAATGGATTGAGTTAAAGATGCGAATAGAATTTGATTTCCACAAGTAATTCCACTACTTGTTTGTGACATATGGCATGGGGCCCCGGCCGGACCCACCGTTATATGTCATGTGACGAATGAGGGTGTTAAAAAGTGGTATCAGAGCCAGGTTGAGATTGTTTGGGAGGGAGAGAACATTATTGAACTCACGAATGTCCATTAGGAATGTATTTCATGTACGTGCGGTACATGTGTGTGTAGTCAATGTATAATTCCTGTTATGCCATGGATGATTAATCATGTTTTGTACATTGACTATAGGTGGTGAGGAGTAGAGCTGGGCAGTCTGAGCCCCAGCGGTCTGATGAGAGTGCAGTACCCGTTGAAGCGCCTACGCCTCCTTCGGCGGAGACTATACGGGTGGTGACGGAGACAGTGCTTGCGGTGTTACAGGTACAGCCTACTGGACAGGCAAGGCTTGGTGTAAGACAAGAGCGTGATGTAGTTGTGGTGGAGGCGCAAGCAATCGATGAGTCATTGAAAAGCTTTATGAAATTTCATCCACCTACGTTCGGTGGGGCGATTTACCCAACGCAGTGGAAGATTGGTTGGCTAGAGTGAAGAGGATCCTGACTGCAATCAGGACGGCAGATGAGCAGAAAGTGACCTTAGCCACTTTTCTGCTGGAAGGAGATGCAAGATTGTGGTGGGATGAGATATAAGTGCATCATTTGGTAGGTCGAGGTTTAGCGGAGGTTTCAATGGCTGAATTCTCTCGATTATTTCTTGCCAAATATTTGCCGGTGTCGCAGCGGATTGCGATGGAGAACGAGTTTCAACGTCTGGTGCAGGGTGCTATGGATATTGATACATACCTGCATGAGTTTACTAGACTTGGTCGTTATGCGGGGTCTACTTTCGCGGAGGAAGCGCGAAAGACAAATCGCTTTTATGAGGGACTGCGGGATGAGTTGAGATTATTACTCCCTAGTTCGGTAAACCAAGGCTTCCAAGCATTGGTAGATACGGCTCATGCCCTGGAAAAGGATTTGAAGCGGGTACAAGAAAAGAAGAAACTGGCAGTGGAGAAGCCAGAGTTCAAAGTGCCACAGTCGGAGCAAGAGTTGAGAAGACAAGAGAAGAAAAGGTTTAGGCCTGATGCTTCTGCTCCGTCGACTGTTTCTTCGGGGGAGACCTATGGGCAAGGACGTGTTGATACACGTATCTGTTATAAGTGCTGAAAGCAATGGCACATAGCGAGATTTTGTTGGAATGCTCCCGCAGGAAGTGATCAAAAGACAAGTGTGTCATATGAAGAAAAGGGTAAAGCAGTGACCGAGTCATCTACATCCCGGACGCAGCCTCGATTACATAATTTGGAAGTGCAAGAGCCGCAGAGTTCCATTGGCGAAATTCAGCCTCGAGTGTTTAATTTGGCTCTTTCGCGAAAAATGCAAAATAAGGAGGCTGAGCGAAAGTGAATCGTGATTTGTATCACTTGGACAATATGTGTATTGTATATATCTGATCATGTGTTCTATATGACGCAATGTAATGTTGGTGCATACTTGGTGTTCTGATATAGATATATGCTGTTTGAGGGGATAAACTGTTTGTTCACTTGCTGACTTGATGGATGAATGTGCACAAGTGAACAGAACAAAGGTTGTTGTAACCTATGATTTTGGTTGTTGTAACAATTTGGTTGCTGTTTTCCTGCCTATGTACGAATTTCGTGGACGAAATTTCTTGAAGGAGGGGAGGGTTGTAACAGCCCAAATTCTGAAATTGGCAAAAATTGGGTGACACGGCCTGGGACACGGGCGTGTCACAGGGCGTGTCCCGCTCGAGTTGCGTCGTGAGGCGCGAGGTCGACGATTTTTCGGTCGACGAAGTGTTTGGGTGGTCACGCCCTATAACACGGGCGTGACAGGGGGCGTGTCCCATCGGTTCGACGATTTGCTTGTCGATCGTCGAGCGGAGATCGTCGAGCGTCGATCGTCGAGCGGAGATCGTCGAGCGTCGATCGTCGAGCGGAGATCGTCGAGCAGAGATCGTCGAGCAGAGATCGTCGAGTGGCGATCGTCGAGTGGGTGTCACGCCTTGTGTCACGGGCGTGACTCGGCTGACACGGGCGTGACATGGGCGTGTCATCTTGGCGTGGATAAGTTGGATAAGGCGGTTCGTGCACCGCTTTGGGGACATGGCCTGTGACACGGGCGTATCACAGGGCGTGTCAAGGCCGAAACATGATTTTTCAGTGTTTTTCTGGCCGTTGATTTCTCTGTCCTGGATCCAAGGGATTAGGCTTTAGCTAGGTGGATTTTTGGCCGAGATCTGAGGTTTTAAGCCCTTACTCTTCTTCTTCTTCTTCATCTCATTTCAAGAGAGAGAGAGAGAAGGAGAGAGCAAAGGAAGGAAGGAGGAAAGTAAAGCCAGCTGCTGGAGGAGCTGCGGAGTGCTAAGCGAAGATCCGAGAGCGGATTCGTGAAGGCAGAGCCGAGGCATTGATTTCCATCCGGCTACTTCATGGCACCGAAGCGATCTTCGAGGGTAACGATCTTCTTATTGGACATCGAAGTCCTTTCTTTAGGCATGTGCTTGGAATCCTCCACCAGGAGGTGGATATCAGAAGTGATTCCCTTATTGAGTTTGCATCTTGAACTCGAAATTTGGAGTACGACATAGGCATGCTGTGTGAAGCCCATCTGGATGGGTAGTCTGGATAGGTGATGATCATGTGTAAACCGGAGAAGACTCCATGGATTTGATGCTATGAAAGATTTATGATTGTGATATGACTGTGTGAATGTGAATTATGGATGTGAGGAGGCTTTGGTTAAGCTCCTGGTTGAAGAGAGATCAATTGGTAGTGCGCCCGGGAAGCGAGTACCCGACCGACTACACCTCTAGGGTGGGTTGATCTGGTTAGAAGAGATCTATTGGTGGCATGATCCGGGAAGCGAGCACCCGACTTGCTGCTCCACAATGGTGGGTCGATCAGGAATATGTGAGGGGTCGATTGGTAGTAAATGCTACACCACATTGGGTGGGTCGATATGCTCTGGTTGTTTATGGATGCTGTGAGGTAAGTACCTCTGAGTAGTTTGGGCGGGATGTCGCCAGCTTGCGAGACTGGTGGACTAGGTCCGGTCAACAAACAAGTTAAAATCTCTGATCGACGGTGTACAACTGGGATGCCCGGTACGCCAAGAATGTGCCCTGAGTGCACGGAGCGTCTGGTGGATACCAACGTTTGTGATGTGATATGCTTGATAGATTGATAAAGAGAATGATACATATAATACTTGATGATGCTTGATGATAGATGATGACAATGCATACAGGGAAGGAACCACTGCCCCGGGTAGGGGATAGGGTCGTTATAAATGGCTCAGCGAATGCTGACCGTTACTTTGTTTTCTATTTTGGCTTGGATGACAAATTGCAGGTAGAATGAACAAGTGGAATGGATGGATTGCTGCTAAAGGCCCTTGAAGGCCATGCGAAGAAGTGTGTTTGGATTTCATGTGTGACCGGCCTGCGTGCCGATGTACGAAACTGTAATTGTGTGAAAAGAGAAATTTGTAAGGCCTTAAGTCCAGTGTGTGTGCGTTGTATACATTCCTGGTGTTGCTATATAAATGTGGAAGTTATATAGAAGTGGACATTCTCTGAGCTGAGTTTTTAACTTAAAAATGTTGCGCTAGAATGGATTGAGTTAAGGATGCGAATAGAATTTGATTTCCACAAGTAATTCCACTACTTGTCTATGACATATGGCGTGGGGCCCCGGCCAGACCCACCGTTATATGTCATGTGACGAATGGGGGTGTTACACGGGATCCTCTCGAGGTCTTGCAAAATCATTAATCTTTTTTCGGCCACCGAGCGAGCCTACAGCCCTGCCAACTTGATGGGAGCCTAGACAGTGGGTCTACTCGGTGTCGTCCAAAACCACAAATACTTTATAACCTGGAAAGAAACAATCTTTAGAATAATCATCATAGCAAAAATACAATCTTACATATGCTAAGGGTAGAAACATTTCAAGTCATCGCCGCTCCATGCGTGGTTCATGGATATTCCCTCAATTCTGGAGGTGGTATCCCCTGACCCCAGGGCCCTTTCTACAATATACGGTCCTTCCCAATTGGGGTTGAGCTTACCAACGGCTGTTGACCTTCCGACGACGTTGACCTTCTTCAATACCAGGTCCCCGTCCTTGAACCGCTTTATCCTGAAATGCTTGTTGAAGTACTTGGCCATCCTTCGCTTGTTCTCATCCTGCCTGATGGAGGCCACGTCGTGGAGTTCCTCAATCATGTCCATTGAGAGCCGTAGCTCCCACTCATTTTCTTCCCTCCATGCCTCATCTCCTTTGCCGGCGGCCGCAACCCGTGGGGATAAAACCTCAAACTCCACGGGTAGGACCGCCTCACACCCATGCGAAAGCTTGAAGGGGGTCTCTCTAGTGGTCGTGTTTGGGGTTATTCGCAAAGCCCACAACACCAAGGGGAGTTGCTCCACCCAACTCCCCCTCAAGTTCTTCACCATCTTCTTGAGCAGGTCCACTATGATTTTGTTTGCCGCCTCCACCTGGCCATTGCTCCTGGGGTGGTGGACGGAGGCAAACTTAAGGTCGATCCCCAGTTGGGTGTAGAAGCTGATGAACTCCTCACTGACAAACTGTGGCCCATTGTCCGTGACAATGGCCTGAGGCAATCCATGCCTACAGATGATCTCTCCCCAAACGAAGTTTCTGATGACTTGGGAGGTTACCTTGGCCAATGCCTTAACCTCTAGCCATTTTGAAAAGTAGTCAATCATGACCAAAAGGAACCTTCTCTGTCCGCTTGCTGGGGGAAACGGTCCGACCAAGTCCATTCCCCAGATGGCAAAAGGTCATGACGCCATGATGCTTTGGAACCTTTGAGCGGGCAAGAGTTGGAGGGGGCGTATAGTTGACACTTTTGGCACTTTCTTGTAAACTACACCGCATCCTTCCTCAGGGAGGGCCAAAAGTACCCATGTCTGACCACTCTTGCTTCCAACATCCTACCCCCTGAATGGCTATCACATTCTCCGTAGTGCACTTCTTTCAGAATCCTGGGGATCTCCTCCTCTGCCACATATCGTGCCAAGAGGCCTGACAGCATCTTCCGATGCAACCCTCCTTCGTGCATGAGGTAGTGTGAGGCTTTGTGCCGAAAGCCTTTTGCTTCCTTGGACTCTTTAGGAAGGCTACCTATAGTGAAGAAGGTCACGAAGGGATCCACCCACGAGGGTCGCCGATCCACTTCTATCAACTCCCCTTCCTCGATCGCTGGATGAAATAGCTCGCTCAAGGTTCCCCCCCCGGGGTCCAAACTTGGCCAATTGGTCCGCTGCTTCATTCTCTTCCCTGGGGACATGGTGGATTGAGAATGCTCGGAACCCTCCAATAATCAGTCTCACCTTGGATAAGTACTTCTGGAGGGTGGGCTCCCGGGCTTCATATTCTCCCCTAATCTGTGACGCCACTGCTAGCGAATCTGTGAGCACTTCTACGTCGTGAACCCCGAGCTCCTTAGTCAACCGTAACCCGGTTATGACAGCCTCATACTCCGCTTGATTTTTGTTGACAGGGAAGTGCATCACCACTGCTTGCTCTATGGTGACCCCCTGAAGGCTTACCAATACTACCCATCCCCCCAGGGAGTGTTTCCTCGAGGCTCTGTCAACGTACATCTTTCATGCTTCCCTCGACGGCCCTTCCTCTCCCTCCAGCTCCATGACGTAGTCAGTTAAGAAATCAGCCACTACTTGTGCCTTGATGGAGAGCCTTGGTACGAAGGAGACATTGAACTCACCGAGCTCAATGGACTACTTGGCCAACCGCCCTGAGTGCTCCACCCCCTCAAAAATCTTGCACAGTGGATGGTTTGTCACCACCTTGATTGAATGAGCTTGGAAATACGGTCTGAACTTATTGGCCGAGACGATCGGAGAGAAAACTAACTTCTCTAGGATGGGGTAGCGCAGCTCCGTCTTCTTCAAGATCCTACTGACATAGTAGATGGACAACTGTCTCTTCCCCTCTTTCCTAACCAATACAACACTTACAACCTCTGCCCCTACTCCCAGGTACAAGGCTAGGTCCTCTCACTTCTTTGGGCTCTGGAGTAGCGGTGCTTGGGACAGTTGAGCCTTCAATGCTCGGAAAGCCTCCTCACACTCCTTCGTCCACTCAAACTGTTCGTTCCCCCGAAGCATCTTGAAGAAGGGTGAACACTTCTCCCCGGCGCGGGAGAGAAACTGAATCAACCCAACCAACTTGCCTGTCAAACACTAAACTTCTTTGGCACTGTGAGGTGACTCCAACTCCATGATGGCCTTCACCTTATCCGGGTTAGGTTCTACCCCTGCTGGGGTCAGAAGTTGCTCAAGGAACTTGCCTCGGCTTGCCCCAAATACACACTTCTGGGGGTTCAGCCTCATCTTAAACTTCCGCAAGGTTGCGAATGTACCCTCTAGGTCAAGTAGGTGTGAACCCATATCCACACTCTTCACCATGAGATCATCAACGTAGACTTCCAGATTCCTACCCCTCTGACTTTTGAACACTTTATCCATCATTCGCTAGTAGGTATCCCTTGCATCCTTTAGCCCGAAGGGCATCATCTTGTAGCTGAATCACCCCTCCCTTGAAAGAGACATCTTTTGACATCGGGGGGGGGGGGGGAGCATTCAGATCTGGTGATAACCTGAAAAAGCATCCAAAATACTCATAATAGAAAAAACGACAGCTGAATCAACCAGCTCGTCGATCCGAGACAGGGGGTAGCAATCCTTAGGGCACGATTTATTTAACAAAGAAAAGTCTACACACATGCTCCACCTCCCATCCCCCTTCTTTACTATTATCACATTGGAGACCCAACCTGGATACTGGATCTTCATGATAAAACCTGCATCAAGAAGCTTTTTGACCTCCTCGCGGATGGGCTCCTCCATCTTGGTGGTGATGGTCCTCATATTTTGACGGATGAGACATGTCTTGTGGTCCAGGTTCAGATGGTGGCAAGCCACATCTGCATCGATGTCCAGCATGTCAGCCGCGCTCCAGGTAAAGACATCGACGTTCTTTTGGATGCACTCCCGCATCCTTGTCTGTTCTTCTGGGCTTAAGCCGCCGCTTACCTTTACCCTCTCTGTCT
The DNA here is from genome assembly GCA_039583875.1 of Platanthera guangdongensis. Taxonomy (NCBI): domain Eukaryota; kingdom Viridiplantae; phylum Streptophyta; class Magnoliopsida; order Asparagales; family Orchidaceae; genus Platanthera; species Platanthera guangdongensis. The sequence goes on along the minus strand of CM077163.1, from coordinate 219,505,680 downwards.
TCCCTACCCTGTTAATGACCTCCATCTCCACGACTTCCTCTGCCGGCTCCAGGCGGGATTGCTCCCTGTCGGCCCTCTCCTCTTCTCCTCCCAACTCTTCCTCACCTCCTGCCCTCTCAACCTCCATCGCCTCCAATAGGCCCTCCCTCGACAACTCCACTTCTTTACCCCTCTGGGTCTCACCCCAGCTTCTTCCTCTATCCTTTGCTCCCCCGCAGTCTTCTCTCCAGCCTAACCTAAGCTCACCACTTCCTTCTCCACAACCTCCAATTCAGTCTTCTCTCCAGCCTCTCCTAGGCTCATCCCTCCTTTCCCCCCTAACTTCTTGCCAGACTCTCCTCGGCTCATCTCTCCCTCCTCCACAGCTTCCTCCGACGTCACCATCTCCTTCTCCAGCTCCTCTGCCTCCACCATCTAGGAAATGGTGTTGACGGCAGTCACATAACACTACTTTGCCACCTTCGGGTCCCCCCTGATCCCGACCTGCACTCCCCCACTACTGAACTTAGGACACCGATGAAACGAGGAGGGGACGCAATGAAAGGCGCTGATGAGTGGCCTCCCAAATATTGCGTTACAGCTGCTCGGAGCTTCCACGACTATGAACTGACAGTTCCTCGATACCCCCCCCCCCCAAATGTTACATGCAGCCCCATCCCTCCTTACACTTCATTCTGATCCCCTGAGAACCCAAACAATGGTCCATCCGAGGCTAGAATCCTCCGAGCCTCCACCTTCATCTCATCAAAAGCTTTCTTGAAGATTACATTCACGAAGCTCCCATTGTCTACCATAATTCCGGAGACCGTGAAATTCTCTATGGCCATCTGGATCACCAAGACGTCACATAATTGGTCTTTGTAGTCGAGCATGTCCTTTGCTGAGAAAGTGATTTTTTCTTCTTAGGGGGAGTCTGGGAGGTCGAGGTGATGCTCCTTCGGTACATGGTTTGGAAGCTCCCCTTACGGGTGGCCTCTATCCCAACTCCCCCATGGATCACCCTGATCCCTCCTCGGGCTCCCACGTCCACCCTGTCCTCACATCTATCATCTCCTCCTTGCAGAACTTCTTCGATTCTCACGGGCGGTTGCTGCTGAGCGCAGCTGATCTCACACTCGAGCATTATGCCGTCCAGGGGTTGTCTCCTCACACTCTACCTGGCGCTCCTGTTCGCCGAGTAGGTGGATGTAGTCCCTCTCGATCACCGACATCCGCTGCTCGACCGACTTTTCAAGCTTCGTTAGGACTTCAATTATCTGCTTTCGTCGGGTTCTTCCTCTCCCATCGGCAAGGGAGATCGCATCCTCTTCTTCATTCGCTTCCGCCTCTGCAGCCGTCGGATCTAAAGGGAATATTTTTAGTCAAAGTCAAGCAAGGGTGAAAACATTGGGCAAGGATCGCTTACCTATAACACATGGTGGGCTCTCTACAGAAGGTCGACGAGAAGGTCCTGTCTTCCATTCCATGCTTTTCGCGCTTTTCCCAAAAAGAAGGTGAATCGGCTTTCCCCGTCCCGGATGGTGCCTCACGTGCACCTGGGTATGGCTCACGGCCAACTGGAGGGCGCGCGACATTTTCTTCCCCGGATGGCCGAGCCCCTGGCGTGGGAGCGTCTGGTGTGGTTGTAACCCTCCCCGACGAGAGGTTATGGTTAGCTATATCGTTAGCAGGATCACTGGGCGCTGGAATTTGGGGGCTCCGTTGGGTGAGCCGAGGCTGTCAGTGGAGGGAGCTGTAGGTAAATGAGTCAGTGAGAAGAAAGCAAGTCATGTATGATGAATTAACAGGAAAAATTACCGGGCTGGATCTGGGTAGTCAGGGGGATGGCCTCCGAGACCAATGGAGGGTTCTCGCCCGGGGGATGAATCAGCTCGGTATCTGCCGGAGGGTTCTTGGTAGCCGCTTCCGGGACCTACCAGCGAGAAGGGAGACATGTTAGGCGCAGTAAAGTGAGAATACACCAAAGAGTGAGGCGAGGCGAATACCTTCGAAAGGGAAGGAGGGTTCTCGATGCAATTGGGTGTCGGGGAGGGCGAGGCAGGAGCTTTCTTTGAGTGGTCTCGCCTGACCGATTTGTCCTTTCTCTTCTTTGGTCGGGATGGCATGCTGGTCGGCTTCTCACACACGAGCCAGGGGGCCACCCCAGCATAGTTAGCTCAGGCTCTCCCCTGAGCCGCGACAAGACGAGCTTGAAGTTCATTCGAGAGGGGCTTCTCGCTACGCTTAACATACATATTAACAAACTTGTAGGAGCTAAAGTGCAGGATGATGGCAACAACGGTGGCCTGGGAACTGTCTTCGCGGCATATATATACCGATCCAGGGTAGGGCCCACCCAAGATTCCCTTCCAGACCAGCAAGAGCCCGACGAATATTTGGGGTTGGACGTGTCTTTCCGAGCGCAAGGCAAGCTCACAAAGAGCGGGGATTGTGTATGACCCGATATTCGCTGGGTGGGACTAAGATGCCTGGATTGGGTTGGTTTTGGGCTTAAACCTAATCATATAAGTAAGTAGGCAAGAAGGTTCCCGCCCAGGGCAGGCGAAAGGGCTTGCGTCTCGGGTCAGCAGGAACCCTCTAGCCCTTAGCGTTGAGTGATATTTCTCCACTCAGCGCCCATTTAATCTCTTTGGCTCCCGCCCGGTGCTGGCAGGAAGGTTCGCGCTCAAAGCAAGCGTGGTTTCCACAGAGATCAGCGGAAAGGTTCCCGTCGGGTGGGGTCCAGGGGTGAAATTACCTGGATGCCCTAGGTCTGTATTTAACTCCTCAGAACAACAGAGTTTGACTATTGGCAGACCAGTACATGGTGTTTTAGTAATTTTAGGGCAACAAAATTATGTTTTTTACAGACCAGGTACTGAAAAACTATAAATAGACCCGTAGAGTTCCTCAAAAGGCAAACTTTGATACTTCCACAAATTTTCTTCTGGTGCTTTCTGAGGAATTTCTAGCCCAACAATTGGCTTTGGAGGGGAAATGCTCAGAGAACTTTCGGGTTAGAGGAGGGACCTCCCAGCTGGGGCTTAGGGTCAGTTCTAGACGCTTCGTCACTAGTCAGGGGTCAGGATTTGGGAGAAATAGGTGTTAGCTATACCCCAAGGTCCGAACTCTCGTTGAGGCCAATTTTTGACTTCAACAATTCTACTGGCCCAACATAAGAAAATAAGTAGAACAGTATGTCCAACAATGTGAATTATGCCAGAAAGCTAAACCAACTAACCATCTACCCTATGGACTGCTACAACCCCTAGAAACACCTGAGAAACTATGGTCCAATCTAACAATTGATTTCATTACTAATCTACCTCCTTCAAATTCCTATACAATTATTATGGTAATGGTAGATCGATTTTCAAAAGCATTCCATTTTGCACAAATTAAAACATTAACGGGGCCAAAAGTAGCAATTTTGTTTTGGGAAACGAAAGGAAAACTCACGACATACCAGAATCAATTATAACCAATAGAGATACTACATTCCTAAGTAATTTTTGGATAGAATTATTTAGGTTACATGGAACAAAATTAAAGTACAGGTCGGCTTACCATCCCCAAACAGATGGCCTCACCGAACGTATAAATCGATCCCTTGAACAATATCTACGATTATTTTGTAATCACAATCCTAAGAAATGGACAACATATCTCGGTTTTGCCGAATATTTTATAAATACCTCATTTAATTTTGCGATCGGAATGACCCCATATGAGGTCATGTTCGGTCGATCTCCACCTGGTTTACTGTCATACAGCCCAGGGAGCACAACAAATGAAGCTGTTGGAGCAACAATGGCAAAACGTGAGAAGATTCTACAACAACTGAAGCATAATCTAAACGCATCACAACAACAAATGAAGACATACGCCAATGAAAAATGGAAGGAACTGCAACTACTACCTAGACAGTGGGTACTGCTAAAATTACACCCTTACATGCAGTTATCCTTGGGACGTTCCTATAACAAGAAGTTGGGTCTAAAATATTACGGTCTTTACCAAGTACTTGAGGTCATCAGCCAAACAACATATCGACTAGACCTCCCTCCTGAGGCAAGGATCCACCCAGTTTTTCACATCTCTATGCTGAAACCGTACATTGGAGAACCTGGACCTCAACGGGTTGCTCTTCCAGAAAATCATTGGAGAAACAACCCACTTCATAAGCCCTTGGCTATTATAACCAAGGTTGTTAGGATTGCGATCCAGATCATAGGCGATCCTACGATCTAGATTTTTTAAATCGATCCTGATTTTATAAGTGATCCTCGATCCGACCCTACTATTAGATCTGATCCTACCTCGAAACGATCTCATCTAGGATCTCGATCCCGACAACCTTGATTATAACTACTAGGCATATTTCATAACAAGGAAGAGAAGTACAACAAGGACTAATACAATGGGAGGGACTGCCACCAGAAGATAGTACATGGGAGGATTTATCTTTCCTAAAGGAATTTCCCCACTTAGAAAAACAAATAGCAAAATTGAACATTATGACGTGGAAAAACAAGGCGCATCGCATTAAGAGAACACCAAAAAACAGAGCAATAAAGCAGGCAATAGAACGGAGGACTACGCCACTCTCCTAACACTAAAATTATGACAAAGTAACAGATCAAAAAAAAATTTTACTTCTACAACAGAATCTTTCCAAGTCTCACTAAGAGTAGCAGAATCAGTTTTGGGGGGTTTTTAGACGAAAGTCTTACTGGCCATCTGTTCTTATCAACATCACATTCTGCTTTCTACTATTAGGAAACAAGGAAGATTCATCTTGCCGAAGAAGATTTCTGTTTTCCCTTCACCGCTAAGGTTCTAGAATGAAGAAGAGGAAAATAAAAAAAAAGAGCTGAGCAAGACGATGAGGACATCATCCTTTTAAACGAGGAGAGTAAGGGTTCATTTGTTTTACCGGTGGTGAGTGGATCCGGCGGGTGGAAACGGAGAGTTCGAACCGGAGGGGGGAGGTGGCTACTCCAAACGGAGAATTTTGGGGCTTTTCTCAAGGTGGGCGGGTGGAAACGGAGCAAACGCCGCCGGAGATTCATTTGTTTACCCTCCTTCCGGCGGCGTTTGTCCAAAACGGAGAAGTGAAACGCTCAAACAAATAGAGCCTAAATGTAACAACCAGTGTTATTCTCACCGCCTAAACACTTGGCGGACAATTCATCGAAATAGAATAAAGGGGGAGGTAGCCGCCGCTTAATATCTTTCGCCTGTCAACCGACTTTAAAGTAAATTCAACGGCTCAGATTTACTCAGCTGCATAAGAAGGAGAGGATGTCTCCACATGACAAAACATCATTCTAGTTGATCAGTGCGGAACAACAGCAGTGCCACGTCATCATAACAGTTGTTTCTTTTTACCGTTAATAAGCCCTGTAATTAATTGTTTTATATACTGATTAAGTTGTAATACTGGGGGTTAAGTAATAAAGGAATGAAAACTTCATCTTCTTCCTCACCTCTTCTCTCTCTCCCAATCCCGACCACCCTCTTGGCCCTTCTTCTGATAATTTCTCTCTAACTTCAATACTTAAGGTGTTACACACACGCACACGCACACACACTTAATTTTGTTGTTCCCTCTTCTTTCCCTAATGTCATTGCAACTCCATTCACTAACCAATCACTATCTACTTCAATAAGCCACCTTTGTAACCCTCTGTTTTGTCACCGGCAACAGCCTCTCGAATGTCATTGACGCCTTCCACATGTGTAGGGTTATGGTAAGGCATAAATGTTTTCATACGAGGTTCATGGAATAATATAGATAAAAGGGATTTTGGAGCATGGACGAACCTCATGCAACTCCTTATTGACAAATAATTGTCAAACTGAAAAACGGATGATATTTTATTAATTTTAGGAGCCACGTGTCAGCATCTTCTAAATCCCGAATATGGATCTATAATCGGAGCCCGGACCGAAGAATTCCGGTCTAGAAGGAGCTCTGCATTCAGCGAAATTTTTCAATATGTGTCTCGTTCCGAAATCTAGGTCCGGGTTAAAGGGTGTGTTGACACGTGGCGAAATCTCGTAAGTATATCGAGTATTAATTATTTGGCGCGAAAGACAACTAAACCGCACCGCAAAAAAATTTTAATCGCCGCTCTGTTATATGTTGAAACTGAAAATTCGGTCTCTAGTGGAGTTCATCCTTGGGGAAGCGGTGATCACACACCTACTTCTCTCCTGCAAGCCAAATAACAAAGGAAAAGAAAAGGGGACTGACCTAAGGGCTCGGCGTGGAGGTCCCACCACACACCCGGAAGATCTTAGAGCACTTCTCCTCCTTAGCCAAAGATCGAGCTAAGGCTACCTCAGAAAGCGCAAGAAGATCTGAACACTAGTAAGCGTGCCTTCTGAGGTGCCCCTTGAGTCCTATTTATAGATTTTGGATAACGCCTTGCAAGTAGCCAACCTCCGCTGTTTTGAACAGCTATGTGCAGCCCAACTGGGTCTGCCAACAACATAACTCCGATGTTCTAACAAGCTATTCGCACCCCTGGCAAGGGCACCCAGGTAATTTTGCCTCTGGGCCCCACTGGGCAGATTTCGAGGGTCTTCAACCCGGAACACGGATTGAAAAATTTCGCCTGCATACTAAGGGTAAAGGCGGGCTGCGGAGAAGTTTGAGCTTCTTCAATCCCGCCACCCTCAACAGAGCAAAGGTGTTATGATACAAATCATTGGTTCACAGTAAAGAAGAAAATAACTCCAACTATTAGATTCAACAAATTTCACCAAACATCCAACTCACTACAACTGCAAATGAAAGCACAGGAACACAAAGATCAGCCAGAGGGAGAGGGCTCTACCGATCTCCACCAACACGCACAAGAATTCACTGATTGTTTTTCACATATCCAAAACCCTACCACTATAACACCTTAAATACTTAAGTAAAAACATAAGGAAAAAAGACAGAAAAACCCTTCCCGGTCCATTAGGTGCTGGGTTCTCCCAGACTGGGTGTCGCGCCCCTAATTGGTCCCGTATCAATTGCCTCCCCATTTGTTGTTCCTTGTCCCCAAGGAACAAAGTGAGGATATGTCTGATGCAGTGACCATAGGCCTTCCCAAGTAGCATTCGCTTGCGAGTCGTCGTCCCACAGCACAAGGGTTTGAGTGGCCACACGTCCATCTCGATTGATAATCTAACGCCACAAGCTTTTCAGTGGTCCACGCAGCAGGTGCTACTCCTTGGAAACTGTTGATGGTAGCTGCCCCGGTTGGCGCGATGACTCCCCCTTATGCTCCTTCAATTGAGAAATATGAAATGTTGCATGAACCTTGCTGTTTGTCGGTAGTTCCAGGCGGTAAGCCACCTTACCAACCCTTTCCAACACCTTGAAAGGTCAGAAGAATTTGGGTGACAATTTCTGACATCCGTGCGTGCGTAGACTAATCTGTCGATAGGGCTGCAAACGGACATACACCCAAGAGCCCACTTCTAGCTCCCTTTCCCGGCGCCCCCTATCCGGCAAGGTCTTCATTCGATTTTGAGCTTGTGTTAAATTTTGCTTTAGAATCAAGATCACCTGCTCCCTTTCCTCCAACGTGCGATCTACCACCTCCACCGTAGAAGTGCTTTCAATGTAAGGGGTTGATGGTTGTGGCTCTTGCCCATACATGACCTTGTAAGGTGTCATCTGTATTTCACTTTAGAATGATGAATTGTACCACCACTCTGCTAAGGGAAGCCACTCCGCCCAGCTCCAGGGACGTTCATGGCACATGCACCGTAAGTACCCTTCCACACACCGATTCACCACCTCCGTTTGCCTGTCACTTTGTGGATGGTAGGCGGTTGAATGATGTAGTTGGACCTACAAAATCTTGAACAACTATATCCAAAAATCACTAAGAAAAATAGTCGTGATTGCTTGCAATCGCAGATGGAAAAGCATGCAACCAGAAGACTGAGTTTAAGAAAACATGTGCCACCTCCTCCGTCATATACAGGTGTTAGAGCCATAAAGTGGGCCTGCATGCAAAGTTGATCCACCACCACAAATATGACTGATTTTCCTTCACTTTGGGAAGACCATTGATAAAATCCATTGAAATTTCTTGTTAAATGTGCTCGGGAATCGATAGGGACTGTAATGATCTCAACAGTAATTGGTGAACTGCTTTACAAGTTTGGCAAACCGGGCACTTTTGTATATACTTGTAGTCGTTCGGCTTCATTTTTTCCCAATAGAATACCCGCTTCAACCTGTGATATGTCGCTGTAATGCCTGAGTGCCCGCCCATGGGGCTGTCATGGTACAATTGAAGTAACTTCTTCTTGAGTGCGCTGTCTTGGCGACCACCAAATGCCCCTTACATTGCAGCACCCGTCGTCTCCATTGGTAGTTAGGCTTGTTGGTTGGATCAGCCTCCTTAGCTGCGATAATAGCTGAATATTGTTGTCCTTCTCCCAGGATTTTCAAACAGCCTAAAGTAATTCAGATTGCACGACTACCATCGCGCGAAGCTCCATCTCTAACTTTTCATACTTCTGGGATAGCGCATCCGCACAAGCATTCTCTTTGCTCTTCTGTAATGGATTTGAAAATCGTATCCCATCAATTTAGCTAAGTAGCGTTGTTGAGTGGAGGTGGCGATGCGTTGCTCTAATAAGAATTTAAGGCTCTCATGATCGGTCCGAATGATGAAAGGAGACCCAACCAAGTAATGTCGTCATTTGTTGACTGACATAACTACGGCGAGGAGTTCCTTCTCATAGGTCGATAGCTTAGCATTCTTTGGTATGCGATGGTTCGATCCTTTTGTAACAAGACCGCTCCCACGCCGGTGTCCGTCGCATCAGTCTCTACAATGAACGATATCCAAAAATCTAGAAGACGCAGCACCAGGGGATTGTGAAACGACTGCCTTTAGTGCCAGAAATGCCGCCGCCGCACTGTCATCCCATTTAAATTGTTGTTGGTGGAGCATGGAGGTCAACGGTTTAGCTAGCAGCCTATAGCTTTGGATAAACCGCCTGTAGTACCCGGTTAGCCCCAAAAACTCACGTAACTTATTCAGAGTTGTGGGCATGGGCCACTCTAACATCACTTGAACTTTGTTAGGATCTGTCGCTACTCCTTCACTTGAAATCAGATGACCCGAGTATTATATTTGTCGCAAGCCAAAATAAGATTTACTGTGCTCGAGGAAGAGTTGCTCGTGCCGCAAAATCGACAAGGTGGTGTGTAGATGCTCCAAGTGGTCCTCCCATGACCGACTGAAGACGAGTATGTCGTCAAAGAACACCAAAATGAACCTCCGGAGGTGCTCCCTGAAGATGTTCATCGAGCTCTGAAATGTCGACGGGCATTGGACAATCCAAACGGCATCACGAGGAATCCGTAATGTACATGGTGCATGCGGAATGCCATTTTGTAAACGTCGTCTGGTGCCATCCGTACCTGATGATAGCCCGCCCGTAGAGCTAATTTTGAAAAGAAAACAACCCCTTGTAACTCCGATCAATTCCTAAATATTTGGAATCAGAAATTTGTCCTTGATGGCGTTCTTGTTAAGTTGTCGATAGACGACGCACAGTCGCCATGTGCAGTCGCTCTTCTTCACCAATACAATGGGAGAAGCAAAAGGACTATTGTTGTTTCAAATCATGCCCGTGTCAAGTAATACCCCTACTATACACTGAATAACGACTTTCTATGCGGGTGGATAACGATACAACCGAATATTAACTGGTGATGTCCCCTCCTTGACCGGAATGCGGAGCTCGTGTTGACGAATAGGTGGCAGCCCAGTTGGCTCGATCAAGAGGTTCGAGAACTCCTCCAAAACTGCTGTCAGTTGTGTTAGCTCTAACAAGCCCAACTACTCTATTTGCGTGCCCGGCTGGATGCTGATGTCCAGGTAAACCACCTCAGGTTGGGGTGATGGAGGTTGAATATAACACAGTGCTAACATGTTGAGCGTTTTGTTGCTTGTGATCAATTTTTGATTCTGTCGCGGCCTTATCCAAGTGTTGCCCGCATTTTTACTGCCCCTTAGGGATATTCACCGCCCTTGGACACGAAATTCCATCTTTAAGGCGCGGAAATCCCATTGTACCACTCCCAGAGTGACGATTCACTGCACTCCCAAAACGACTTCGCAACCCCCCCAACGGTAATACCAACATATCATAAGTTAACAAGACGTCTTGCATTCGCCATTGAAACCACGTCACTTTGTAAGAGCTCGCAATAGTTTTCCCATTCGCCACCGCGATATCGAAGCTTGCAATGAATGTCAGAAGGCATTGTAGCCATGTCGTCGTGTCAAGGTCCAGAAAATTATGCGTGCTCCCAGAGTCGATCAAGATGTGAATTGGTGCTCCATTGTGAGATGCTTTGATGCACATAGTTTGAAAATGAGGTGTACCTTCTAGTGCGTGAGCTGATACATGCGATGTGATTCTTCTGTCGGGGTTTCCAACAGCAACGACCCCTCGTCCAGATCGTTGATAAGATCATCCTCCTCGTCCCCATTGTCGGGCATGAGTTCAAGAGCATATGACTTCCATCGTTCCAAACACTTGTGGCCTAGAGTGAATTTTCTATCGCACCAAAAACACAAACTCTTACTCTGTCTCTCGTCCATCTCCGTTGATGTGAGTTTTGGCTTGCTATTAGGAGGGTCAGTTGACCCAGTGACAATATTCTGGTTCCACTGTGTACCATTCGCTTGTTTACGCTCCCTTAACTGTCGCTCCCAAGTGTTAGTGGCGGTCCGCTTAGCTGTGAAAGTCGGTTGTTGTTCTTGATGGAACATCTGCACTGTGTATTCAGTTTCTCCTTTCAAACCGGCTAAACAAAGGCTAATTGCTTGCTTCTCTGGAATGGCCACGCAATGTAGGGGGCGCCGAATTCCTCCAAGTAACTCTGCACCGAACCCTTTTGACGTAAGTTCTTCATTTCATTTAAGGGGTCATCAGATAACATGGAGCCAAAACGGGCATTGAGGGCTTGACAATACTCCTCCCAAGAGGGTCATTGCCGAGTGAGACGAGTCTTCATGAACCCTTGATGCCAATAGAGTGTTTTGTCTTCCCTATGCACGGAGGCGATACGAACCTTCATATAATCTGGGGTCCCATCCACTTCAAAAAACTGATCACATTTATAAATCCAATCGAGAACTCCTTCCCCAAAGAAGCGTGGGAACTCGATCCAAGCAAAGCGAGTAGTGATGGAATGATAGCTGGAGGTGCCACAGACATCGGGCGAGACTGTCGAGCTGCCAATGCGACTAGTACGGTCGGCTTTCAGAATCAAGAGAATTTCGCGGACTTCATCGAAGGTACGGCTCTGCTGCGTCGTCAACTCCTTCAGTGAGTCAGCTAAGGTGTCCTGGACTTGTCAGATATCATCCAGTTCCCCAGCAAGTTCCTTCGATCGAGTGGATTCGACGACCGACATGACAAATAGACAGATCGTGCTTCTCTGATACCTTTGTTACGATAAAAATCAAAGGTTCATAGTAAAGAAGACAATACCTCCAACTGATAGATTCAACAAACTTCACCGAACATCCAACTCACTACAACATCAAATGAAAGCACAGGAGCACAGAGATACGATCTGACCTAAGGAAGGAAATCCTCCCTTTAAATCAGCCAGAGGGAGGAGAGGACTCTACCGGTCTCCACAAGCACACACAAGACTTCACTGCTTGTTTTCACATATCCAAAACCCTATCACTACAATACCTTAGATTACAAGTAATAACATAACAAAAAGACAAAAAAATCCTTCCCGGTCATCAGGCGCTGGGTTCGCCAGGACTTGGTGCCGCGCCCCGAATTGGTCCCGTGTCAAAAGGAGTTCATCCAATCCTGCAATCGCTCCGCCCTCTTGCTTGCTCTTTCTCCCGTCTTCTCTGACCTGCCGCACGCGCCTCCTCCTCCCAGCCGACTAGGGCATCCACTTCTCAACTCCTTTTGTATTTCTCCCCCAGTTTCTCTGAAACCTAAGAAAGATAGTGAGAAATGGGAGGGCACGGTGGGCTCAACATCCTCCCCCAGAAGAAATGGAACGTTTACAACTACGAGAATCGGGAGAAGGTTCGTCAAGACGAGGAGGCCGCCGCCCTTGAGGAGAAGCTCAAGCAAGAGCAGTCCCGCCGCCGTGATGCCGAATTCCGCCTCGATAGGCTCCGACAAGCCTGCGGCTTACACAATTCTTCGTCTGCTTCATCCTCATCGTTGGCTTCTACCCCTGCCGATTCACGCCACATCAATCTCTTCGATGGCCTGAAGGGATTCTCATCTCTAGCGGGCGCCGAAGAGGGCGGCCTCAGCGGCATGAAACAGGCGAAAGTAGAGGCGGAGGACGTCGGTTCCAGGAGTGGTAAGAAAAGGAAGAGAGAGGATGTCCCTGTGAAGGTGCAGGAGGATGAGAAATACAAGCTGGGCTACGGGCTGATTGGAAAGGGCGTGGATGCCCCCTGGTATACTTCCAGGCCCTCGATTTTATCATCTGATGATGTGAGTGAGGGCGCCAATGGCAGGAAATATTTAGAGGGTCGCAGTGGCGGGTCGGTGAAGAAGGGTGGGGAGAGGAAGAAGGTGGAGGAGTTGAGGGAGGAGCGGCTAAGGAGGGAGAAGAAAGAGAAGGAAAGAGAGAGGTTACTCCTTGCTTCTCTGGGGAGGATGCAAGATGATCGAGGGTTTTCTAGGTAACAGTTTGATTGATTTTTTTCTTGGGTTTGTCATCAGTTTTGGAGCTCTTATTCATGGTTTAATTGCAGGAGGAGGGTGTGAATCTGAGAGATGAAGAACCATGCAGCCATGTTTCATTGTTGTTTACCTATCCGGTCTACTGGTAATGGGCTTTTCTTCTTCCAGGCATTATTCACAGCCAGTTGTGTGCACATTGTTAGTTTTTGAATTTAGGTACAAATTTCCAAAACAAATTACAGAGCTTGGTTTCACTCCTTCGTTATTGCTTGCAAGTAAAATACCGGGGAGATGAAGTTAGAGTTACATAAATGAAGCATTCCCCTTGTTCAGTTCATAAAGTTGACCTAGATGCATTCATCTCATCCCATATGTTGATGCTTAAACCTACCTCTGAGAACTTGGAACTATTGTTTTTCCAAATTTGTTTTTTAGATAGAATTAGGAGTGACTTGTACATTCTATTATTATTGTTTAAGTTTTCTATTATTTTGTCCTATTACAACCCATATTCTCATCTATATGATTGGAAGATGAGATTATAAATGCATAAAACTAGTTGATCCATTTCTCTGGTAGAATTTCCATAGAACGGTGGGACTTTTCATACTTCACATCATAATTCGGTGTCAAATTCCATCTTAAAAATGTCTATCATTTGCACTTTTTCTGGTGGATGCATCATTTTGGTATTTCAAAAGAATCTTGATATGAATTGTATTAGTATTATTGATGTTGTTTTTTCTTAAACTATGATTTTTTTTAATATTGATTAGTATTATTTTATTTATTGGTTCTCTCAGTTTAGTGGCCTAGAGATGATTTTTTTTGCTTCAGGGCTCAATTCGGTTTGACATTTTATTACTTTTCTGTTTCTCCTGTTCCTCAAAAATATGACAACTGTTCTCTTTTGATTTTTTTTAGTTTTTTTGCTAAGATGCCACTAATTATTTTATGATTTTAAGTTGTTATGGTAGGGTATAAATGCTTGGAGATATTTGCATATAACTAATAAAATATGTAAAATATATGGAATCGATGAATGTCATTTTTCTTGTTGTGTTAAAATATGCTTTAAGAAATAGTGTGCCAAATATTTTTAGTGCCTTGCGGAAGCTTGGTAGCCATAATCTAGACTTGACCCTTTGACCTACTTTTTGTGAGATTGTGCATTCCATCGCAAACGAAACACTTCGAAGGATGGATTGCACCTTGCCATTCCATTCATTCCATGTTGGTTTCCCTTTATAACATGGGCACACCAATTTCTTTTCACTATGGTAATTGAACTAGGATCTCCCCCACCATCATTTTATTCACTAGTCTTGGAGTTTGACATGTCCTTTGCCCTGAACTTGATTAGCATCTCATTTATCCTCATGGCCTTCAATAATTCTTGCAAGTCCTTGCATTGCAGCTCAAGCTTTGGCCATGAGTTTGAGTCCATCTACAAAAAAGAATGCCTCCTCTCTTGTTACGGGTCCACGTGTCGCGGGCACATTCACCCAAGTGGACCCCCTCGTCATAATTTATGGAACGCGCATATGAAAGTCGCCGTGGTCGTGGGCGCATTCACTCAAGTGGATCCCGCTCGTCATAATTTAAGGAGCGCACATATGGAAGCCGCCATGGTCGCGGGCACATGCACTCAAGTGGACCCCCTCATCATAACTTATGGAGCGCACATATGGAAGCCGCCATGACGACATTCTTATAATTAATTTGTATGAATTAGTTAACTGATATTAATTAATTCATACTAATTAATAACAATCAATTAAGTTAATTATTTTGTATTACTTGTTGGATTGCCTTTTGTATTTCCTTGTTTGGTTGTCCTCCCTCATCTATATAAGGGGGAAGAGTTTATGTGTGAAATTATCTTGAAATGTATGAAGGTTTCTAGGGTTGCTCCCTAATTTCATCTCTTCTCGTCCTCCTTCATTCTCGCTCACCCCCGCCTTCCCTCCCCCTTATCGGATTCCTCCTGGAATTTATCTGTGATCCTAACAATTGGTCCGACCTACCGCTCCGCCCGCATGTCGCCGCCGGTAGCCGCTCCAATCCAGAACTAGATCTGCTTTCGATTTTACATTGCACCGGATCGATCCGCCAGACTCACGCATCTTCGTCGGATCCAAACCCCATCTCCCGATCTCCCGATCCCGCACGCACGAATTCCTGGCCGATCTTCCACAGCTGTCGTTCCGCCACTCTTCCACAACCGACGTTCTGCACAAATTTCGCACGCCATCGTCGTTCATCGTTCCCTGACCGATCGACAGCGCCGCCTGCGCGGCCGCCGTTCCTGCTTATGTGCATCAGCGACGCCCCAGTCTATTGCAGGAAGGTCTCTGTCCCTCGGCTTCTGCCGACCTGCCGCCAGCCGGCTGCTCTGCCTCGCCGCCTACCGCAGGGCTGCTCCGCCTCGCCGCCTACCGCAGGGCTGCTCCCTTCCGCTTCCGTAACCACCGTGCTACTTCTGCTTGCGTCGATCGACTCCGACTGCGCTATCGATCGGCATCCTGCTTCCGCTTCGGATTCCCTTGACACTGCAACCTTCGCTACTTCCGCTCGGCGTTTGATCCCACCACAACACCTCTGCCTTCCCTCGGCCGCGGTCCCGATCATCCACCCGACACCGCCCTGCTGCCGCCTATGGTGCCCTACGCAGCCGCTGAAATGGCCTCGAACACTCGCTCTGCTGGTATTCTCCCTCCTAAGGCAACCACCGAAGCCCTAAACCGCCGCTTGGAGGCTCAAGAGCAACTCCTCGCCTCCATGCACGCCTCCCTCCTCGCCCTCCATACCAAAGTCAATCGTCTCCTCGCGCTCGACGGACGGGCTTCCGCAACCCCCACGAGGTTCCCTGCCCTAAGCCATCTTCCCCACGACCGCTTCCTGCACCGTGGGAGAGTTTCCCTGCCATGCCAGCCCCAACATTCCTCTAAGACACCAACCCTTCCCACCGCCCCGCAATTGATCCTCCCATCGAACTCACACCGACCTCTGCTGTACCGTCTCTCTCCACGGTGGTCGTACCTCCCACCGCTTCCACCTCCTCTCCCGGCTTGCTCCACCGGGGCCTTGCCACTTCCACCGGCCGCATCGCCGTCTCTTCTGCCGCCATGTACTCCGCTGTTCCCGACTGATCCATTCCTGTTGTCGGTCGTCACGTCTCCGACATCCTTGTGGTTGCCGGTCACCACCGCTCCACCGACTCTGCGGAAGCCACTTCTTTCGCCGCCCGTCTTTCCAACGGCGCTGCCGCTACTTGCCAACACCGCAATCGCTGCTACGCACTACCTGACCCTGTTCTGGAGGGAGGTCAAGGTACCAGATGATCCGGCCACCAGCTTGATACACGAGCTTGAGGGTAAACTCGTTTTGAAGGACGGATGAAGTGTTACGGGTCCACGTGTCGCGGGCACATTCAGTCAAGTGGACCCCCCTCGTCATAATTTATGGAGTGCGCATATGGAAGCCGCCATGGTCGCGGGCACATGCACCCAAGTGGACCACCATCAAAGCTTATGGAGCGCGCATTTGGAAGCCGTCATGACGACATTCTTATAATTAATTTTTATGAATTAGTTAATTGATATTAATTAATTCATACTAATTAATAACAATCAATTAAGTTAATTATTTTATATTTCTTGTTTGGGTGTCTTTTGTATTTCCTTATTTGGTTGTCCTCCCCCATCTATATAAGGGGGATGGGTTTATGTGTGAAATTATCTTGGAATGTATGAAGGTTTCTAGGGTTGCTCCCTAATTTCATCTCTTCTCGTCCTCCTTCATTCTCGCTCACCCCCGCCGGCCCTTTCTCTTGCCGGATTCCTCCTGGAATTTATCCGTGATCCTAACATCTCTCTTGGATGATATTTGAAGCAACAACTCATTACTCACTCATGGATATAGCCCTTATGCTCCAAGAGAGTTTATCCTTCTCTTCCTCCACATGTTCTTCGTATAATTGTTGTTTGGATCGTTTGGAACTCTTTCCAAGTATGATGACCTCTCCCACTTTGATCATTATATCTTCGATGCCAGTAGAGTAAGATAATATAAGCAAGATATATTGACTTGGTTCTTACTCATAGGGCAGTTCCCACAATCATCCATGTTCCACAATTTTGTCTGCATCCTTGGCCAACCTTATGCCTTTGGTCTCCTCTTATTGGGGACGTCCAATCTTAAACCAAGATGCACCAGGAAGGATCACCCCACTCACTTGTGTTGTCGTTACCTCCATGTACATTATCTCGACTTAAGGCTTGAAGTGCATTTTACTGCTTCAATAGTTCACTGAATTTGGTATTCATACTCTGTATCTTGATACGATCTAGCAAGAAGTAGAGAGGAAAAAGGAGAAACTAGAGGGGAAGAAGAAGAGACTAGGGTTAGGGTTTGAGAGTAGAGGAGGAGAATACCTGATAGTTCATGAATGATCATCCCAAGCATCCCCGGGCTATAAATACCCGGGGAAAGAGGGGGCCGGCCGGCCCCCTCAAGTGGGGCTGAACCGGAGTGGTTCAGCCCCTATCCCGGCCGGTTTATTGTGTGGGGGCTGAACCGGATGGTTCAGCCCCGTTGTCTTGAGCGCGCTCCTTGATCCGTCGTGAGTACTTATGTCCCGAGAACCCAAGCGGGTGTGGGGGCATAACATTCCCCTCCCCATCAAGCACCAGCTTGTCCTCAAGGTGGAAGTCTGGAAACCGCTCTCGGAACTCTAGCAAGTCAACCCAGGAGTTGTGAGCTGCATCCATCTGTTGCCATTTGACAAGCACTGCTGGTCGGTATTCCGTGCCCGACTTCTTCCACTTGGTGAGCAAAATAGTTTCGGGGGATGGCCGCAACTCACCCGTGCTGGTTGCCTCGGGTAGGAAAGGGCTGGCCTGAACGGAAGCCCCGAGCTTTTTCTTTAAAACAGAGACATGGAATGTCGGGTGGATGCGAGACCCCGCCGGAAGATCCAAGGTATATGCGACAGGGCCCACCCGGCGTAGGATGCGAAATGGCCCGTAGTAACGTGGGGCGAGTTTCTGATTGACCCTCCGAGAGACAGACAGCTGGCGGTAAGGTTGGAGCTTGAGGAAAACCTCATCGCCCACTGCGAATTCCCGGTCGGTGCGGTGTTTGTCCGCCTGCGCCTTCATGCGGTCCTGAGCGACCCGCAGATTGTCCCGAAGTACGGCTAAGGTGCGATCCCGGTCCTGAAGTGTCCGTTCCACGGCTGGAAGAGCGGTGCTGGCGGGTTCATAAGAACTCAAAGTAGGGGGAGGACGGCCGTACACCACCTCGAATGGGGTGAGCTTGCTAGCCGTGTGGAAAGACGTGTTGTAGCAGTACTCCGCCCAATGCAACCAACGGGTCCACGTGCGCGGCTCATCCATCACAAAACACCGCAAGTAAGTCTCCACCCCCCTGTTGAGGACCTCCGTCTGTCCGTCTGTCTGAGGATGATGGGCGGTGCTCATGCGTAGCGTGGTACCCTGTAGCCGAAAGAGTTCCTTCCAAAAACTGCTGATAAAAACCGGATCTCTGTCGGAAATGATGGAGCGCGGAAGTCCATGGAGGCGCACAATCTCCCGCGCAAATAACTCTGCAACTGTCTCCCCGGTGTACGGATGGCTCAAAGGCAGGAAGTGACCATACTTGGAGAGCTTGTCTACCACCACCAGAATGACGGTCTTGCCGTGGGACTTGGGCAGTCCGTCAATGAAGTCCATGGAGATGGTGTCCCAAACCTGGTGCGGAATCTCTAGCGGAGTGAGGAGCCCGGCTGGTGATGTGGTCTCGTACTTCTGGCGCTGGCAAACCTCACACTCCCGCACAAATTGCTGCACATCTCGCCGCATTCCCTTCCAGAAAACATTGGCCCTAAGCCGTTGAAGAGTCCGCAGGATTCCCCCGTGGCCGCCGGTGGGAGAGGCATGAAACTCCTGCATCATCGTTGTCCGCCACGGCGACGCGGATGGAATGACCACTCTGCCCTGAAAGTAAAGCCGCTGGCCCTGAAGATGATAGCCCGACTCCGTCTCCTTACCCTGCTGTAGCGCCTCAACAATGTTGCATAACTCGGGGTCCTGGAGTACCTCTGCCTGTATCTCGTCCAAGGTGGTGACGACCGGTCCCGACACGAGAGAGAGAGAGCTCTCAGGTAGGCGGGAGAGGGCGTCCGCAACCACATTATCTCGGCCCCGTCGGTACACAATCTCGTAGTCATACCCCATCAGCTTGGTTAACCACTTCTGCTGCAATGGGGACGCTAAACGCTGCTCGAGGAAGTGCTTCAGACTCTGATGGTCGGTACGGACCTGGAAGTGCTGTCCCAAAAGATAGGGCCGCCACATTTCGACTGCATGGATAATGGCCAACATCTCTTTCTCGTACGTCGAAAGTCCCAACGTCCGAGGGGCCAAGGCCTTGCTGAAGTATGCGAGCGGCCGACCCTCCTGCATCAGAACTGCCCCGAGGCCGACGCCAGACGCGTCAGTCTCAACCACGAACTCTTTAGCGAAATCCGGCAGGGCTAACACCGGTGTAGTAGTCATGGCCTGTTTCAAGGCCTGGAAGGCCTCATCTGCTTCGGTGCTCCACTGGAAGGCATCCTTCTGTAACAGTTGGGTAAGAGGTCGAGCGATCTTGCCGTAGTCCTTCACAAAACGGCGGTAGTATCCCGTCAAGCCGAGGAAGCCACGCAAGGCTCGCACTGTCGTGGGCTGGGGCCAAGACACCATACTAGCAATCTTCTGTGGGTCGGCCTGGACCCCACGGGCGGACACTAGGTGCCCCAGGTACTCGACCTCGCTCTGCCCGAACGAGCACTTGGACCGTTTGGCGTATAGGCGGTGCTCCCGCAGTGTGGCGAGGACATGTCGCACGTGCTCCAAATGGTCGTCCCAAGTCCTGCTATAGATTAGTATATCATCAAAAAATACCAGGACATACCGGCGCAGAAGTGGTCGGAAGATCTCGTTCATCACAGCCTGGAAGGTGGAGGGGGCGTTGGCCAACCCGAACGGCATCACCAAGAACTCATAGTGCCCGTCGTGGGTGCGGAACGCCGTTTTATGGACATCCTCTCCCTTCATGCGAATTTGATGGTAACCGGACCGAAGGTCCAGTTTGGTGAACAAACTTGCGCCGTGCAACTCATCCAACAGCTCTTCAATCATGGGAATGGGAAACTTGTCCTTGATGGTGGAGCTATTCAGCCCCCGGTAGTCGACGCAGAATCGCCAGGAACCGTCCTTTTTCTTGACCAATATGATCGGAGAAGAGAACGCGCTGGTGCTGGGCCGAATGATGCCCGTTGCCAGCATCTCCCGTACGCTGCGTTCGATCTCTGCCTTCTGAACGTGCGGGTAGCGGTAGGGGCGGATATTGGTAGGGTCCACCCCCGTCTTCAGCTGTATCTGGTGATCCCGGAAGCGCGACGGAGGAAGAGTGTGTGGCTCCTGGAAGACATCCTCGAACTGTGCTAAAAGAAGCTGCAACTGGTCCGACTCCACCTGTGTTTCGGGTCCCTCAGCCGTCACCCCGAGTATCATGGCCATCATACTCCCCTGCTCCTCCAGTCTCAGCAGACTTCGTAGTGAGATCTCCTTGAGGGGGGAGGATCGTATACCGTGTAAGCAGTAATCGGTCCCCTGCTGCGTGAACTCCAGTGTCATGCGGTCCCAGTCCGTAGTCACCCGCCGTAGTTGGCGGAGCCACTGTACCCCAAGGACCATATCGGACCCCTTAATCGGCAGGAGGTAGACATCGGTGCTACACACATATCCCGTAAGATGTATCTCCACTCCCTTCAGTGCCCCTTCGCACCGCAGCTTGCTACCATCCGCGACCATGACCTGGAAAGCCGCATTCTTGTCTACTGGGTGCCCTGCCCTCAGTGCCACCTCCGGGTTGATGAAATTGTGGGTGCTCCCACTATCAATGAGGATGGTTACCCTTTGTTTGCCAATCCTGCCCTTGATCCGCATAGTGAGGGGGGCCATACACCCCTCCATGGCCTGAATCGAGACTCCAAACTCCGCCAAGTCCAACTCCTCCTCGTCCTCGATGCCCGGGGTGTCCTCCTCCTCATCCTCCTCGCGCAGCATGAAGACTTGCACCTTTTGGCAACGATGCCCCGGGGCGTATTTCTCATCGCAGTTGAAGCACAATCCCTTCTCCTTTCTGGCCTGTAGCTCAGGCCAGGTGAGTCGCGTCACTGTCGGTCGAGCCGCCGGTGCCTGCTCCCTTCTACCTGCCGCTGGGATGGGTGGGGCTCTTGGTGGAGCCCGATTCTTCTGTCGGTTGAAGCGCTCCTCCTGTATGCGCGCCAGACTGATGGCATGACTAAGACTGCGCGGCGTGTACGCATGGACCTCATCCCTCAAATGATCCCGCAGGCCGGATATGAAGCAACTGAGGAGCGTCTTCTCCTCCCAATTGACCCGGTTTGCTAGCTTCTCAAAGTCCGCTCGGTACTCCATCACTGTACCCTTCTGACGAAGCTTCTGTAGCGTGGCCTCCACATCCTCGTATTCCAACGGCCCAAAACGTGCCACGAACCCTTCCACAAAGTTGGCCCATGTTGCGTATCCGTAGGCCCGTATGAACCACTGAGCCCACTGGTATGCGTCGTCTTCCAGATGGAAGGACGCCAACTGCACCCACTGGTCATCTGGAATCTCCTGATAAGTGAAAAACAGCTCAGCCTTTTGCACCCACTCCAACGCATCCCCGCCGCGGAATTTAGGGAAATTCATGCGAGTTCTCTTCGGAGGCATGTAGGGTCGTTGATGCATGTCGCCGTGTCTCCCGTTAAACTCCGGTCCCTGTGGTGGTCGGCCGTAATGGTCATGGAAGTTCGCTCCCCCTTGGCCGCCGCCCCATTGCTGTCCTCCGCCTTGAAATCCTTGTCGGGGAGGCTGTTCGTGCCATGTTTCGCCGTTGCCGAACCTCATCGGCCCTCCCACGTGCTGTGGCGTCGGTAGAAGGCCCATTCTTCCTCCGAAATTGGCGTTGACAGCCCCCGGTGGTCGCAAGGGCACTGCTGGAGCCTCGCGGGTCCGCCAGGGCTCTGCCGCGGCCCTCTCCTGGGTGGCGGAAGGACCGCCTGGTCCGCTTCCAGCCGGCACGCCCGGATGCGGCAGATGTTGGGCGGCCCAGGTCGGCGGGTGTCGGGGGAGATAGCTGCCCCCTGGGCGGCTGTAGTCAGCGCCCCCCGACGCCCCTGTCCAGCCCGCCTGGCTGGGCGGCGCTCCGGTCCAGGCGGGGGCCGATCCGATGCCCGCGGGCTCCGTGCGGCTCGGATCGGTCCCGATCCCGCCCTGGAACAGGTTTCCGGAGCCGGCTGCCCCTCCATTGGTTGCCGGTTGGCCATTTTGCGACGCCTCCGCCTCCGAATCGCTGCCCGGAACCGCTTTTCCCTTCAACGACTGCATCAACAGCGCCTTGATCTCCTCCATGCGTCCATCCATGCGTTCTTCCATGCTCTTTGTGGACGTGTTCAAGCGAGCTTCCATTGCCGTCACCGAATCCGCCAACCCTACGTAGTTCTCCTCTAGGGTTGCCAATCGTGACGCTTCCGCCTCCGAGCGAGTCACCATGGTCGCAGGAAAGTTGCTCTGATACCAAATGATACGATCTAGCAAGAAGTAGAGAGGAAAAAGGAGAAACTAGAGGGGAAGAAGAAGAGACTAGGGTTAGGGTTTGAGAGTAGAGGAGGAGAATACCTGATAGTTCATGAATGATCATCCCAAGCATCCCCGGGCTATAAATACCCGGGAAAGAGGGGGCCGGCCGGCCCCCTCAAGTGGGGCTGAACCGGAGTGGTTCAGCCCCTATCCCGGCCGGTTTATTGTGTGGGGGCTGAACCGGATGGTTCAGCCCCGTTGTCTTGAGCGCGCTCCTTGATCCGTCGTGAGTACTTATGTCCCGAGAACCCAAGCGGGTGTGGGGGCATAACATATCTCCTCATAGCACTCTACATCACCTCATAGAGCCCATCCCATTAGACACTCAGTTGTGCCCTCTACATTCTCTCGGAATTCTTCTATGTCTACTTCCATCTTCCCCATGCAGCCCTTCATTGCCACCAAAATATACCCCAAGCTCTTCCAAGATCTTATTTTTCCTGCCTAGACCTTGAACTTCCAACGATCGATGAGCCTTTTATTACTCCTTGCATCAAACTTTTCTAAAATGCCATTTGATATTAATTTAAATTGGCTCTAAAACCACTTTGTATCACTCTAGCCGATTAATTCAACACAATTCTAATGGTTCTCAGTTTGGGTATGGTTCTATAAAAATCAAGAACCTACCTTTTGGGTCAATTCTCGGTTCTTGTGGCCAGGTACCCGAGATCCGACTTGAGACCAAGTGCCTAATACTTATTACTTAAATGTTAAGTAAAAGTAAGGTAATCTTATTTGATTTATCTATATAATGCAACAAAAACTAAATTTATAACAATATTCTATAGAGACTAACATCTTGGAGAATCAATTTGGATTCATGCCAGGGAGGGTGACCATGGAAGCTATACATCTTTTGAGGAGACTCATTGACAACTATCTAGAAAGAAAACAAGATTTGCATATGTTGTTTATTGATCTTGAGAAGGCTTATGATAGAGTTCCAAGAGAGATCTTATGGAGAGTCTCGGAAAAGAAAGGTGTAAATGTATCATATATTGACATAATCAAAGATATGTACACAAATTTAGTGACAAGGGTGAGGACATCTGGATGATTAATAACACAGGAATTCCCTATTACTGTTTGATTACATCAAGGTTCAACTTTAAGCCCTTATCTCTTTACCCTTATCTTAGATGAGCTCACCAGACATCCAACAAGCAATACCTTGATGTTTATTGTTTGCGAATGATATCGTTTTTGTTGATGAGACCCGCGAGGGTGTAAACGCAAAACTTGAATCTCGGCGAGATACTTTAGAAAAGAAGGGTTTTAGGTTGAGCAGAGCAAAGTTGGAGTATATGGAGCTTAAATTTAGCAGTACAAGAAAGACAGATGACTTCGTTATTAAGTTGGGTGATCAAAATATTTCCCGTAGTGAGTGTTTTAAATATCTTGGATCGATAGTTCAAAAATATGGAGTGTTGATAAAGATGTGATACATCAAATCCAAGCAGATTGGTTGAAGTGGAGAGGCGTGTCAGAGATCTTATGTAATCGTAAAGTACCACTAAAATTTAAGGGCAAGTTTTACCGTACTGCAATTAGACCTGTGATGCTCTATGGTTCTGAGTGTTGGGCAGTGAATTGTGTAGATGAGCAAAAAATGGGAGTTGCGGAGATGAGAATGCTTAGGTGGATGTGTGGACACACGAGATTGGATAAAATTAGGAATGAAAGTATCAGGGATAGGGCAAGAGTAGCACCAATTTCAGAGAAGATGCGAGAAGCTCGTCTAAGATTGTTTGGACACGTACAAAGGAGACCATTAGAGGCACCTGTTAGGCGTTTGAGAGTCTAGTCACTAGGCATGTTAGACGAGGGAGGGGTAGACCAATAAAGACTTGGAATGAAACTATAAAGAAAGACATGATGTACTTAGGCATTAGTGAGATTATGACAAAAGATAGGGCACAATGGCGACAAAGGATCCATATAGCCGACCCCACTATAGTGGGATAAAGACTTGAGTGTTGTATTCTATAGATTTATTGTTGAACATAAAGAAAATATAGGAAAATAAGATTTGCGTAAAAATATATAGAAATAAGAATCGTGTAAAAATCATGTAGGAAAATAAGATTTTATTTTTTAAAGCATTTTTTAGTTATAATTATGTCGTGTAGAGTAAAACCGAGAACAAAATCGAACTTTTTGATTCGGGATGGTTCTAGACTTCAAATTTATGTGTTGGTTTTGATTCTAATATGTTGAACCGAACCTATATGGATCGGTTCTTGATTTTCAATGGAAGTAGGGAATTTCCCACACACAGTTCTCTCTATAGTGTGATTTGGTACGCAGTGCTAACCAAAGAGAATGTTGCATCAGAGGTGGAACATCTAAGGGCCCTGGTTTTGGGCTTTGTTTAGGCATTCTTTTGGGCATTTTTATTTATTTAGCCCATTGAAGGCTCTTAATCATATGAAACGGATTTAAAAAAAACTAATTCCTCTATTTTCCGCTCAGGGTTTTCCTTCTTTGACCATGCCCTTGGCAACTCTCCTGCTTTTCTCCTTTCAGCTTTCCTCCTCCCACCATTCCTCTCCTTCTCACATCCTTCTGGAGATTTTTTCTTACAACTAAAATGAATCCTGTATGGAAATTTTTCTCCCCATGTCCACTTCATGTATACTTCTATACTCAAATGCCTGTGTCATTGTAAAATCTCTGGGATTGTTTTTCTTCCAAAATTATTTGGAACTTTAATTCGAGGAGAGCATGTGGTTGGTATGCTTACCAAGTCATGCAGTCTTCTGTTCATATTATATCCTGGGTTATATACTTATAACATTTGTTTCTTCTTTATTCGTTGATGAGATTATTGTGTATAATGTTGTAATGCAGAAGGTGATGCAGGACGAATTTATAGGCGACGGATGAACGATGCCCTAACCCTACTTGCAGTGCAAAGCCCAACAAATAAATCAAAATCAGCTATAAATAATTTAATCGCGCACACATGATTTTAGCAATAGTATTTAAGCTTTCCTCCGTGTGGAAAGCCAAAGTAAGAGCGCGTGGCGAATAAACCCTGCAAATTACAATAATAATTTAAACAAACAATTACTATTCTGGAGATCCTAACAAACATGAAATTATAAACTCATATATTAATATTGAGAATTTAAGTTTCATATAACAAATAAATACTCACAAATTATGGGGGCTACCTGAGGCGTAGAGATTCGGTGAAGCACGACGCGGTGGAGGCAATCCAAAGGGGAAACAAGAGTTGGTTGGACTGGATCTGATGGCGGGGAGCAGATCCGGGTTGCGGGAGGGTTGATCCGACTGTATGGAAGAAGATCCGGGCTGCGGGGGCAGATCTGGATCTGGGTAGGCTTGTGGTGGATCCACAGAGGGAGGAGGGTGGCTGTGTGGATGGGAAAATGGCGGATCTGATGGGGGGAGGATGGTAAGCGCCTAGGAGTCGTCACATAGGGTTCCACGGAGTCGGCACTGTGGGATGATCGCGAGATTTCAGAATTGACGGTCTCCAAAATCTGTAATAGCCTCTAGCGTCTCCCATACACTCGTATTTATAATAAAGAGATGTCAGGGCATTCTACCATCGACGACTATGATTGGTCAGAGATGGGGTAACCTGATTACATCAAAAATAAAGCGTAAATGGCAAAGTAATATATGAAATACTGTCAAAACGATGAGACAGACGCATCTGTGGTGTCGGATCATCGATCCGGGTACGCTACATATAGTAAGTAGCCAATCGGCTCCGAATGAGCCCAAAACTCGTTCTCCGCTGCGGGTTCGTGTCTCCGCTCCGCATCAGAAAGCTTCATGGTTATAAAGCCTTGGATAAGCTTCAGTCCTTTTTTTATGAAATTCCCTAAGTTGTAAGTCTCACCGGAGGCCTCACTTGGTTTCCTGCATGTTGAAAATATGCAATTTTGCAGACCCTGTTCGTTTGAGTGGAATTGGAATTGCCCGTTGTTCGGCAGCCAATAACTTTGGTGGGAATTGGAATTTAATCCAATTCCTTGGGATTTCATAATAGGATGTTTTTCTTCCGCCTCATTTCCAACCTCCTTAAGTCGAACTTAAAGATCCCCCCCACCCGCATCCCTATGCTCGGCGATGGAGGAAGAAGCGCAACCCCGTTCGTTTGAGCTGCTCCGATCCTCTCTCCACCGTGCCCTCCATTACCACCGTCTCGTGCGAGCCGATGATCTTCCTCTGATTGAAATTTGCGTTGATGGAGGAAGAAGCGCAGAAAAGGACTACGGATTGCCTGACTTCTTGGCCTCTCCCCTCACCTGCATGAAGGTTTTAAGCTACTGCCTCCCTTTTCTACCGGGAAATTCTCCCATTTCTGCTATTAGTTTACATTGTTGTTTAGATGCCTGCCCTTTCCGCATCGCGAGCAGCGCTGCAGGATCTTTAGCAGTTTTCTTTCCGTTTTCAGTTTTTGATTGATGGGTTCATTTTTCTCTTAGATTTCTCATTTCTTTTGGTGCAACTTCATGGTTTTTTAAGGTTTGCGTCCAGTTTGTTCTTGGGTTCCTAGGGTTTTGCTATTGGTCGCAATTCTTTATATTTGATTGCATTATTACTAGCAGCCACTGTACATTATGTTATTCAGAATATTAATTTCCTTATATTTGATATTAATTTAAATTGGCTCAAAATCCACTTTGTATCACTCGAGCCAACCCGGAACTGAATCGAGCCGATTAATTCCAGACAATTCTAATGGTTCTCAATTTGGGTATGGTTGTATAGAAGTCAAGAACCTATCTTTTGGGTCAATTCTCGGTTCTTGCAGCCAGGTTCCCGAGAACCGACTTAAGACGGAATGCCTAATACTTATCACATAAATGTTAAGTAAAATAAGGTAATCTTATTTGATTTTATCTATATAATGCAACAAAAATTAAGTGTATAACAAATTAGCAATATTCTATAGATTTACTGTTGAACATAAAAGACTATATAGGAAAATAAGATTTGCATTAAAATATATAGGAAATAAGAATCATGTAAAAAATCATGTTGGAAAATAAGCTTTTATTTTTTAAAAGTATTTTTTAGTTATAATTATGGCTTTGTTTGGTTCGGCTGGAGGAAATGGGGCGGGAGGAGACGATCCCTCTGATCAAAAAGCTGGGAGGAGGCTGCCGTTCGAAAAGCTCCATTTTCCTCCGTTTCCTTAGGCGATGCGGGCTCAAACGCGGCAAACGCCGCCGGAGGGCGTTTGTTTACCTGCCGTCCGACGGCGTTTGCCCCAAACGGCCGGCGAAAACGCCCATCCAAACGAAGCCTATGTCGTGTAGAGTAGAACCGAGAACGAAATCGAACGTTTTGATTCGGGATGGTTCTAGACTTCAAATTTATGTTTCGGTTTTGATTTCAAAATGGTGGAACCGAACCAACATATGGACCGGTTCTTGGTTTTCCATGGAAATAGGAAATTTCCCTTTTGACACACATTTCTCTCTATAGTGATTTGGTAGGCAGTGCTAACCAAAGAGAATGTTGTATCAGAGGTGGAACATTGAAAGACCATATTTTGGGCTTTGTTGCAACTTAAAGGGATGTTGCCCCATTTATGACATGGTTTTGTGCTTTGTTTATGCATTCTTTGGGCATTTTTATTTATTTAGCCTATTGAAGGCTCTTAATCATATGAAAAGGATTAAAAAAACTAATTCCTCTATTTTCCCCCTCAGGGTTTTCCTTCTTTACCAGGGCCCTTGGCAACTCTCCTGCTTCTCCTTTCAGCTTCCCTCCTCCCACCATTCCTCTCCTTCTGGCGTCCTTCCGGAGATTTTTTCTTACAACTAAAATTAATCCTGTATGGAAATTTTTCTCCCCATGTCCACTTCAAGTATAATTCTATACTCAAATGCCAGTGTCATTGTAAAATCTCTGGGATTGTTTTTCTTCCAAAATTATTTGGAACTTTAATTCGAGAAGAGCATGTGGGTGGTATGCTTACCAAGTTATGCAGTATTCTGTTCATATTATATCATGGGTTATATACTTATAACATCTGTTTCTTCTTTATTTGTTGAGGAGATTATTGTGTATAATGCTGTAATGCAGAAGGTGACGCAGGATGAATCTATAGACGGCGGATGAACGATGCCCTAACCCTACTTGCGGTGCAAACCCCAACAAATAAATCAAAATCAGCTATAAATAATTTAATCGCACACACATGACTTTAGCAACAACAAAACAATTCAATAGGGCAAAATCAAATTTAAGCTTTCCTCCGCATGGAGAGCCAAAGCATGAGCGCGCGGTGAATAAATCCTGCAAATCACAATAATAATCTAAACAAATAATTACTATTTTGGAGATTCAAACAAACATGAAATCACAACCTCATATATTAATATTGAGAATTTAAGTTTCATACAATAAATAAATACTCACAAACTATGAGGGCTACCTGAGTTGTAGAGATCCGGTGAAACATGGTGCGGTGGGGAGATCCGGAGGGGAAAGAAGAGTTGGTTGGACTGGATCTGACGGTGGGGAGCCGATCTGGGTTACGTGAGGGTAGATCTGGCTGTATGGAAGATCCGGGCTGTGGGAACAGATCTGGATGTGGGCTATGAAGCACAAATACTTCCCCGAAGGCAGCGTATCCGTACCGGATACGTATCCGGTACCGGTACGTACCCGATACTCGACGGATACACCTATGTGGACACACTTGAACTTTGCACATCATTCTGCATATTGTGATAAGAGTCTGTTTTTCAAGAGTAAACAAAAGTTGGCTCTATGCCAAGAAGCATTGGTACATCCAATTAAGTTGTGTATCTATATCAAATATGTTTCCAGTACTGGTACGTTTCTATTAAGTGTGTGTATTGAACGTGTTGATATGATGCAAGTTATTAACAAAATGGCTAGCTTGTCTCTAGACTAACCGGAGATTGAAGATGTTGATCTACAACAATGAAGTTGATCTTCATCAATGAAGAAGAAAGAAAAGATTGATGAGTAGACTTAAGTTTAATTTTACCTCTTTTGGTTAAACATAAAAATTGTTGAATTTTGTAATATTTACGAACGCTTGATGTTATGTTGCATTGATTTGTCGACTTGTACTTCAAATTATGATTTATGTTTGATGTTTCGATGTTTTAAAAACTATTTATCGCACTTGTGATATATATATATATATATATATATATATATATTGTTAGAGGAATCAATAATGAATTCTATTGAGTTTGTCCCCTCTATATATGGAGGCTAACACAAGACATAACAAAATAATACATATGACATTGTAAAATACATATTGTAACACTCTCCCTCAAGTTGGGTGTGCGATGTTGATCATGCTTAACTTGACAACAATTATTCCAAAGGTAATTCCACTATGGCCTTTCGTGAGAATATTAGCAAGTTGTCTGTCTGAGGGAACAAAGGGAGTACACACAAGTCCCTTTTCAATATTCTCCTTGATAAAATGACGATCCACCTCAATATGATTTGTACGATCATGTTGGACCGAGTTGTAAGCGATGGTGACGGCAACCTTGTTATCACAGTATAACAGGATAGGCTCATCTTCAGGGAGACACATGTCACTTAGCAATGACCGCAACCATAGACCTTCACAAACACCATGAGCCATAACCCAAAACTCTGCTTCAGCACTTGATCTCGCCACGACCTGCATGTCGTTTTTTACTTCTCCAGGTAACAAGATTTCCACCAACAAGAGAATAATACCCTGAGGTAGATCGCTGATCGTCGACAGAACCGGCGCAATCAACATCGGTGTAGACCTCAATTTTTAGAGCCGAATTGGGGGAAAATAATATTCCACTCTCATGTGAGGACTTGAGATATCTGAGGATTCTGTTGACAACATCAACATGACGAGTTTTCAGAGCGTGCATAAATTGGTTGATAACGCTCACATCATAAGCTATATCTGGACGGGTATGATCCAAGTAGATCAGTATCCCTACAAGCCTCTGGAATTCAGGAATATTTCAATCTCCTTCTCATCATCACAACTCATTCTGTGGTTTGATTCAATTGGAGTGTCCACTGGTCAGCAACCACTCATGTCAGTCTTCTCAAGAAGATCCCGAGTATACTTCCTCTGAGAGATAAAGATCTCATGCTTGGACCTTGCCACTTCAATACCCAAAAAATATTTGAGAGCACCCAGGTCCTTGACCTCAAACTCAGAAGACAACTATTGTTTTAGAAGTTTGATTTCTACCACATCATCGCATGTGATAACAATGTCATCAACATAAACAATGCGAGTTGTAAGTTTACCGGTCATATGCTTGATGAACAGAGTATGATCGACATTGCTCTGGTGATACCCAAAAGACAACATGACTTTGTGAAATCTCTCAAACCAAGCTCTTGGAGGCTGTTTCAGTACATATAAGGCTTTCTTTAACTTGCAGACGTGTCCCAATTTGGGAGTAAGGCCTGGTGGGAGAAACATATAAACTTCCTTATCCAGATTTCCATGGAGAAAGACATTTTTTACATCAAGTTGCCAAAGGTCCCACCCTTTACAAGCAGCGCAGGATAAAAGGACTCTGATGATGTTCATCTTTGCTACAAGAGCAAACGTTTCCTGATTGTCAAATCCAAGAGTTTGAGTGTACCCTCTTGCCACCAACCTTGCTTTGCACCTTTCAACCACACCCTGAGAATTTTGTTTGACTATGAACACCCATTTGCACCCAATCGGTTTCTTCCCAGGTGGAAGATGCACTAAATCTCATGTGTTGTTTTTTCAAGCACATCCATTTTTTCAAACATCGCTTCTCTCCACACGGGAATCTCCAGGGCACTCTGCCAGGATGGTGGTATGAATATGGATGAAAGGGAAGACACAAAGGTCTTATGGGATGTGGATAAAGAGTCATAAGAAACATAATTAGAAAGAGGATGTTGAGTGCAAGACCAGATACCTTTGCGGAGAGCAATTGGAAGCTCAGAAAGCCATGGATCCGGCTCCAATGATTGTTCTGCTAGCAGGTTCAGTGTGTCGTTAGGCCTCTTTCTCCGCCGAGTGTACACCTGCAAAGTAGGAGCAATATGAGGAATAGTAGTATGAACATGAATATCACTCACTTCCGAAGGTAGAAGCTCCCCCTGAAGTGAGGGATATGAAGGAGGAACAGGCAGTGGTACAGACGGTGAGGGCACAAACGAAGAGGGCAAAGAAGGTGAGTCACCTGGAGCAGGATAATAGCCCTCAGATTCACGAAACGTGACATCCATGGTAACAAAGACCCTGTTAGTAGGAGGATGAAAACATTTGTACCCCATTTGAGTAGGAGAGTAGCCAATAAACACACACCGTAGGGTGCGAGGATCAAGTTTGGTGAGAGGAGAGTGATGGATGTGAACAAAGTAGACACAACCAAAAACCATAGGAGGGAGTTGAGAGGAAGGAACATGCGATTAATAAGATACACAGTCGTAAGGACAACATCGCCCCGGTAATACTTGGGAGTACGCATTGTTGCTAAGAGACCACGAGCCAATTCCAAAAGGTGACGATTCTTACGCTCCACAACCCCATTTGAGCAGGAGAATAAGCACATGTGGTTTGGTGTATAATGTCATGCTCAGCCAGAAACTCAGCAGCTGCGGAACAAGACAATCAGGATAGTCAAAGGTCCGGTGGGACAACTGTGGCCGTGAGGAGCTAATATGGGAGCGAGAGCAAACCATACGTGCTGAATTTCCCGAGTTGTTTGTATAAAATGTTGTAACATTTTTTTTTGTTGAAGAAAATATATGTTGTAACATATTTGTTACTGTGTTCTGGGTGTTGTATGCAAATTTCGGGACGAAATTTCTGTAAGTATGGGAGGATTGTAACACCCCAAAAAGGAGTTGGTGATAACAGGATAAAAGTCGACCTGGGCTCGACGAAGATCGTTGAGCGGAGCTCGACGAAATTGCCGAACGTAGAGCAGAGTTCGACGATTATGGCTTGTTATGTGAAATCAATCCTGTTCGACGAACTAAAGCCCGTTCGACGAACTCACTCCCGATCAACGAAGTTCGTTCGACGAAATCAGCCCCGTTCGACGATTTGTCGAAAAATGAAGATATGGCCGAGCGGTGACTCGTGTCAGATGGCTGGTGAGCGGCCAGTAGGCGGTGGGTGACTTTTCAGCTCAAAGCCGAGTCGTTGCTGTGTTTTGATGATTTTATCGTGTGGCTGAGGTCAAACCAGAGACCACTTATGCAGAGGGATTGAAATGTGGAAATCATTATTTCTTTTTCTCTCTCTCTCTTCCTTGTGTTCCAGTTCTGGAGCAGAGAACTCTCCGCTGGAGCTAGGGTTTGCTGAAGTTGCTGGAGTAGATTTTGTGACTAGAATCAAGATCTGAAGCTAGATTCTCAAAAGGGAAAGTGAGGCGCTCATTTCCATCCGCGTAGAAAAGCTGTATCATGGCTTCGAAGAGAACTTCACGGGTAACAAATTTCTCCTGGACAAGTGAAGTCCTCAATATGCATATTTGCATGGATCCCCTCACCAAAAGGTGGAAAAAGGTGGATTCCAATGGGTAGATCGGTTTGATCCCCATATATTCCTGCATATAGATCCGGAAATGTAGAGTACAGAATAAGCATGTTGTGAGAAGCCCATCTGGACAGGTTGGTCTGGATTGATGATGTTTTTGTATTTGCATGCCGGAGAAGACTCTGTGGATATGCGTGTGATGTACGTGTGAAATCCGGAGTCAAGGGGTGTGCAGGAGGCTATACGACGGATGATGGCGTTACAAAATTGGTATCAGAGCAGGTTCTCAGTCTTTCTTCTTTGAATTCGTGGTCGAATTCTTTTAAGGGGTGGTGCACACGTGTATGTGCGATACCGTTATAACAATAATGAACTCATGAATGTCCACTTAGGAATGAAAATACACATGTTTGTGGAACTGGTATGTTCCTGTGATTGCTTTTGACAATATTTGTAGTTGCTTATTTGTGGGTTTCACATTGTATAAGCACAATCTCCAAAATCTATCATCGATTCACAATCTCCAAAATCTACAATAGCCTCTAACAACCCTCATACACTCTTATTTATAATAAAGAGATATTATGGCACCCACCATCGACGACTATAATTGGTCAGAGATGGGGTAGTCCGATTACATCAAAAATAAAGCAAAAAATGACAAAGTAAAATATGAAATCGTGTCGGAACGATGGGCCAGACGCATCGGTGGTGTCGGATCATCGTTCCGGGTAAGTCATATATGGTAAGTAGTCAATCGGCCCCGAATGAATCCAAAACTCGTCCTCCGCTCCGGGTTCGCGTGTCCGCTCTGTATCAGAGGCTTCGTGGTTATAGGTCTCGCTGGAGGCCTCACTTGGGCTCTGTTTGGGACAGCTCTGGCGGATTGAAAAGCTGCTGTCCGGATAGAGCTGTTTTAAAATAGATTTCTGGGGAGCAGTTTTGAAAAGCTGCAGAGTGTTTGGGTATTCTGTGCAGAAGTGCGCTCGGAATCGCCCGAGGAAGGACGTCGGGGGCTCGGAATCGCCGGAGGAAGGCCGTCAGGGGCTCGGAATCGCCGGAGGAAGGCCGTCCGACCTCTAAGCATGTTCCATCTGAAGAAACCATTAGATTTCCAAAACCTGTGAGAGAAAAAGCTATTTTGCAAGAGCAGAAGCTGGGGGGAGGGAGATTTCTGAAAAGCTGCAAAACAGCTCTGGCGGATTGAAAAGCTCTTCACAGGGAGCTGTCCCAAACACATATAAAACAGCTCTGGCGGCTGGAATAGAGATTTTCCAGCCGCCAGAGCTGCGCCAAACAGACCCTTGGTTTCCTACATGTAGAAAATATGCAATTATGTTGACCCCGTTTGTTTCAGTGGAATTGAAGAAAGGAACTCGAATTGTAATTGCCCGTTGTTCGCAATAACTTTGGTGGGAATTGAAATTCAATCCAATTACTTCGGTATTCGTAATTGGATGTTTTTCTTCACCCTCATTTCTGACCTCCTTAGGTCAAACTTCACCATTCCCGCGCCCCTCCCCCGCACCCTATTCTCACCGATGGATGAAGAAGCGCAGAAACCCTGTTCTTCCGAGCTGCTCCGATCCTCTCTACCGCGCCCTCCATTATCACCGTTTTGTGCCAGCCGATGATCTTCCTTTGTTTGAAATCTACGTCGATGGAGGAAGAAGCGCAAAAAAGGAATGCGGGTTGCCTTTACTTCCTGGCCTCTCCCCTCACCTGCAAGAAGGTTTTAAGCTATTGCCTCCCTTTTCTACCTGAAAATTCTCCCATTTCTGCTGTTAGCTTACATTCTTGTTTAGATGCCCGCCCTTTCAGCATCGCGAGCAGCCCTGCAGGGTCTTCAACATTTTTCTTGTTTCCAGTTTCTGATTGATCCGTTCATCTTTTTTCTTAAATTTCTCATTTCTATTGGTGCAACTTCATGTTTTTTACGGTTTGCGCCGAGTTTGTTTTTGGGTTCCTAGGGTTTTGCTATTGGCGCATTTCCTTGTATTTGATTGCATTATTACTAGCAGCCACTGTACATTATGTCATTCAGAATATTAATTTCGAACTCTCAACTCTTTCTTCCAGAAGAAGATTTGCATATGTAAAATTTTAAGCTATGATTTGGCATGTTTTCAACAGCTATATGCATTACATATAATAAAATTCTTCATTCTTTTCTATGCAGCCAATTTCTGGGTCATGATTCAGAGATTTGAGATCTTTTTTGTATGCATCTGCATGAACAATGGAGTTTTTATGAACGCGAATTGTTACTCTTTATGTGTCCGTTTGGCTCCACGTTACCTCTCCGTTGCGTTGGTATCGGAGCGGAGTTTTTTTTTTGCCAGTTTGTTTGGGCATTGTGGCGGCATCGGAGGAGAAAATTTCCGTTCTCAACGGAGCTTAATTTGGAAAACCGGTAGAAATATGTACCCGCGGTGTATGAATCACTCACATATTCTTCTGAATTCTATGTACCCGCGGTCTTCATTTGGAAAACCGGTAGAAAGATGCAAGAACAAACCGTTTTTCTTGGAAACATTCCTCTAATGAATTCTTTTGGAACCTCTATAGTAAATAAATGGAATATACCAAATTGCGATCAACCAAATATTGCAACG
Source organism: Platanthera guangdongensis (assembly GCA_039583875.1). Lineage (NCBI taxonomy): Eukaryota > Viridiplantae > Streptophyta > Magnoliopsida > Asparagales > Orchidaceae > Platanthera > Platanthera guangdongensis. The sequence goes on along the minus strand of CM077163.1, from coordinate 219,470,167 downwards.
GAGCTCCTTTTCAACGGAGCTGTCCAACGTCACGCACCATCTGCAGCGGCGATGGTTGCCGAAGCCGTTCTCCGGCGAGTGCCAGCAGAGGTGTGCTCTGGAGATGGACGGGAGAGAACTGCGCTTCCATTGTTCTCTTTCCACATCTCCGGTGATGGACGGTGGAGCCTTGCTCCGACGAGGAACGGTGGAGCCTTGCTCCGGCCAGGCAACTCCGCCATGGACGCCGGTGAGCGGACACCGGCGAGAAGCCCCCCATATCCTCCTCTACCGCCATGGACGACGCGGTTTGCCATGGACACTAAGTCCTAGATTTTATTATTATTATGATTATTATATTATAATATTATTATTATTAATATATTAATATGATTATAATTCTTTTTATTATTATTTGATTAGTATTATTATTATTAATATGATGTTGTTGATGATTATTATTAAATTATATTTATAATAAAATAAATAATTATAATAGAAATGTCACCGTTGTTTTACCAAACTGTTTCTTCATTCTAAACAGCTTTGTCACCGTTGTTTTATCAAACTATTTCTTTATTTTGAGCAGCTTTATTTTCATAGTTCTATTCTCACAGCTTAATTCACACAGTTTCTTTTACCACCGCCGAAACAAATTGACCCTATATAATTAAAAAGCACTTCAATAGCGAATCCACTTATCTTCTGTGAATTCCAGTTCTGCTCTGTGGTTTATTGTGTCATTAGCAATGGCAAAAACACAATGCAAGAAGATTGGATGCTTGTTGTGAACTTAATTATCATTTGAATGAAATTTGAGGGAACAATAGATGACCTTAGCAAGGTTCTCTAATTTTGTGTAAATTAGAACAATTTTCTCACTATTTTAAATTTAAAATTTCAATAATGTTAATATCTAGTTCAACAATCAAATTATTAATTTCAATTCATGCAATTTTATTTTCTACCAAAGGAATAGAAATTTTTTGGCAATTATTCCTATGCATATATAACTTTAGAAAAAAAGTAATAATTTACTAAATATAATTTCTAATATTTATGGAATTAAAATGTTAACAAAAGAATTAGATTTTAATTTAGGTTCCGTTTGGCATGACGGTAGCAATCATGAACTGTTGTTCGTGAATGTCCAACCTCACCTAAGGAACTACATACACTTTTATGCTCAAAACTTATTCTTTTCTTGGTGGTGGTCACAACTGTTGTCACGCCAAACAACTTGTATTCTTTTCTTGGTGGTGGTCACAACTGTTGTCACGCCAAACAAAACAACGGACAATGGTATTGTTAAAAAAAGAGGGGAAGCAGAGTCAAGTCAAGCACCAAGGATCTTACTATCATTTTCGAAGGAATTGTATTTTCTTTTTCATTTCCATTCAAGAGTTCCTGTGTTTTCAAACCCTTTTCTTAGGAACACATACAAGAGAATGTTGTGCCAAATAAAGCCTAAATAATGGAGCCTAAATCTAGCCCTTTTGATGCATTGTTATTTGTTAACATACCTTCTCGTCATACTTGTAAATCTTCCAATGGGCATAAAATTGTGATTTCAAGAGGAAAAAGACTGCTCGTTGCTTAGAACTGCAAGAGAGGCCGACCATTATGTTAAATGTTAAAAAAGATTAATATTTGAAAAATAAATTAATCTTTTTAAGTATGAAAACCAAACTACCCAATTTACGCTTGATTTTGGATATAAAACACAAGCGAACCGCACATCCCAAATTGTAAATTTGTAAATAAAGCATTCAAACCAATTGGTAGTTCGCATTTTCTATCAAGCTTAAAAAGCATCAAAAACTCGCAATTTCACTCAAACTTACAAACCTCTATTCAAATAAGCAGAGGCTTAAAATGCAAGAGCACCGATAAGGGCAAGATGCAATCATAAATTCATCTATTCTATTTATTAATCATTTGTTACTATTTTTTTTTAAAAATAGAATTAATGTGATCACTCAAATCATATTTAAATCTCAATCATGAATTATATTTTATAAACAATAAATTATGCAAAAAATATTAATTTCTTACGTTATTTTGAAAAAAAAATACAACAAAAATCTTATAGTAACCACAGGAACTTTGGGGTAAAGTGCCAACATTCAATGGTCCCTGTGAATATCAGTGCACATCTCAAAATTGATGCTATCAGAGTGCAGATCCACTGACACCAAATGAAATGGTCCCAGTTTTTTTAAAAAACTGATAACAGGTTGATAGTGACATTGTTGAGATAAACAAATTAAAAGCTCATATATTCTACAAAAAAATTGAGAACAAGGGGGCTTAGAAACTCCATTACCTAGCAATATTCTGGCATTAGAGTCCTTATATATATTACATAAATGGCAATACAGAGACTAGGTTACAACAGCAAAATAATCAGAATCCATCACATAATATTAAATGAGCACCTTCAAAGTGCCAACATCACCCTTATCAATTCAACATTAAAATAAATAAATAAATTTAGGGTTTAAGAAGGTAACCCAGGAGGACACAGAGCAAGGACACGATCACCACAAACATAAATGAGAAGCTTCCGCCTCCTTCTTCTTGCCCAACTCATGCTTCAGCAATTCCTGTAACCCCTCCAAAAAAGAGTCAGTTGCAGATTTCATCAAATAATTCAGCACAAAGGAATGGATCAAGAATAAAGTTGTTCAGAGAGATTTCAATAAACTAAGGGCAGCCCGGTGCACAAAGCATATCACCGCGCAGCGAGGGTCAGGGGAAGGGTCCACCACAAGGTTGAAATGTAGGCAAACCTTACCCTACATTTCACCCTTGTGGTGGGACCCTTGCTGCGCGGGGATGCTTTGTGCACGGGGCTGTCCATGGTTTATTGAAATCTCTCTGAACAACTAAACTAAGCTTTGATGAAAAGTGAATGAGAATCTTATAACATTGGTCCCAACTAGTTGGGATGAAGAAATCTGATGATAAAGCCGTTCATGTGTTATTTATTACAAGTTTGTTTCCCAAGTGGCCGGTTTGGGATCAAGATATAGCAAAAGCTGCAGATTTAGGGCTCAAATCTATGATCATTGAAGTGTTTTAGAATTCAGAAACATGGCAAATTTCTCCAAAATAATCTTAATGGCATGCTATTTGATAGAATAGAGTAGCATAAAAGAGGAAAGAAAAACAAGAACAAAATACATTGGAGTTCATTCATGATTTTCTATATATTTTTGATCAAGAACAAAAGGCTTATATAGCACCCGGAAGAGTAACAGGTAAAGAGGAAAAAAACTGCAACATTTAATAGTTTTAAACCTATATGGTTCTTCGAACTTCTGATATAATTACTGCAGCTAATTAAGCTTAAATTGTAACTGATAGCGTTTTACTTTTGCAGGTAATTAAACATTGCCAACTCAACGCTTTGGATTCAGGCGTTGAGTGGACCTTTGGTATTCAGGCGTTGAGTGGACCCTTGGTATTCAGGCGTTGAGTGGACCCTTGGTATTCAGGCGTTGAGTGGACCGCTGGTTCAGTTCCTCTAATACCCCCTCTTGAACCGGACCGGTCTGCAGCCTCATCTTTGCCCTAAGTGTCGAGAAATGTTCTCGACTCAACGCCTTTGTAAGAAGATCCGCAGGTTGTTCTTCAGCAGAGCAGTGTTCTACGACTACTCCTTCGATCTTCTCCCTGATAAAGTGACGACGTATTTCGATGTGCTTGCTTTTACCGTGGAAGATTGGGTTTTTGGCCAACCTGATTGTGGATGTGCTATCACATCTAAGCAGGAAACTCTTCTTTTCTCCTTCTCCACGCTCCTCTAACATTCTCTTTAGCCAGATCCCTTCACATACTCCTGCATTCATCGCCATATACTCGGCTTCTGTAGTTGATAATGCCACGGTTTGTTGTTTTCTGGTGCTCCAAGAGATGGGGGTGGAGCCATAATAGAAGATATACGCTCTTGTGCTTCTTCTATCATCGATTGATCCTCCCCAGTCTGCATCGCAGTACCCGATAAGAGTGGGTGATGGATCGGTGATGTATAGAAGGCCAAGCTCCATCGTTCCTTTTATGTAACGAAGTATTCGTTTTGCAGCATTCAGATGAGCTCTGGATGGCATGCTTACAAAATGAGATACCATGTTGACTGCATGCTCCAAGTCAGATCTGGTATTTGTCAAGTACATGAGGGAGCCAACAAGACTCTTGTAGACTTTTTCATCTGCTTTCTCTTCTTCTTCTTTTAGTTTGCAGAGCTTCTCACTAGTATTCGTTGGTGTAGAAGTGGGATTGCAGGTATCCATCTGGAATTTCTTTAGCAGTTCACTAGCATACTTCTCTTGGGAGATGAAAATTGATCCAGAGGATTGTTTTATTTGAATCCCAAGAAAAAACCTTAGCAGCCCCAAATCGGTCATCTCATATTGTTCTTTCATCTTTGATTTGAAGCTTTCAATTGCAGATTGTGAAGCACCTGTTATAATTAAATCATCTAAATATAGGCAAACAAAAAATTTTAGCATTGTCAGGTTCTGTTTTTATGAATAGCGAGGGTTCGAGCTTGCTGGTGATAAATCCTTCCTTGTTGAAGAAAGAGGATATGTTGGAATGCCAGACACGAGGTGCCTGTTTGAGCTCGTAGAGAGCTTTGTGTAGCTTGTAAACTTTGCTCTCTTCTCCTTTCTTCAGGTACCCATCTGGTTGTTCAACATAGGTCTCCTCTGCAAGTATCCCGTTCAGAAATGCAGACTTTACATCAAGTTGGTATATCGGATAGCAATGTTGAGCTGCAATGACAATCAATAGACGGATGGTATCAAGTCGAGCTACCGGAGCAAACGTTTCTTCAAAATCTTTTCCAAACTTTTGGCAGTAACCTTTTGCCACGACTCTTGCTTTATGTTTGATGATTTCCATCTTCATTAACCTTGGGCTTGTATACCCATTTTACACCGACTACTGTTTTGCTTTGAGGTCTCGGAATCAGAGTCCAAGTATTGTTCTTTTCGATCAAACCAATCTCTTCATTCATTGCCTGTTGCCAGTTTGGATCGAGAGCTGCTTCATGATAGTTCATTGGGGTGGAGTGGAACAAGACCATATCTGTATTTTGGTAAAGATCCCGGATCGTTTTGTATTTCCTGGGCGATGATGAAACAGGTTCATCTGCAGCATCTATAGCTGATGTAAGTGGCTCGATTTCTCTCTCAGTAGTCTCCAGGATGGGGTTCACATTGAACTCAACCGGGCCTAGGAAAAGGTCATTCATTAACTGTTCTGAGCCCAGTTCATTTTCCCAACTCCACTCATGTTCCTCATGAAATATCACATCTCGAGAGATTATCAACTTATGGGTAGTTGGCTCTATTAACCTGTAGGCTTTACTTCACTATATCCCACCATGACACTTTGTACATGATTGCTCAAGTTTCTCTCATTTTTCTTTAAGGATGTGAGCAAAAGCAAGACATCCACAAGTCCTTAAGTGCTTTAAAGATGGTTTCTTAGGCTCTGTTTGGGAGAGCTATTGCGGATTGAAAATTTGCTGATTGTGTAGAGCTCATTGTACAGAGCTCTTTGAGAAGCTATTTTGAAAATCTGTAGGCTGTTTGGAAGAACAAAAATGGGGGAAAATGCGGAACGAAAATGAGGGGAAAATGGGGAACGAAAATAGGGGGAACGAAGAGCAGCAATCGGCCGGGAGAACGAAAATGGGGAAGAAAACGAAGAGCAGCGATCAGCGGGAAGAAATCGAAGAGCAGCGATCGGAAAAAAATCGAAGAGCAGCGATCGGAAAAAAATCGAAGAGCAGCGATCGAAAAAAATGGAAGTGAAGCGATCGACGGGAAGAAGACCTATCAAGGAAGAAGACCTATTGAGGAAGAAGACCGATCGAGGGGCTGAGGGCTCGACGCCGGAGGCTCCAGGACGGTGGTGGTTCCTGGTCGACGACGAGGAGAGGCAAAAATCTGGATGGGATCCATGACGACTCCTGGACGACCTCTGGACGGCGACTTCTGCTCGACACCGACGGATCCAGGACGTCGACTACTGGCGGGATCGGGATTGAATGCGTCGGGCGGAATTGAGGGGGCGGGAAGTGATTTTTAGAGCGCTAAAGCTGGGGGTCCCCAGCTTCCTAAAAATCAACTCTGGAGTGATTTTCACGGAAGCGATTTTGAGAGAGTTGTCATTCCAAACAACCTAAAATCAGCTCTGGCGGCTGGAATAGAACTTTTCCAGCAGCCAGAGCTGCGCCAAACAGAGCCTTAGAGTGAAGCTTTTCATAGGGTGTTGTTTTATGTAAAGCCTTTGTGGGTACTCTGTTTAGAGTGTAAACTGTTGTACAAGCGGCTTCTCCCCACAGGAACTTTGGGAGATGTTTATGAAGAAGCATTGACCTTACCATCTCAATGATAGTACGGTTTTGGCGCTCTACCACCCCATTTTGCTGGGGGGTTCCAGGGGCAGAAAATTCATGCCTTATTCCTTCTAGAGTGCAGAAATGTTTGAAAGCATGAGAAGTGAACTCTCCACTTATGTCACTTCTTAGGGTTTTAATATTTCTCTCAAACTTCTTTTCAACCTCTCTTTTAAAATCCATAAAGAGTGATAGGGTTTCAGATTTATGTTCTAGGAAGTAGATCCATTTGTATCTTGAAAAATCATCTACAAGAAGGAAAAAATATCTTTTACCTCCAAGTGTGGGTGTAGATGCAGGCCCCCAGAGATCACAGTGAACAAGCTCTAGAGGTTGCAAGCTATTGTTATCAGATGCATGAAATGGTAGTCGATGAGACTTTCCCAGGGCACATGTGACACACTATTGTGGAGATACTTGGATGTTTGGTATTCCAGTAGCAAGCCCTTCTTCAATTAGAATCTTCATAGCTCCATAGTTGAGATGTCCAAGCCGATGATGCCAGATAGAGAGTGGGTCGGGTCTAATGTTCAAGGAGAAGAGAGCTTTTTGGCTTGATGATCCCATCTTCAAGGAGTAAATTCTGTTGGCTGTCATGTTAGCTGAGACAATATTGTGACCAAAAGAATCAGTTATGGAGCATGTGTTAGAACTAAAAATAACATTGTATCCATTCAAAGTGAGTTGTCCCACACTAAGTAAGTTTTGTGTCAAGGAGGGTATAAACTGAACATCAGAAACATGTTTTTTCTTTCCATCTCTATCTATGACTTCCACGATGCCTTTTCCCTCAATTTGTTTTGACTGGCCATCTCCCAGGAAGACTTGGGACTTTTGAGTTTCATCGAGAGTGATAAAAAGATGTCTGTCCTTAGCCATATGGTTGGAACAACCTGAATCAACATACCACTCTACTATGTTATCTGTTTGATTAGTTTCAGCAATCTTGTTGCACAGTAGGAAAAGTTTTTCTGTTTGCTTTGTCTCATCCTCCTTTTCATGTTTTGCTAGTTTTGCATCTTCTTTATTTTTAAACCAACAATCTCTATCAAAGTGGTTTGGTCTCTTGCATTTCTTACACTTGAAGTAACACCTTTCTGTGGTGTGGTTTGTTTTCTTACAAAGAGTGCAGTAGAGATTGGATTGATTTGATTGGGGAAAAAATTGTTGGTTGGCTTGATGTGTAGTTTCAGCCGGCTTGTTCCAGCCCTTTTGATGATGATGACTCCATGGTTGTTTTTGTTGTGAGCCATGAGGTCCGACACCTCTTTGCCGTTTATCATTCTTTCCCAAATTCATTTTTGACTGGAAGGCTCGTTCAACAGAAGAGGAGTATCTCTTCATTCTGTCTTCATGTGACTGGATCTTCCCCATCAGGGCAGCAATAGAGAGAAAGTCAAGATCATTACTCTCTTCTATGGCCGCCACGATGTATTCATAGCTTTTTGGCAAACTCAGCACCTGGAGCACTATCTCATTTTCAGGGATAGGTGCTCCAAGATTGCTGAGCTGATTTGTGATGTGAGTGATTTTAGGAGGATACTCAAAAATAGACTCATCATCTCTCATGTTAATTTCATCGAAGTTTCGACGCAGGTTTTGTTTCTTAATAGATATTACCTTCTTATCTCCTTGGAAGGCTTCCTTGAGTATATCCCAAGCGGCTTTGGCAGTGCGTGCTCCCATTATTCTTTGAAATATATGAGACGTCACTGATTGTTGGAGAATGAGCAGTGCCATGGAGTTCTTTTTCTTTTCTCCTCTGGGTATTTCTGTTGCAGTTCCTTCTTTCTCTTTGCCGGTTGTTTGAGGGTCATTTCTGACGATTTCCCAAAGCTCCTGTGATTCAAGGAGTGTCTCCATCTTGATGGCCCAATGATCGTACATCTCCCCATTAAAGATTGGGGTTGTAGACAAAGGTGCCGAGAGGGGTAATGTATTAGATGAGGTAGATGATGAGCTCATATTGATAGATAGAGGATGAGAGTTATCCTAGAACCTTGTCGCTCTGATACCACTAATAGAACTAGAGTAGCATAAAAGAGAAAAGAAAAACAAGAACAAAAGACATTGGAATTCATTCATTATTCTCTATATATTTTTGATCAAGAACAAAAGGCTTATATAGCACCCGGAAGAGTAACAGGTAAGGAGGAAAAAACTGCAACATTTAATAGTTTTAAACCTATATGGTTCTTTGAACTTCTAATATAATTACTGCAGCTAATTAAGCTTAAATTGTAACTAATAGCATTTTACTTTTGCAGGTAATTAAACATTGCCAACTCAACGCTTTGGATTCAGGCGTTGAGTGGGCCTTTGGTATTCAGGCGTTGAGTGGACCGTTGGTATTCAGGCGTTGAGTGGACCGTTGGTATTCAGGCGTTGAGTGGACCGTTGGTATTCAGGCGTTGAGTGGACCGTTGGTATTCAGGCGTTGAGTGGACCGTTGGTATTCAGGCGTTGAGTGGACCGTTGGTTCAGTTCCTCTAATACTATTGGCTAGGGATGGTGAGAATCTGATCTTGAGCCGTCTTGACTTTGGCTCAAGATTGACTTGAAGTTATTCAATTCGATCTTGAGTGGGAGAGAAGTCTGCTGATATGCTGGCGTCAGATCCTAATCAGGCTCAAATAAATTGAAATGTAAACGCTTACATAAATACATGTATGCATGCATTGAATTTTGATATGATCGTGAGCTGATCTCCAGGCCAATTTACCGCCCCTATATGCAATGCATTTTGATATAATCATGAGCTGGCTGATCAACAATTTTTTGACCAATCTTCAATCTCCAGGTCGATTTACAGTCCCTCTACTCATATGCATACATGGCATGCTATTGACTGACAGCAGATTTTGATGCCAGATTTTCGACGACAATGTCTCAAGTAGTGCACGAGAGATGTCAGAGCGGCAGACAGTTTCACAAAGGCATGTGCAGTTCACAGATGCTTCCCACCTAGAAAAACTCTCAATTGTTGATCCTCATGGGTTTGGAGGGCTTTGTGTTGGCTCTTTTATTTCTCCTCCTTTTCACAGTAACATTCTAAACTAGTAAATGCTCCTATCGTATAAAGGGCCTCCAGTACATTTTTTTTTCAAAAAAAATAGCATCAAGCTAGATTTGGATCAAGCTGGTCATTGAAGTCAGGATCAAAACCAAATAATACGCAATTGAAATTCCGACAATTGAAGTCCTGACAATTGAAGTTTGACAATTGTTATTACTTCATCTGAGTAATGAATGACCTTATCTCCCATTGGCACCCAATTGCGCTCTAAGCACTCGTGGCGATCCAATCCATCAATTTCCTGCTACTACTTGATTTAGAGAACCATTTGATCCAAGTACACCCTCAAAAGCCTGAAGTCATAAAGAAGGCACGACCAAAGCTTAGAAGTCAAAAGTCCAAAAGCACCAAAACCTAGAAATCCACAGCAAATAACTCAATAGTCAACCGTGGTTGAATAAAGGTCTATGACCCAGTTATCTAGTTTGGAATGTGAGAGAGATGATTATTGCTAGCTTGGAGTATTGGTATTCCTCTATCATTGAATTGATGGGCGGGAAACCTACAGCAGGAGTTCAGCTCTTATCGGCATTTCCATTGCTCGGTGCTGATAATCTATAATAACACTTGTTCAGCAACTAGTATTTCAATATCATTTCATTAATTTATGTGCTATGTTATTCACTTTGTCCTGGGTTGTTATGACTAGTGACTACGAGGGTTATTTAACCGCATTAAGCATGATTGATGTTTTAGAAATTTTATAGACTACCACCGAAATGTTATTTACGCTTTCTTTTTCATTTATATTTACGTTTTTCTTGCTCTTCCTGTGTTCAGCACTTCAGCTTTTCAAGGTTTCTTCTGTTTCCTTTTCTTCTCCATAAAACAAATCTGCTTTCTAATCTTCATGTTATGCTGCATTGTCCTATAGCACTGGTAACTTTCACTCAGCCAAATCTTGAAACCTCCTCACATGACAACTACTCCAATAAAATCAAAAGTTCCATTAAATGGGTGATAAACATTTTTGTTATACTTTATTTGTTGTAGTAATTGTGAGGACTGTTAGGTTAAGGCTCTGCTTAGGATAAATATGGTGTTTGTGAAGCAATGATAATAAACACATCAGCGACACTTTACCTATATTTGGAAGTTTTTTACAGTGTTTTTGGTCCAAACTCAAAATTGTTTTTGGGGCACGGAGCTCAGGACCACTAAAGCCTAATTAAACCTAGATGATTGTTATGACATTTTGGCTCCCGTTTTGGGGGAGCTGGTGTGCACGACCGCAACTACCCAAGCACTACTTGTGTTTCTACAACTACGTTCACAACCACCACAACTCTCCCACCATTCTCTTAAATAGGGCCTAAGATGTCAGTATTACATGCTGAATAATATGTTTGACTCAATGTTCTTGCTTGAATACAAACGGACAATCTAGTGGTGCATTTGAGAAAATTTATTCACAAGTGTTAGAAGAGCAAGATAGGTGGCACAGGCTTTACTATCCAATCAGTGGCTGACTTGCATTTGGCTACACTTTTCTACTGTTACTCAAAAAGTTCGGTGGGAGTTTCCCGCAGTCAGGGTGACTGAAGTGGAAAAAAACATCCATATATCCTCTGCGAAAGGGGAAAAGATTTAAAATAAACAGCTTCTATAGAAAGTAAATACACCTTATGTATACACAACATGGTTTGTGATTTATTTCTATTTTCCTACAAGTAAAAAATAAAACAGTTGAATTTTATTTTCCATCATCACCATTATGCAAATAAAATTTTTCTATAGCATTCTGAAAATTTACTACTACTCACCCAGGCATCACCTAGGAAGCCGATTTCTAATAAAAACAGAATAGTTAATGGAAACTGCTTGCAACAACAATTTTATAACTAACTTGGTAGACATCTGCAGTGACCTCAAAGGAACCAATGTTTTGAACACATGCAATTTACAATGTATGTGATTTTGTTATAAGTTGCACGAATTCAGTCTACATCAAGATGCCATCTTTCTAAGACATAAATGTCATTTTAAAAACATGTTATTTTGAGATGATAGCCAATCAAACACCCAATACATCAAATAATACGATTTTCCACTGCAATGCTTGTGAACAAAATAACCTCTACATAAATTTGGTGGCAAAAAAGAAATTGCAGATAAATCAAGATGTGCAAAATCAAGAGTCCCGTTTCACTTATTCCCCCATCTCTACTACAAATCATCTCTAGAGAACCTGTCATCAACCAAACCTCTTCATCTCTAGAGAACCTGCCATCATTCTTGCCTTCACCGTCATCTTCCAGCAAGCAAGCCACCCTTGCCAACTTTCAAAAGGTCAAACCTTACTTCCTCCTGAAGATTGGCGGAAAAAATACTCAACCACTTCCGGAAACATGCATAAATATTCTCCACTGAAATATTCACCGGACTTCACAAAAAGTTTGATCATCCTTTTTTCTATTAATAAAGCCTTGTTTAGACCAAGGAACAACTAAGGCTCCGTTTGGCATCTCTGGTGAGTTTGCACAAAAATGCCACTGTCATAGAATGCATGTTTCATGACAACGGTTATGACCACTAAGAAAAGGCATAAAAGTGGATGAAATTCCCAAGTTGAAGTTGGGCGTTCATGAACGAAGGTTCAAAACCACCGTGCTCACGACCGCCACCTCTGCGCCAAGCGGAGTCAAAGCTAAAATCAGTTTAAACCCAAAATAGCTATATGCTATGTCGTGTCAACTATTTCAACAGAACATCCAAATGTTATCTTGAGAGTTTGTGTATGTTAGACCCCTTACGCAAATGGAGGTGTCCCTAACTACATAGAGACTACTTCTCAATACAATTTCTTTCAAATTTATTAAATTTCCGTACTGATTCTTCAATACCTGCTACCAACTCCATCCCACAAGACAAGTTGAATCAATGGTTCAACTAACTCGGTCAAACAAGACTAGTTCAACTAGACCAGGCTACCACTGGAGTCTCCTCTTTCCAGTATTTTACATTTTCCTACATATTGTAAGAGCTCAAATATGCTTCTTTCTGATCATTAAACTCTAATTAAAGATTAAATTTACAAAAGACTATCTTTAGGAAGCTCCCCCAAACATATTAACCCTATTACATTCCTTTACATTCTTTAATCCCACTATTATGAATACTTTTGAAAGTGCAAGCACAAAAAATTGTCAATTGTATGATGTGAACTAAATTGAATTTCCTGTTAATCCTAACATTGAAATGAACCAAGTCCTTAGCTAAATTTGAATTTTGTACGCACCAAAATATATTTCCAGCTCACATTGTTTAAGTTTCACCTTCTATAAATTGGAGCTTCACATATCCAGCTGATTTCTCTAAAATTGGGGTTAATTAGCTGGCTCGAATTAATCAGAAGACACAATTGGAACTCAAAGCCTCAAGAGTAAGCTTAATTTTGCTTAATTAAGGGATATTTATGTTAAGTATCCATGATGTGCAAGATAAGTTATAATTTTTTATTATTATTACTCTGAAAGCTGATTCTTGACGAAAATCAGCAGTTCACCACACCACAGATCTCTGACCTCAAGACAATAGTTAAAAGAACATCACTCCTCAACTGACAGACATACTGTGGCAACAAAGATCTCTTGAATCTTTCGATAGCGATCAACTAGATAAATCACTTGATGATGAAACCAATAAATTTCAGAAAAGTTTCCCCGCATCATCATAACCATTCCCTTCTCATACATATTAGTAACATATATATATGTCATACACTTAGATTGCCTACATGGAAGAGGATCAAGCGATATAATTACTTCTGAGTTCTAGGGAGTTAATTAAATATGGTATTTTATGTTTATATGAAATCTTCAAACCCAAATCAAAACCCTTGCACTAGTATGAAGTTCAGTTAGGTATATATAATCTGTTTCATCAAAGATACAGTTTCTGATCATGACTTATGCCCCTGTAGCCACCAAGTGCTAAGCAATAGCAAAAGGCTATAAAACAAGGGTCACAAGCAGTGACATCCAAACTCTACGTATAACTCAAAACAAACCATGGTTATTCTAAATACTATGCCGACTAAAAATGAAGCACGAGAGGAAAACATGAAAAGGGTTGATAATAATGTAAATAATAATGCCAAAGTTTATAAACCTATACCCGGAACGACATGAATGCATAAATTGCAGTTGAAACTAGAAAAATTAGAACAGGAAAAAAACTTCTACGGCTACACAGGCATTCAACAGACATAAATGTTGTAAACAAAATTATTATGCAAAATGCCTCAGTAAAATGGATACTCACAAGTTCCTCTTTAAGCCTTTTATTCTGTTGTATTGCCAAATTCTTCTCCTCTGTCATCTTTGTAATTTGCGTTATTGTCTGGGAAATCAATGAGATGGGGTTAACCAATAAAATAGACATAGTCCTGCAATCTATTAAAAACTAATGAATGACATTTCTAAGAGCATAAAAACCTTTATGAACATTTAGTTCATCAAACCTAGAAAGAATATATCTATGAAGTATGAACATGATACGCAGAAGGACGCAAAATCAAAATAGAACTCGGACACATCTAAATACAATTTCGGTGTAGGCAATCTTGAGAATTGGGGACTGAGCAGTGGGTTGGGTTTTTGAAATGGAGAAGAGTACTGATGGAAATTGAAAAAGTCTCAAGTCAAATTGATTTCTTTGTTTTGCAAAGCCTGCCACATTATCTGTGCATCAGTACATGCGGATAAACCTTCATGTTCTATGCTGGATTAAAGCAAGAAATAGAAATAGTAGTAAAGCAGGAATGGAAGTAACTAATAAAACAAATCCATTGCAGCGCGGAGCGAGTAGACATGAATTATGGGTGGTGTTGCCGCATTCAAAATAAATTGGCAGAAGCACAACATGAACATGTTCTATGCTAGGTAGCTAGAATTTAGACGGTTCTCTTTTATTCACTCTTTTATCCTCTTTTTTTATCTAATAAACTAAAACAGGCCTTAACAAAAAAAATCAAGGACTAGGCCAAAATTATTCAAGAATTAGAAGGCTGAAATAGTAGGAGAAACAATTATTCAAGAATTAAAAGGTTCCGATCATCGTGTAAGTCGATCACGATCCCCATCACCCGACTTGACTCAACCAAACATGAATAAATATACTTCTGTCTGTCTACTCTTGAACATGAACAAGATCCTAAATTAATTGCATGATAGAGAAAAAATAAGGCGATTGTTAACCGTAACCCGTTATTGGCTAGTCGCACCCTAAAATCTCATAACTTTTCGCGTCTTTTCGAAATACGCCTTGTACATGCAATTTTAGGAAAAGTGCTCAACACGAAAGTTGTAGATCTCGTCGAGTTGGAAATCTACAACTTTCGTGTTGATCACTTTTCCTAAAAATACGTGTACAAGGCGTACTTTGGAAATATGCTCAGGTTTTGCGCCTTTCAGAAATACGACTTGTACATGCAATTTCAGGAAAAGTGTTCAACACGAAAGTTGTAGATCTCGACACTAACTTTCGTGTCTACACTTTTCGTGAAATTGCATGTACAAGACGTATTTCAAAAAGGCGCGAAAAATTAGGAGATTTTGGGATGCGACTAGCCAATAACGGGTTGCGCTTAACAATCGCCAAAAATAATTACTACTCGGCATAAAAAATAATAATAACTAACTGCCAATTGTAAAACACAATGCAGATAACATGATGTAAACTGTCAAATAAACCAAATAAATAAAGAAAAAATTTCAATAACTACCTACATCAAAACCATAAGATGAGACACGCACGGAGGAACGAGTGTCGGCTGTGAAGGTCCAATCAAACCTCCTATGTTTGAGATGGGATATCAGAACCCTGATAATTCTCCGAGAATCAAAACAAAGAAGGGAACAAATTACCTACTCCTAACGGTCAAAGCGATCCCGTTCATCCAATGATTCATTCTTTCATAAAGAATGAATCAAATCTCCCCAAGTAGGATTCAAACCTACGACCAGTTAGTTAACAGCCAACCGCTCTATCACTACTAAGGAACAACGGGAACCTACGACCAGTCAGCAGGATTCTCGCCATCTTTTTTATTTGTGTTGTGCACCTACTCTTCTTTGATATACTACATGTCCCTCTTTCTAGATGAATTATGTTTTTTTCACATCTAGGATTTACATATACAGCATATATTACTGTCAAGAGGGGGGTTCCTCTATTATTCCTTTTCTTTATTGAAATATTTTATTTTTAATATATTATATTATTATATATTTTCTATTTATCTATCTTAATTCAACTATAATTCATTAATAAAATTAGGAAAAAGTTCAATATTTTTCTCTTTTTATATTCAATATCATATTCATTATTCTTCATATAGAAAGAGAAATTTTCACAGTGAAGATTGGGTTAACCAGTAACATGATGAGTTTGAGAGTATCTCAGTTCAGAGATTTAAGTATTAAGATCGGTTTACTTGGTTCTAAATTGATGATTGTGATCTTATTAAGGGCTTACATGAAGATTATTAGAGTTAGGATACGCAACGAGCAAGTAAGTGGTGAAGTTAGGGTAGCTCATGAGAGATCGAGAAAGGAGGAAGAATTTTTTAAAAGCTTAGAGGCTGACGGAAGTTTAAAGGAGTTACCAAGGATTTCAGCTTTCTCCAAGCCAAGCCATTGATGAGGTAAAAAGTACCTCAACTTCACACCCAGTAGAAAAAAAAGATGGGGGCACTCAGTGTGAGTAGAGAAGTACTCCAAGTGGCAAATGCTTACACAAGAAAAAAGATGTCGTAAACAGTGAGACTAGGGTTCGCACAACAAGAACTTTTAGTTGTGCGAGATTGTATTGATTACATTTTTGTTTAAAGTAGAATTACAGGTCTCTTTGACGCTTCGGAATCGGGTTCATGAGTACATCGAGTTCCGCGAGCTATGATCTGATGCCGCTTCGGTCACTGTCAAGTCCTATTTATAGGAAACATGGGGCTACCCACAGGAGGCCTTATCAGAAAGATGGGCTGCCCGATTACAAGGGCAAAATGCTAAGTAAAAATATAAGAGAGATTGTGAGTTGTCTGGTCTGAAAACAGGGCTTGCAGGCAGTCTTATCAGAAACCTATGAAGCACGGATATTTCCCCGAAGGCAGCGTACCCGTACCGGATACGTATCTGATACCAGTACGTACTCGATACTTTGACGGACACACTTGGACAAACACATCTTTCTGCATATTGTGATAGGAGTCTGTTTTTCTAGAGTAAACAAAAGTTCGCTCTATGCTAGGAAGTGTTGGTACGTCCAATTAAGTTGTGTATTTGTACCTAGTATGTTTCTGATATGGGTACCTTTCTGTTACAAGAACGTGTTGAAACGATGCAAGTTATTAACAAAACGACTAACTTGTCTCTAGACTAATCAGAGATTGAAGATGTTGATCTCCAACAATGAAGAAGAAGAAAAATACTGATGAGTAAACTTAAGTTTAATTTTATCTCTTTTAGTTAAACATATAAGATGTTAAATTTTGTAATATTTATGAATGCCTAATGTTTGAAAATTTTATGTTATTTGCAATGATTTGTGAACTTGTACTTCAAGTTATGATTTATTTTGATGTTTCAATATTTTGAAAACTATTTATTGCACTTATGATATATATATGTACTATTTGTTATAACGTATCATGTTGTACCTGTATTCTTATTTTTTAAATTTTAGCGTATCGTCGTATCGGGTACGTATCGTACCCGGTACCCGTACCCGTATCGGTGCTTCCGAGTCAGAAACACGGGTTGCCGACTTATAAGGGTAAAGTGCTAAGTAAAAATATAAGAGAGAATGTGAGTTGATTGGTCTGAAAATAGGGCTTGCAAATTCAAATGGAGGGTCAGTGAGTTCCAAGCACGTCTGGGAGTATCGACGGAGGTTCAGTGAGTTCTGTCTTCATTTTGGCGATTTACGGGCTTCTGGTGTACTGAGATATCTTCTAACAGATGTCGCAAAATTCGGGCTAGAAGAATCCTGTTACGCCCCCGGATGAGGCTCGGTTGTTTGGACAACATTACAAGCGGCGGCGGCACGGATGTGGCGTTATTGGGGCTGAACCAATGGGTTCAGCCCCCTCTTCTTAAATATATGGCTCGGGGGGGGCTGAACCACGCCGGGTTCAGCCCCATTGGGCCGGCGGCCCCCTTGGCCGGCCGGTCTTGGGTCCGGGGGTATAAATATCCGGACCCCTCTCTTTGGAAGGCATGCAAGAATATATTCAGGTTCTTCCTCTTCTCTCAACCCTAACCCTAATCTCTTTCTCTAGCTTCCTCTACATCTTCTCTTAGTTTCTCTCCTAGTTAGGGCATAACAATTGGTATCAGAGCAGTCGATTCTCGCGGCAATGGTGAATACTCGCAATCAGGAGGAATCCTCGCGGATCGAAACCCTAGAGGAGAATGTTGTTGGCCTCACCGATTCCATGGCGGCGTTGGAAGTGCGTCTGGAGACCCGTTTGGAGGAGTTGAAGACCCTACTGAAGGGGAAAGGCCCGGCCAACGAGGATTCGGCCGGATCGGGAGCCGATCCAGCCGGCTCCGTCGCTGCGCGGGCTGCGGAAGGTGTCGGGGGCGTGCGGCCTGCGGGAGGGGCTCCGGTCGGCGCGGCGTGGCACGGAGGGGTCGGCGGCACGGGATCGGCGGGATACGGGGCTCCTGCGGCTTCGGGAGCGGGTTACGGGGGTCCGGCGGGGCCGTTTCCGCCCGGATTCACTGCCGCAGGTGTCGGCGGACTGGGATCGGCCCCGGAAGAGTGGCGCCGAGGCGGGGAGGAGCTTTTGGGGCTCCGGCGGCCACCCGACATGGTGGGACAGCAAAGGGGGGGGGCTCCTTCCTCCTCCACGCGGGTTTGGGCCACCAGGAGGGGTCGGATTTGGCCCAGGGTGGGGCGGCCAGCAGCAGCACCCGCAGCCTCCGCCTTGGGGAGCGGGACAGCCGCACGGATACGGGGGTTTTGAGCATGGGGAACACGCAAGGAGGGACGGAGGTCCAGGAGCACAACGGTTGACCCCCGGGTTAACGCGTATGTACTTTCCAGAGTTCGAGGGCGGCGACGCCCTGGAATGGATTCACAAGGCCGAATTATTCTTCCAGTACCAGGAGGTGCCTGAAGGCCAGTGGGTGCAGCTAGCGTCCTTCCATCTGAAGGATGATGCCTTCCAATGGACACAGTGGTTTCTGCGGGGACGGGAGTACGTGCCTTGGGGGGAGTTCGTGGAGGGATTTACGGCCCGGTTTGGGCCACTGGAGTATGAGAACTTTGAGGCGCTCCTTCAGAAGCTTCGTCAGAAAGGGTCGGTTATGGAGTATCGGACCGAGTTCGAGAAGTTGGCGAATCGGGTTCAGTGGCCAGAGAGGACGCTTTACAACTGTTTTATATCCGGTCTTAAGGAGCATATTCGGGATGAGGTTCAGGCACTCATGCCCCGTTCCTTGAACCATGCCATTACGTTGGCACGTATTCAGGAGGAGAGGTTCAACAGGCAACGAGCACGTAACACGAGTAGACCAGCTTTGGGCCCGACGATGGCAGCACGGCGGGAGCCCCCCACGGGTACCAAGCCAACGGTGACTCGGTTGTCTTGGAGCGAGTTGGCAGCTCGGAAGGAGAAGGGTTTATGCTTTAATTGTGATGAGAAGTTCGTCCCCGGTCACAAGTGCCAGAAGGTCCAGGTTTTCATGTTGCAGCAGGAGGAGCAGCTCGAGGAGGACGTATTACCAGAGGAGGTGGAGTCTGGGGGAGACCTAGACCTGGCGGAGTTGGGCGTTTCCATACATGCCATGGAGGGATGCAATCCCCCCCCCCCCCCCCCCCCCGCTTACGATGCGGTTGGTTGGACGGGTTCGGCGTGAGAGGGTGACGATTTTGGTCGACAGTGGGAGCACCCACAACTTTATTCATCCTGATGTAGCAAGGAAGGTGGGGCAACAGATCGACACGGGTGCAGCCTTTCAGGTCATGGTTGCAGACGACAGCAAGTTACAGTGCCAAGGGATGTTGAAGGCGGTAGAGCTTCGGATGCAGGAATATGTGGGGTGCACAGACGTCTACCTCTTACCGATCCGAGGCTCAGACATGGTTTTGGGAGTGCAGTGGTTACAGCAGCTGAGGCGGGTTACTTTTGATTGGGATCAGATGACGATGGAATTCATGCAAGGCGGACGACAGTTCTGTTTGACGGGGCTCAGATCGTCTCCAGTTAAGGAGATTTCCCTTCGCAGTTTGCAGCAGCTGGAGGAGTCTAGTAGCTTGATGGCAATCCTGCTGGGGGTGCGGTCGGACGAGGAGGGGTTAACACAGGTGCCAGATCAGTTGCGGCCGCTTGTAGAGGAGTATGATGACATCTTCCAGGAGCCGAGTACCCTTCCACCGTCACGTTTCCGTGATCATCAGATTGTGTTACAGACTGGGGCGGAACCGCCCAACATCCGCCCGTACAGGTATCCCTACATGCAGAAGGCCGAGATTGAACGCAGTGTGAAGGAAATGCTTGATGCAGGTATCATACGGCCTAGTACCAGTTCTTTTTCCGCACCGATTATTTTGGTTAAGAAGAAAGACGGATCATGGCGATTTTGCGTGGACTACCGGGCCTTGAACAGTGTAACTGTGAAGGACAAGTTTCCGATTCCCGTGATCGAGGAGCTCTTGGATGAGTTGCATGGGGCGACCCTGTTCACCAAGCTGGATCTGCGGTCCGGCTACTATCAGATCCTGATGAAAGAGGAGGATGTGCATAAGACTGCCTTCCGAACTCATGACGGTCACTATGAGTTCTTAGTGATGACCAATGGATTGACTGGGGGGCCGTCTACCTTTCAGGCCAATATGAATGAGATTTTCCGTTCCTTCCTGCGACGCTTCGTCCTGATCTTTTTCGACGACATCCTGATTTACAGTGCTACTTGGGAGGATCATCTACTTCATGTGGCTCAGGTCTTCTCTACTCTTCGGCAACACCAGTTATATGCTAAGCGGTCTAAGTGTTCTTTCGGACAACCTGAGGTGGAATATTTGGGGCATCTAGTTTCTGTTGACGGGGTGAAGGCAGACCCACGGAAGATCGAGAATATGCTGTCGTGGCCCCGACCGTTGACCATTCGGGCACTGCGGGGGTTCTTAGGCCTCACTGGGTACTACCGACGCTTTGTACGGGACTACGGGAAGATTGCTAGGCCACTTACACAGCTGCTACAGAAGGATGCTTTTGAGTGGCACGCTGAGGCCGAGACCGCCTTCCAGGCGCTCAAGCGAGCTATGACGACGACTCCAGTGTTGGCACTCCCGGACTTTACCAAACGGTTCGTGGTCGAGACAGATGCTTCTGGCGTGGGTGTGGGGGCGGTTTTGATGCAGGAGGGGCGGCCGATCGCCTTTTACAGTAAGGCTTTGGCTCCCCGGACTCTGGGTCTCTCAGTGTATGAAAAGGAGATGCTGGCGGTGATTCATGCGGTGGCTCTCTGGCGGCCCTACCTACTTGGGCGTCCTTTTACGATCCGGACCGATCACCAGAGTTTGAAGCATTTCTTGGAGCAAAGGATCTCTTCCCCCCTGCAACAAAAGTGGGTCACCAAGCTGTTGGGCTATGATTATGCGATCGAATATCGACCGGGGAAGGATAATCGGGTGGCTGACGCCCTCTCTCGCTTACCCGAAGGGGGTTTGGCACACATTTCCGGGCCGCAGTTGGAGTCGATGGATGAAATTCAAGACGCGGTGCAGCGCGACCCCGAGTTACGGGCTATTGTGGAGGACTTGCAGCAAGGTCATGCGACAGCTCCAGGCTACCATTTACAGAATGACCGCCTCTTCTATCACGGGCGGGTGGTCATTCCTGCTCATTCTGCTTGGCGCACGGTGATGATGCATGAGTTTCACTCGTCGCCGACAGGCGGCCACGCCGGCGTTCTTCGCACCCTTCAGCGGGCTCGGGCCAACGTGTTTTGGAAGGGCATGCGCCGCGACATTCAGGAGTTCGTACAGACGTGTGCGGTGTGCCAACGACAAAAATATGAGACTACTTCTCCGGCCGGCCTCCTCACTCCCTTGGAAATTCCACATCAGATCTGGGACACGGTTTCTATGGACTTCATCGATGGGCTACCTAAGTCGCAAGGGAAAAACGTGATCTTGGTAGTGGTGGACAAGTTGTCCAAGTATGGGCACTTCCTTGCTCTGAGCCATCCCTACACCGCGGAGTCTGTTGCGACCTTATTTGTGCGGGAGGTTGTTCGTTTGCATGGTGTTCCCCGTGCGATCATTTCCGACCGTGATCCGACCTTCGTAGGCCGATTTTGGACAGAGCTATTCCGTTTGCAGGGGACTTCCTTACGTTTCAGCACGGCTCATCATCCCCAGACTGACGGCCAGACCGAGGTCTTAAATCGGGGCGTCGAGACTTACCTTCGCTGTTTTGTCATGGATGAGCCGCGGACCTGGACTAGTTGGCTACATTGGGCGGAGTACTGTTTCAACACTTCTTATCACTCGGCCAGTAAACTCACGCCGTTTGAGGTCGTCTATGGGCGTCCACCTCCTACCTTGAGCAGTTATGAGCCCGGGAGTACGGCCGTGGCAGCAGTTGATCGGGCGCTCCGTGATCGTGATCGGACTCTCACCACCCTACGGGAGAACCTTCGAGCAGCACAGGATCGTATGAAGATTCAGGCCGATCGTCATCGTACCGAGCGGGAGTTTCAGGTGGGGGATGACGTTTTCCTCAAACTTCGTCCTTATCGCCAGTTGTCGGTGGCCCAGCGGACAAATCAGAAACTGGCACCCCGCTACTATGGACCATTTCGGATCACGCGGCGTGTCGGGCCGGTGGCGTATACCTTAGCCTTACCGGCGAGCTCCCGGATTCATCCTACCTTTCATGTCTCCTTGCTGAAGCGGAAGTTGGGGCCTGCTGTTCCGGTCTTCCCCGTGTTACCCGAGGCTACTAGTGGTGGCGAGCTTCGCCCGCTTCCGGAGGATGTTCTGTTGGTTAAGTGGAAACGCCGTGGCACGGCGTACTGTCCCGAGCTATTGGTTAAGTGGAAGGATCTCTCGGCAGAGCACAATACTTGGGTCGATTTACTGGAGTTCCGGGAGCTTTACCCGGACTATCACCTTGGGGACAAGTTGACTTTTGATGGGGCCGGGAATGTTACGCCCCCGGATGAGGCTCGGTTGTTTGGACAACATTACAAGCGGCGGCGGCACGGATGTGGCGTTATTGGGGCTGAACCAATGGGTTCAGCCCCCTCTTCTTAAATATATGGCTCGGGGGGGGCTGAACCACGCCGGGTTCAGCCCCATTGGGCCGGCCGGCCCCCTTGGCCGGCCGGTCTTGGGTCCGGGGGTATAAATATCCGGACCCCTCTCTTTGGAAGGCATGCAAGAATATATTCAGGTTCTTCCTCTTCTCTCAACCCTAACCCTAATCTCTTTCTCTAGCTTCCTCTACATCTTCTCTTAGTTTCTCTCCTAGTTAGGGCATAACAAATCCCCACAATTTTCTAAGTCTTAGGAGAAGAAAACAACAACGACGACAACACTCAAGCCTTTATCCCACTATAGCGGAGTTGGCTGTATGGATCCTTTGTCGCCATTGTGCCCTATCTTGTGTCATAATCTCATTAATGCCTAAGTACATCATGTTTTTCCTTATAGTTTTATTCCAAGTCTTTATTGGTCTACCCCTCCCTCGTTTAACATGCCTAGTGACTAGACTCACATGTCTAACAGGTGCCTCTAATGGTCTCCTTTGTACGTGTCAAAACCATCTTAATCGAGCATCTACGTGTCCAAACCATCTAAAGTCTTGTGAGAAGAATTCCAAAAAAAAAATACTGCCTGCGAGTTCTGGTCCACCATAAATGTCTGCCGAAAATGAATATGCTTAATTAAAAGTGGGAGATTTAAAAAGAAATGAATAGCTATCGGACCAAAAAGGAAATGAAATTAAAATGGGGAGATTTCAAAGGATCCAGAAGAGGATTTTTCCTACTCAATAATTATTATCATAATTTAATTCTGGAAATAGAATATGCTTAGTTTTCATTTCTGACTTAATAACCAATTTTGAATATATTTTAATATATCCATTTTCTTGTGCTTGCCTAATTAACATATTACCTATTTCAACGGATCTTTTTATTCAGGGACTTATTGTAAGATCACTCCAATAAACCGTAACCACGAGCGCGAACGATATGTGTGATACACGATAAATAATACATACGCGATAAATACATACACATGCGTGAAGATATGAGCTTACATAGAAAATGCGGGACATAAAAGAAAAAAAAAATGCATGATACAGGTGCTAGTAAAAATAAAGAAGAGATGAGGCACATGTTGCATCGAAATCCACCTTTGATAAAGATCTGCACATAAAAAATTCAACTTTCAGATAGGCGATGCATGACGTACTAAAATAATTTATATGACTTCTTGATCGAAAACCCCGATTAAAGCATTTGATATATCGAGGGCTTAATAGAGATATTTATTGAAGACCAGGATACCTTATGATGTATGAACTGTTGGTATTCAATGAAATAACAACAATCTAAAGGGGTCTTGAGGGCCAAATAACTAAGGGAAACCAGTTGGGCATAAAACTTTTATTTGGAAGCTTGTCCTTAGAAAGGTTTCTAAGTGTTGGCGATATTTCTGTTGATGAGCGACAAAGTTGATTGTTCACCTCTGGCAAATTAACAGACCACTTATGTAAATCGCGAATGTTTTCAGCGAGAACAATGATAGTGGATGTTATAGCAATCTATCTGGTAGAAGAGATGCGACAGATGTCGACGAGAGATCTGGATACATAAAGACCATCACAAGAGAATGGATCAGGCTACCACTACACAGATGTCGACGAGAGATCTTGGTGGGTGTTAATGGCCAACGATCTCAATTCAAGAAGGTTCAAATAGGCACCGTTGATAGCCTTTAGGAAACTTAACCACTTAAAATCCTCCGCAAATTGGATCCAGGGGTCGCAATACAAGGGGGTTCAACCAAGCATTGTATAAAATTTCAAGGAGATTGAGACGAAACCTGAGAGAATGAATCTAACTGTTAGTAACCTTGCCTGGTGTTGACTGATTTAGGTCATTTTTGCCAATGTATATTTCATCTCCTTGCATATTTTTACATAAAACAAAAAAATACAGGAAGGAAGCTCGAAATACATGAAATACAAAATTAAGAAAAATAATGTTTCATGTCAACTCCGCTCAAACTACGGTGATGTCAGCGCCATCATAAGTTTATAGACAGTAACTACTATTCTTCACAACTTCTTTGATAATTAAAGCGCCCCCCCCCCCCCCCCCAAATTTGGAATTGGGTTTCCCAACTGAAATCATCCCCCTACAACATCCACCTTCATCACTAAATCTCCAACAGTGAACTGTTTTTGTCTAATGATGGTTAAATCTCTCAATTCTTCACTCAGGTCCAAACTGCATCTTATATCGTCTTCATTATCCCTCGTCCAATCTTCACTCCCTTGCTTTGACAAAAGACCCATGTGACAATTTGAATAGTGTTAATCTTGTAGCTGTCATAAGATATAAAATTAATTTGTTGGCCGCTTCTACTTGCCTATTACTCCTAGGATGATGGACTGAGGAATAATGAAGCTCAATTCCAATCTACTAACAAAAATTTTTCAACTCGTCTTTGGAGAATTGAGGTTCGTTGTCGGTGATTATAGTCATTGGAATTCCATACCGGTATAAAATATGTCCCCAGATGAAATTCTTTACAATCTAAGTTGAAATTTTTGCCAACATCTTTGTTTCAGTCCATTTGCTGAATCAGTCAATCATAATCAAGATATAACGACGTTGTCCACTCACTGTAGGAACAGGTCCAAGAAGATCCATCCCATAAAAAGTAAATGACTAAGGAGTGGTGATGGAACATAGTTGTTGAGCAGACTTCAATTTTAGAGGAGCGAATCTCTGACATTGGAGACTTTTTGGCGTATAGTTCTGCATATTTCGTCATTTGTGGCAAAAAATATTCATGTCTGAGGATCCTCTTTTCTAGGATCCATGCATCAAAATGGCTCCTATATTCTCCAGAATGAACTAGGAATCTCTTCTTTGGACGTCTTGCCAAAGTTGATAAAAAAGTCCTTGGATATAGGATCCCAGAGAGAAGAAAATAATGAGCTGCCTTGAACCTGAATGCTTGTCAGTGATGGTATAATGATACTCTCTGGTAGATAGATAATGGATGAAAGGATCTATCCATGAAGAACGATGGTCAATTTCCATAATCTCTCCTTTGATTGCGGGATGGAAGAATTTAGTGATGGTCCCTCCTGATGGGAGCTTGAACAATGCAATTTTGTCTACTTCTATGTTTTTTACTCAGGGTATATGTTATATATCGGAAGTCCTGAAATTTTTGATTTTACTTTTCACCACCACTAGATATCGTCTGTGCTTTTATATCTTCCGCACCCAACTCCTGAGCCAACCCTAATCCTGCAATTAGTGCTTCAAATTCTGCTTGTTAGTAGTGGATAAATACAATTTAATAGCTTGCTTAATTCGGATGCCATTTGGATTTCTCAAATCACCTCGACTATTGATGAATTCCTGCCAGAAGCTCCATCCGCAAACATCATCCAAGAAAAAGATGTTTTTTCTCGTTTCACAATAGTTTCCTCCACAAAGTCCACAAAGAAATCAACAAGGACATGAGCTTTGATGGCCATCTGTGGCACATATGAGATGTTGAATTCTCCAAGCTCAATGACCCACTTTGCTAATCTTTTAGAATGCTCAGGCTTCTCCAGAATGGTTCTCAGAGGATAATCTGTGACGACTTATATTGAATGTTTTTGGAAATATGGGTGAAGCTTCCATGCCGATATGATCAAAGCTAAAGTTAGCTTCTCCAAGATAGGATACTGAGTTTCGACACCCTTTAGTACTCTACTGACATAATGAATTGGAAACTGTTTCTTCCATTTTTCTTGAACTAACACAACACTAATAGCAAATCTTCTCCTTCTCTAGGGCTTTGAAAGAGTGGAGTTGAAATTAATTGTTTTTTAAGTTCTTTGAATACCTCGTCACACTTTTGAATACCAAGTAACATTTTTCAGTTTATTTGAATTTGGTTGCTCCTCGAAGAGTTTTAAAAAACGGTGGACACTTATCACCAGATCGCAAGATGAAGCGACTAAGTCTCACAATTATTCCCGCTAATTGTTGTACCTCTTTTGGGGTTCAAGGAGATGGCATACTCTAGATTGTTTTCACCTTATCAGGGTTAGACTCAAGGCTTTGGGGTGTCAACAAATGACAAAACATTCCCCTTGCCGGCACCAATAACACATTTCATTAGATTGTGCCACATTTTATATTTTCTCAAAACTGAAAATGTTTCAAAACAAAACTTTTCGTTTTTTGCACAGTGCCGGCCAAATACCCAGCCCTCAACGTCAGCGCCCACGCCTCTTCCTCCCGACATGGTTCCCTCCAGCAGCGGCATTTTCTACGCGACTGTCGCCGCCGCCTCAACATCCTCTGTCGCCGGCGCCGCCAACTTTCAATTCCAGCGCCGCTCCTTGTCTCCGCAAGCAGGGTGTCGTTGACCGCGACGTCCGACTCCGGCACCCATCCGAGAAGTGCTGCTGCAACTTAGGAGCGCTGCGGCCACCCTACTCCCTCTGCCTGACGGGTCTTGGACGGGCCGACCTCCTTTGAGAAAACCTTGGGTACCTCCACTCTGATTTACTTAGTTATTTTTATGTGCTCCTACAAAATAATCCTAAGCTTGTCGTCAAACATTTAAATATTTTATTACCGTATTTTCATAAATTGTTGTGAGTAACTTCGGCTTGTGGTCGAATTAATTTCGTGACGGATTCGATTCACAAAACGCGTGAGAGCTCCACTCGAGCGAGATTAGTGAACCTCTTAAAGTTCAGAGCGACGAGTTTGAATTACGCAAAACAAATTTGATTTGGCCGCTCGGCCCGCTTGCTCTTCAATTTATCTCTTTTAAAATAAATATAAATATCATTTTGAAAACCAAATTTTATTCTATAACAAAACAAATTATTTTGCTTAAGAAAATATTTTAATTTGAAACCCTAATTTTGAGTCTACATCAAGGTTGATCCGCCGATTTAGGCACGGTAAGTTCTTGGATGCACCATCGTTGGTGAAGAGTGTCGATGGCATCATCACGCCATGCTGAAAGCGGTGACCTGCTAACATCCCTGGCGTCGGGCTGTGCGTGGGGTGTTGTGGAAGGCGGAGGCATCAATGAGGGATTGCCCAAACGAGCCGCGAGACGCCCGAGACTCGCTTGGAGAGACGCAAGGAGACTTGCCTGGTCGTCAAGGCGGCGTTTGACGACATCGAGGCGGAGGGCCGTCATGGAAAATGTGCAGGGCAAGCTCGATAGCAGTCTAGACACGAGCTGGGTCGATGGCAGCAAAGTGGATGATAGCCCGATGGCTTGAAACAAGCGGACGGGGGCGGAAGGTCGAACCATTGTTATGGAGAGAAAAGTTGAGCGAGCATGAAAGAGCAAGAAAGAACAACGATTGCATTAATTTGAACGAGCACATATACAATCAGGAGCAAGCTCTGGCCAAAATCAAGGAGACTGGGTCCTCCAAAATCCCTCTCTCCAAAGAGAGAATAAAGCAACTACAACCTTTAAGATACCTAAACACCTAAACCCCTCCCCTTATATAGACGAGGGAGGTTAACCATACAAGGAAATACAAAATCATTTAAGCAATTATTTTATCTAATTAATATTAATCAATTAATTAACAAGTTAATTACAAGCAATAATCACGACCGATTCCCAATGCGCGCTCTGATGGTTCCGACGAGTAGTGGCTCCGACAAATGCGTGAGGGTAACAACCACACACACTTAGAACACCGCAAGGGCAACTTCCAGATACATTTTCAGTTCTCCAATTATCAACATGAAGTCTACCATATATCAACAGGCTGCACCTTGTCTCTGAGTGAGTAATACATTGACCAATTAAGAGCATTGCTCAACTAATTGAATAAATATGAACTTTATGAATCGTCAATTTCTACTTAGTACAGTCCAATACTATTTGATGTGTTAAACATAAAAAACAACAACATTCAAGCCTTTATCCCACAATAGTGGGGTCGGCTATACGGATCCTTTGTCGTCATTGTGCCCTTTGTCATAATCTCACTAATGCCTAAGTACATCATGTCTTTCCTTACAGTTTCATTCCAAGTCTTTATTGGACTACCCCTCCCTCGTTTAACATGCCTAGTGACTAGACTCTCACAACGCCTAACAGGTGCCTCTAATGGTCCCCTTTGTACGTGTCCAAACCATCTTAGACAAGCTTCTTGCATCTCCTCTGCAATTGGTACTACTCTTGTCTTATCCCTGATACTTTCATTCCTAATTTTATCCAATCTCGTGTGTCCACACATCCACTTAAGCATTCTCATCTCCGCAACTCCCATTTTTTGCTCATGTACATAATTCACTGCCCAACACTCATAACCATAGAGCATCGCGGGTCTAATTGCAGTACAGTAAAACTTGCCCTTAAGTTTTATTGGTACTTTACGATCACATAAGATCCCTGACGCGCCTCTCCACTTCAACCAACCAGCTTGGATTCTATGCGTCACATCTTTATCAATACCTCCGTCTTTTTGAACTATCGATCCAAGATATTTAAAACACTACTACGGGAAATATCTTGATCACCCAACTTAATAACGAAGTCATCTGTCCTTCTTGTACTGCTAAATTTAAGCTCCATATACTCCGTCTTTGCCCTGCTCAACCTAAAACCCTTCTTTTCTAAAGTATCTCGCCAAGATTCAAGTTTTGTGTTTACACCCTCGTGCGTCTCATCAACCAAAATGATATCATCCGCAAACAATAAACACGAAGGTATTGCTTGTTAGCCAACAATGATAGGAATTCCTATGTTAATCCTCCAGATGTCCTCACCCTTTTCACTGAATTTGTATACATATCTTTGATTGTGTCAATATATGATATATTTACATCTTTCTTTTCTAAGACTCTCCACAAGATCTCTCTTGTAACTCTATCATAAGTCTTCTCAAGATCAATAAACAACATATGTAAATCTTGTTTTCTTTCTCGATAGTTGTCAATGAGTCTCCTCAAGAGATGTATAACTTCCATGGTCGACCTCCCTGACATGAATCCAAATTGATTTTTTGAGATGTTAGTTTCTCTCCTTAATCTTCTTTCTATTACTCGTTCTCATAGTTTCATAGTATGACTCATCAATTTAATTCCTCTGTAAATAACGCAATTTTGTATATCCCCTTTATTCTTATACAAAGGTACCAAGATACTTTCTCTCCATTGGTCTGACATCCTCTTTAACTTTAGTATATTATTGAAAAAATATGTAAGCCACAAAATTCATTTATTTCCTAAACATTTCCATACTTCGATGGGTATATCGTCTGACCCAACTGCCTTTTCATTTTTCATCTTATTTAGAGCATCTTTTACCTCTAATACATGAATTTTATGATAAAACGTTATGTTCTTATACTTATCTGATTTACTTAACTCTTCCAAGTTCAATTCATTGTCCTTTGTTTCATTATATAGTTAATAAAAGTATCTTTTCCAACGCTCTTTAATATCCACATCAACCGTCAAAAATGTATTTGTCTCATCCTTTATGTATTTTACTTGACTGTATCTGTAAACATAAACTACAAAAAAAATTTGAGTAACTTTCATCCATGTTACCTTGAGACTATCCCATATCCCACGTAATCCTTAGATGACACCAATTTTATATAACCATCTAATTGGTGCATTTCTTGGCCTTTGTTGTACATGTCGGTATCACCTAATATATTTTCTATTATCTTGAGAAGGCAAGCGTTAAGTGTTTCTTATCAAGGAGGTAGCGGGATCGAATCCTGGCCTCAACATCCCCTCCGCGCTCAGAATAGGCACGAAAATGGGATTGGGTGCGTTGGGTCGCAGCCCATGTTGTGGAGAAGCTCCGGGCGCCAGTTGTCCCGACGGAGGAAGCGTGAATCAGTTGGTGATGAGCGCAAGCGTTAAGTTCTTCTTATCAAGGAGGTAGCGGGATTGAATCCTGACCTCAACATCCCCGCCGCGCTGAGAACAGGCGCGAAAATGGGGTTGAGTGCGTTGGGTCGCGGCCCATGTTGTGGAAAAGCTCTGGGCGCTAGTTGTCCCGATGGAAGCCCACAACACAATGTTACTCAAAGATACCCGACTTTTGCATTGCTGAATAATTGGATCAATATGATATCAACCGCCTTACAATATTATAAAGTTTGCGTTCAAAACACCACACCATCTTCTTATCGCATAGTACTCCCAAAGAATTTTTCCATTTTAATTACAAAACCTTAACTTTAGAGATTATAACATTATTTACATCCCCATATTCTAAATAATAATTGAAGGTACTTAAATCTACCATGCAAAGATATCAATTTATATCTTCCAATAAGATAAATTGATAATAATAATACCCAACTAAAATTGTATATAAGTAATATACTAATTCAAAGCCATCTACAAACAATATCTCCACTGTTCTAAATTTTCACTTAGTAGATATCTCACTGATTAAAATTTTCATCTACAAAAAGCGTGCATCAAGGAACCTCGATATGTATATCTTCTATAACAATCTCCTAAATTAACAATAACATACCCTCAGACACAATCATGCCAGATGCCCCCACTCCATCTGTTATTCCTCCCATTCCATTCTCTTCCCCTTCCCCATTTGATCCATCATCATCTCCTTGCTCACTCCTCTCATCAAATCTCTCATTCAAGAGGCCATCACACCTCTTGTGACCTCCATCAATTCCTTATCTGCCCAGATCTTTATCCTATCTGCTGCCCCCTCTTCATTCAGGGGCCTGGCTCCAGGTATTCCTGAACCCAGGCAGGGGAGATGCTCAGTGATGAAGTTGCAGCAGATGCAGTTGCATCAGTTCCCTCTCCAGACAATGCAGATTCAGATGAGGATACAACAATTTTGACAGATTTTGATTCTGAACTGATTGAGTTAATTCAATTTATGAATACTGACATTGATTTGGATGAGTCAGTTGAACAAATAACATCTGTTGGTGATTTCTATTTAAATCTCACAGTGAATTTATCTGTTTTGTTGAGTAATTTTGATACTGCACATATGCAATTCTTTCCAGCAGATTTTTCTAAGTCAAGTTTGGCTATTGTACCTTATACCTCTCCAGCTAGTCCAGCAGTTGCTAAGCAACTCTGTGACAATTTTGCTCTCTCAGCTTCAGCCTCCATCTCAGCTTCTAGCCCAGAGGTCATTCCAGAAGATACTTCAGTGCCAGTTTCAGCACCAGACTTTGTTATGGATGACTCTCCCCTGCTAGATTTGGATGAGCTTATTCAGGCTGACATTGAAGAAGAAAACAGGACAGCAGCTGAAAGCTCTGTCCCTATTGTTTCTGTTTCCTGTGCAGCTCCCTCCTCTCTTATTGCTGATATTCCAGTTCCTGAACCTTCTGCCCCTCCTCCAAAAAAGACAGTTATTTCTGATAAAGCTTTGAAAGCTTTGGATGCTCTTTATGACATCCCTCAAGGTTCTGATTCTGAAGAAGATGATGATGATGACTCTGATGAAATGCTGCAAGTAGGAAAAAGAGATTGTTGTCAAGAAGAGAAAGACTCCTCCTCCAGCTCACAAGTCAAATCCCACTGCAGACACTCCTTATTATATTCTGCACAATGTTGCTCCATATAAGGAAATGTCAGCATGGATGTGCCTATCCAAGAACCAACAAAAGGAAAGAAAAAGAAGCAAGAGATATTCCCCTCCTCCAGTGCACAGATACATGAAGGATCCTCCTCCTCCTCCAGCAGCTGGTGTCAGTGGCTCTAGCTCCCAGAGATCTGCCCCAATGCAAACTTATCAGAGACAGTCAGGGAGATCTTCTGGAAGCAGCCAGCAGAGACCATCCTCCTCAGGAAGTCAAAGTCAACAGCATAAGCAGCAGTAGCAACAACAAAGTTCTGAAGTTCAAAAAGCTGAAAATCCAAAGAGACCTCTCTCTCCTCCAATCCCTGTTGAAGATCCTGAAACTGCAAATACAGCAAGAATGGCTAGATACTAGGAATTGATTAGACTATCTTTGATAAATAAAGCCAAGGCTGAAGGCAAAGATACATCAGGACTTACAACAATGTCAAAGTATAGAAAGGAAGAGCTGAAAAGGTTTGACAAAGACAACAAATTGTTTAATGTTGATGATTATATGAAATTTCATCCAGAAGCAGTTGTCCCCAGAGCAACATCATTGAATATTATTGGGCGGCTGATATGACTATGACAAGGGCTCAGGCTCTGGATCCTAAGAGAGAAATTATCTTCCATAAGCCAGGAGAAAAGAAAACAGAAGACAAATTTATGCAGAAGAAGCAAAGAAGTAATCTTTTTGTGTTATTTCATTTTCTGTATATTTTTGTTTTTCAAACCATGCTATCTGTTTAAACAAAGCTGTGTATATATATATCTGTTGCATGTGTTATAATTCTCTGTCAGATATATCTCTTTTCTTGCGTTGTTTTTCTGTTTTGAGTCTTTGTTAGTGACCTCACCTAAATAGGGGGAGATTGTTGGATCTCTAGTTGATTTGGGCTAGGTTCACTGACTTAGGATGTGACCCATCATGTATAGCCAGGGTCAAGTTGTGTCCTAGAGTCTAGGTCAAGTCCTTAGGCTCAACTCCAGATGGACCAACTTTCAACAAGACCATCAGAGACTCCAGTCTAACAAGTTTTCAAGACTAAGTAAAGTGAGTTCGACGTTCGTCGAACTCAGCTCGACGAAAGGAGTTCTGCGCTCGACGATCGTGAGACAATTCTTAGTGCTGAGCTCGAAGATCTGTGTTCTCTGTTCGACGAACACTCAGTTTTCTACTTCAAGCCAAAGTCAGGAGAACTTTAAATTTTTTCTAAGTCCAGCTTCAAGCTTCGGTCGACGAATTATATTCTGAGTTCGACGAACTTGGACCTCAAGTTGTCAATTTCTCAGGTCGACGAATATTGTACTCTACTCGACGATTTCTGGACTCAGAAAATTTGTGTCGATACTTAGGGTTTGTGTCGACACCAGACAATTTGTGTCGACACCAGACAATTTGTGTCGACACCAGGATATCAGTCGACACCAGCTTATGTCGACACCAGAGGATTTGTGTCGACACCAAGATCAACATGTCGACACCAACTTATGTCGACACAGCATTTCAGCAGATGCAGAATATTTTGCCAAAGTCCAGAACTTTTCTCAACTCGACGAATTTGATTCTCAGTTCGACGAATGAAGACTGTCTGTTTGACGAATGAAGATTGTCTGGTCGACGAACTCTCTCAAGCTCAGCTCGACGAACAACAAGTGCAGCTCGACGAATTGTGTTCTTTGTTCGACGAATGCAGACTAGGGTTTCTTCAAGTTTCCCGTCCCGTCTCTTGGCGCTGATTCCTGAACATTTAATGTCAGATCTTCTCGGAATGTTACCGCTAGAACGCGCATCGACTATGAACGATTACATGCCGTTTTTCCATGGGACAGTTAAGCAAATTATTGATTGTCGCTTCTTTCCAAAGCCGACTGCAATTACTGCTCGACATTTCAAAAGTTTGAATGTTTCTCAGTCAAAAAGAAGAAGACACACAGTAAGAAAAAAAGGATTAAGCAGTGATAGAGTAACAGAATCACAGTACAGCAAGCAATACATACAATCAGACAGACACTCTGAGGTTGCAGAGAAGAACAATCATTCTCAAATCAAAAGTTCTGACTGCAATCAGTCTTGACCAGAGAACATTTTCAAGAAGAAGAAGAAGAACAATCAAATTCAATCAAGAGTCTTCTTCTCTCTATTCTCAGGACAACTTCAAACGACAACAAAAACTTTATCTGTCAAAAGAAGTTCCTGAAGCATTTCTGGTCCAGGCATTCTAGGTCATTGAAGACCTATCACCCTGAAGCAGTGCTCCAGCTTTCCTGATCAATTCAAGATCTCAGGGGGAGCAAGATCTGCTACAATCAATCCACAAGTCTTCTCTCTGATTGTTGACAGAGAAGACACTATCACCTTCTTTCCAATTCCTGTACAGAGTTTTAAATCCTTTCAAATTATTCTGGTTGCAAGTCTCCTTCCAAAAGACTTGAGGTTTGGTTTTTGAGCACCTGAACAAAGCTCATTGGTGTCAGACACCTGATCAAAAACCTGAGTGGATTCCTACCAGGGTGGTAGAAGAGTGGATGTACCCAGGTTGGGGAACCACTATAAAATTCTTGTGTCGTCTGGTTGCTCTTTTTTTCTGTTTTCTGGCTGTGCTCTGTGATTGTTCTGTGTTGA
Source organism: Platanthera guangdongensis (assembly GCA_039583875.1). Classification (NCBI taxonomy): domain Eukaryota; kingdom Viridiplantae; phylum Streptophyta; class Magnoliopsida; order Asparagales; family Orchidaceae; genus Platanthera; species Platanthera guangdongensis. The sequence goes on along the minus strand of CM077163.1, from coordinate 219,435,256 downwards.
TCTGTGTTTAGATAGTTGCTGTGCTTACTCTATTTTTATTTGTTTCCCTGTTCACTTAGGAATACAACAAAAGTTGTAAAAAGTTTTTAGTGAGCACCATACTCTATTCACCCCCCCTCTAGAGTATATCAGATCTAACCTGCACTTTCATATTGTGTGTTTTTGCCCATGTTTGAGAGTGGCCGACTGTAGGTGTTAGATTAATTTTGAGTTGTTTTCTGTGATGAAAACCTGTTGCTGCTAGCCTGCTTTTGTGTGTATGATTCCTGTTAGAAGTTAAGCGTGTTTAAAAGCTCTGTGTGAGAGTTGTAGGTGTTAGGTGTGTGGGTTGCCGCTACCTTCCTCTGGAGAAGATGAGTCGTGTTTCCTCCCAGTTAGTGTTAAAGTCGGCCTCTGTTTTTTTTGCCAGGAGAGAAGATGAACAGTGGCCGGATCACTTTGTGTAAAGTCTAAATTAGGGAACAGTGGGGAATCAGTGATTTTGATTTTACTGTGTTGTAGGTTAATAGGAATGCTGCAGTATTGAACTTCCGGTTGAGGAGTTGTAGTAGGATTGTTGTTTGCTTCCTGGAGAGGGGAAGGTTAAACGGTTAGAGCGCCTAGAGATTACGTGGAGCCACTTTGTGTGAACAAGTGTGAAATTTATGTCGTGTGTCGAGATTTCATGGAACCACTCTTGTGTGTGAGGGAGAGAGTGAATTAATTTCGTGGAACCTCTAGTGTGAGGAGCGAGTGAAGTTAGATTGTTAGGTTTGTGGCTTCTCTAGAGTAAGTGTCTCCGTGGAACCACTATCGTGTAAGTGTGAGCAAAGTTTCTCCTTGGTGCTCGTGTGTGATAGCGGCCGACCTCGGGGTGGGAGATCGAAGGTGACGAGAACTTCCTCGCGTGATCGCCATCGACTTCAAGTACGAAGACGCTAAGTTATCAAAGGCGCAAGGCGCACCGAGACGCAAAGGGCCTCTGGAGCCTAGGCGCAAGGCACAGGAGCGCGCCTGAGGCACGTGAGGCGCAAAAATGGGGGAAGAAGGAAATTGAGCGAATTGGCGCCCAATTCGCTGAAATTGAGCAAATTCGCGGAATTTCAGCGAATTGGGCGCCCAATTCGCGCAATTTCAGCGAATTGGGCGCCCAATTCGCGCAATTTCAGCGAATTGGGCGCCCAATTCGCGCAATTTCAGCGAATTGGGCGCCCAATTCGCGCAATTTCAGCGAATTGGGCGCCCAATTCGCGCAATTTCAGCGAATTGGGCGCCCAATTCGCTCAATTTCAGCGATTGGGCGATTGGGCGCCCAAGTGCGCCTAGGGGGAGCCTCGGGTGCGTCTAAGATCATGTTTTTGCTCATATCAAAAATGTTTTTTTAAAAAAATACCTTGAAAGGCCCGGGCGCGCCTTTGGCGCGCCTGGGAGCCTGTAAGGCGCGCGCCTAGGCGCGCCTGAGGCGCGCCTGGGGCACATCGCCCGCCTCAGCTGTGCTGAGGCGCGGCGGGCTGCGCCTGGTGCGCCCGGAGCCTAGGCGCGCGCCTTGACAACTATGGAAAGACGTCACTTCCGTGGGTAATTGTTTCTTTCTTTTCCTTTGTGGCGTCTCTATATTTTCTCGTAGTATAATAGACTCTTTGCTGGGCTACGTCAAAAACTCCAAACGGTAACGTATTTGGAGTTCACGATTTCCGTTGTGCTACGACAAAGGGAACAGAACAAAATTTGCGAGCTTCCGTTCCGGATTTAAAATTGAAGCATTTTATTAAGAAATTTCATTTTTCTAACAACGTAGTGAATTTCGTGTTTTACAAAAGTACGTTGTTTAATTTCATAAACTCTGTGCAACGCCCGCTCAAATCTTTTTTTAAAAAAAGAAAACATATTCTGTTGCATACGGATAGGGTTTCCTAGAAAAAGCCGACAGACGTGCAAACCCTACGCGTCGTCCTGCATCACTCACAACGCCTAATAGGTGCACTCTAATGGTCTCCTTTGTACGTATCCAAACCATCTTAGTCGAGCTTCTCGCATCTTCTCTGCAATTGGTGCTACTCCTGTCTTATCCCTGATACATTCATTCTGAATTTTATCCAGTCTCGTGTGTCCACACATCCAGCTAAGCATTCTCATCTCCGCAACTCCCATTTTTACTCATGTACACAATTCACTGCCCAACACTCAGAACCATAGAGCATCGCTGGTCTAATTGCAGTACGGTAAAACTTGCCCTTAAGTTTTAATGGTACTTTACGATCACATAAGATCAATGACGCGCCTCTCCACTTCAATCAACCCGCTTGGATTCTGTGTCACATCTTTATCAATATCTCAATCTTTTTGAAATATCGATCCAAGATTTAAAACACTCACTACGGGAAATATCTTGATCACCCAACTTAATAACAAAGTCATACATCCTTCTTGCACTACTAAATTTAAGCTCCATATATTCCGTCTTTGCTCTGCTCAACCTAAAACCCTTCTTTTCTAAAGTGTTTCCCCAAAATTCAAGTTTTGCATTTACACCCTATCACGTCTCATCGACCGAAACAATATCATCCGCAAACAATAAACACCAAGGTATTGCTAGTTGGATATGTTCGGTGAGCTCAGCTAAGATAAGGGTAAAGATATAAGGACTTAAAGCTGAACCTTGATGTAAGCCAACAGTGATAGATAATTCTTGTGTTAATCCCCCAGATGTCCTCACCCTTGTCACTGAATTTGTATACATATCTTTGATTATGTCAATGTATGATACATTTACACCTTACTTTTTTAAGACGTTCTATAAGATTTCTCTTGGAACTCTATCATAAGCCTTCTCAAGATCGATGAACAACATATGCAAATCTTGTTTTCTTTCTCGATAGTTGTCAATGAGTCTCCTCAAGAAATGTAAAGCTTATATGGTCAACTGCCCTGGCATGAATCCAAATTGATTTTCCGAGCTGTTAGTCGCTCGTCTTACTCTTATTTTTATTACTTGTTCTCATAGTTTCATGGTGTGACTCATCAATTTAATTCCTCTGTAATTTACATCATTTTGTATATCTTCATTGTTCTTATACAAAGGTACCAAGATACTTTCTCTTCATTTGCCAACATCATCTTTGACTTCATTATCTTATTGAAAAAACACGTAAGACACAAAATTTCTTCATTCCCTATATATTTTCATATTTCGATGGGTATATCGTCTGACCCAACCGCCTTTTCCATTTTTCATCTTCTTTAAAGTATCATTTACATCTAATACTTGAATTTTACGATAAAACATTTTGTTCTCATACTCCTCCGATTTACTAAACTCTTACAAGTTCAAATCATTGTCTTTTGTTTCATTGTAAAATTGATAAAAATATCTTTTTCATCGCTCTTTAATGTTCACGTCATCTGCCAAAACTGTATTGTTTCAACCTTTCTGCATTTTACTTGACTTAAATTTCTTGTCTTCCTTTCTCTATCTCGAGCAATTTTATATATATCACGCTCTCCATCTTTTGTATCTAATCACTTATAAAATTCTTCATAAGCTTGACTTCTTGCTTTACTTACTCCATGTTTAGCTTCTTTTTTGGCGACTTTATGTTTGACTAAGTTTTCATCATTCCTAACCCACTTTTCCCTCACTTTATCTTGCACTTCCTCTTTTCATCACCAAGATTTTTTATTTGAGGGTGCACGACCTTTTGAAATTCTAAGTACGTTCTTTTCACTTATTTTTAAATGTAAAAATATAACTTCTCATGAGACATTAGAATCAACATAGGGATCATCAACTAGTTGTTCTATAACTACTGTCTTGAAAGCAACGTATTTTTCCATCTTCAAGTTCCACCACCGAATTTTTGACAATATTTTTATTCTTGTTTTAAATTTATTATATTTAATTTGTATGTCTAACACCAGTAACATATGTTGTGTTGTTAAACTTTCTCCTGTTATGACTATGCAATCCTTACAAATCATTTTACCCATTTTGTGAGTCATAAAACAATCAATTTATGACTTATTTGGTCTGTTTTTAGACATAATTAAATGTTCTTCCCTATTTATGAAAATTGTATTTGTCATAATTAGCTCATGTGCTACGGCAAATTCTAAATGGTTCACTCTTCTTCATTTCTTTCTCCATATCCAAATTCTTCATGAACGACTGCATAATCTACATTTTCCTTCCATATATGTTCATTTAGGTCTCATATTAAAATCTTCTCTCTTTGTGAGATTTCTCTTACTAAATCATCTAAGTCTTCCCAAAATTGTCCTTTAATAGTTTCACTTAATCCTACTTGTGGCGCGTAAAAACTGATTACATTAATACTTTTCTTTCCTATGACTAATTTAAGAGCTAAGATTCTATCACATTTTCTACTTACCCCAACAACTTCATCCCTCCAAATAGTACCCACAATAATACCTATTTTACTGTTTGTTTTATTTTTTCATGTGTACCATAATTTAAAACCCGAATTATGTAAAAAATTAGTTTTCTCACTCACACATCTAGTCTCTTACAGACATGAAATATTAATCTTTCTCCTAATCATCGTATCAATTACTTTTATCATTTTTCCCGTTAGCATACCTATATTCCAACTACCAAACCTAAGTCGGTCATAATTTCTACGACATACTTCTCTAGGACGTCTAATATGCGAGGACTTTTGCCAATTTAACACTACATCCAAGTCCTCTTGGAGGTGCAGTGGTCCTTGCCAAGACGCCGCATTCGAACTATACGACAAGCACTCTTGCATATTTAACAATACACCCAAGTTATGAAGATGCAGAGGTACTTGCCAAGACACCGTATTCAGACCATGTGACACGTTTCTTAATACTTTCAGATAGCTCCATTGTAATCATATGTTTTAATGATGCACAATTTTATTGTACAATTGAACCCAACGACCTGTTTTCACCACAATGTAAAGATAGGAAGCACCTATTTTTTCTGATAAATCGTGTGTTTGCAATGATGGTGCAAACCATAGAAACGTAAATAAATACTAGAAATAACAATTACATGGCTGGTAAACTACATGGTGGGAATTCTTGCCTCTAAAAAAGGAGTGAAGGAAATTTCTTCAAGGAGACTACTAGCAAGCTATCAAAATAACAACTCCCATTGATTGTTTTTTGGGTAAATAGCAAATAAATGAAGCTAATGAAAATATTGCACAAGTTTCCAGTTAGTATTGAATACACTAAAATCTATTCTTATAATCTACATTCAAACATGAACTTTATACAGATGATTAATGATACAGGGGTAGGTTGACAATGATAAATGCCCTAAAATGCAACTGTAAATAAGATGTGGTGCACTTATGGGAAGACTCTAATCTGTGTGTGTGAATGCAATGTTCAATCTGATTAAGTTAGCATTAAGTAATTAATTATGATAAAATATAAGAAGGCACACATTTGTCAGCAGAAGATTTAATTGTGAACTAATGCAGGGTAAGCTGTCAAGGAGTGGACACTCTAAATACAATCCTATATTCAATGTAATGTGATACCAATGCAACTGGTGGTCCGCTTAAAACTTGCAATATTAATTAATTACTATAAAACTAACAGAAGGACAAACGTTCACAAATATTAATTAAGGAAAAGCAAGCTTCATCCAACAAAATGACTGAGGTGTTAATACGTTAAACGCACGTGGAATAGACCCTGCAAATCACACGATATACAATACTAATAGCAAATAAAAATAAACATCCACTGAAATATAGTGCCAAGTACACAATGATAGAAAGTAACAACTCCAAACTAAGACTTACACATGTAGGTGGCGGCAGAATACGATCATGTAAAGATATCCAAGGTGGCTACGGGTTATAGTAGGGTTGGATGGAGTTGTTAAGGCCGATGGGGCTCGGCTATGGGTGTGAGGGGAAGGTTTTGGGTTGAGGGAACCAGGGGGGTCGGTGGCTGGGAGGTAAAATCAGGTGGCTGGAAGTGTGTGTGTGTGTGTGTGGGGGGGGGGGGGGGGGGGGGGCTGCAGGTGTAGGGCAAGGTCTAAGAATCAGTTGGAGTGTGGACATGGCAATATATGTAGCTAGAAATGTGGGGAAGGAGAAATATGCGGTTGGTGGGCCTTTAGGAAGGGGGTAGGGCTCTAGATCAGGGAAGGAGGTGCTTTCCGGAGATGTTTGGGTAGGGGGAAGGGTTGTCGGCCTATAGATGAAAGATTTTTGGCCATAAGGGAACGAGAGTGCTTCATGAGGGAAGAGATTGTGGGATTTGGGTAGGAAGATTGGATTCTGGCGGCTGATAGGCGGTGGAGGAAGGCTGGAAGGAGGTGGAAGAGACGGCCTTGGAGTCGTACCTCGAAGTTTCTGTTGGCGTCGCGCCGGGAAGAGAGGATCGGCAATTCCCTGTTTTTGGAGGCAAACCATCGATCCTTTCCTAACTGAACTTTGTCAAAATTAGACTAGTGCATCCTAATCGGATGGCTCACAATGTCCAAGTCGATCTTTACGCCAAATATTATTCAACAAAAAAAATATATCAAAAGGACTCGAAACGACCGCCCAGGTGCAGTCGTGGACTCGGGTCACCCGAATGGTAAGCGGTTCACAACATCCGAGGGGAATAGACCTGTGTAGGTTGCTGCAGTTTCAGGACGACTAATCGGCAGTATGAGGACCAAGAAAGGCTAGAGTGGACTATTTAGTGGGGCTAGGACTGACTGCTGTTGCAGGAATTGGGCAGGGCTTTTAGGTGGTGTACGACAGAGAGTAACCTAGGCGAAAACAGTGGACTAGGAAGGGTTGGACAAGGTCAGTCCTAGCAGGGAAGTTGGGATATGGCTGGACATCACAAGGGCGCGGCAGGGAGGAGTTCAGCAGCTTTGGTAAAGAGGAATAGAAGGACTTACGGTACAGGGAGGAGGCTGGTGAGGATCAGCGGAGGAATCGACGATGAAGGCGTCGCCTTGGAGTCGCACCAAGGAGGAAACGAACTCTCGACGTCACACCAAGAAGGGACTGTTGATTCCTTAACTTAAAGCAAACCCACGATACCCCACAACTGCATGCTTGCACGTATAAATAGACTTAACTGAAATAAGGCACCCGAATCGGACGGCTCATATCGTCTGAGTCTATCGTCCGAGTCGATAGGGTGTCAAATACAAATCAAAATAGATAATGTAATATATGAAAAAGACTCTGAACAATCGTCTAGATCGTCGAAACGGGTAGTGGATCACCGTCTCCTATGGGAATAGACGTGCGTGGGTCGGCGATCCCCATCAACTCCCCCTATCTTGAAAGTACTCATCTCTGGTGAGTGAAGACGATCATACTCTCGGCATAACCGAGGGGCGAGTCACTCAAGCTCCACGGGGGGAATCCAAGTGTCATTTGAACTCGGGTGGCTGCTACAACGTACGAGATATCATAGATGTACATCTCCGACAGATGTAGGTAACTCTGAACAAGATGCATCTCAGTTAGAACGTTGAACCGGTAGAACCGTCAGTGGTGCAAAGTGGTCCTCATGGTGACTCCATAGGCTGAGGCTGAAGTGGGATAAGAAGAGATGAAAGATGTTTATGTAAACTAATCTAGCGTTTGAAATAAAATTAATATTGAAAGCAAATAATTTTTTTTGTTATAAAATAAAATGAGGTTTTGAAAAAAAATGGTTTTTATTTAATTTTAAAAGAGGTCGAGCGGGCCTAAACGAGGTTTCACACGCAAATCGCTTTCCAACGTTGAAGTTCGCAAATCCGTTAATCGTTATTTGAGAGGGACTCACTCGAGCACTTAACGAATTGAGCCGCGGAGAGAGTTGTAGATCCACAAGCAATACGCGCATAATAATTTATGAAATACGGTAATTAAAGCGATTAGAACGTTCGGGACAAGCTCTTTAATAATTTAAGATGCGCATAAATTTAAAAGTTAACAAATTGAGCAACGAAGGGATGAGATTACCACAATCAGAACAGTCCAAGTCAAATTTAACAGTACTGGGCTAATTCCTGTCGGGCCGTTGCGGGAGTTATTGTTGTAGAGTGTAGACAGAGCCGTGTGTGGGCCAACTCCTGTCGGGCTGTCGCTGGAGTCGTTTATTGTAGTCGACAACAACAACCTTAATGTAGCGTCAGACCGGTCGCCGGAGGGAAGGGATGTGAAGACCTGAACTCCGGTCTTCCCAAATGATTCGAGAACCAAGCGTAGTTTCAATAAAATGGTCGCAGCAATAAATCAATGAATAAAAATCGACGCGCCTCCTGGAGAGGCGAAGAGATGCGAGCGGGTTGTAGGCTGACAGATTGAGTAATGGAGTCGGCCGACGGACTGAGCAGTGGAGTAGGCCGGCGTGACGGGGCTGGTTGGAGATGGCGGCTTGTGCGGCGACTGAGATGAAGTGGCCGGTCGACGAATTCGTTGAAGCAGCGGGCTTCTGGAGCACTGTGCGGGGAGGAGATGAGCCAACAATGCAGAAATTGAAATAATATTCAATTCCTGCTGTCTGAACTGTCTTGTCTTCTTTGCACGGGTCTATGAAATAGAGCTTTAAGAATCCACAATAACTCTTAAAATTATCTCTTTCCCAAAATATTTTTACCTAATATTTCTTTTCCAAAACTTTTGTTTTCAAATAACACTTTCAATAATTTATATCTCTTCAATTTAATTCCAAACTTAATAGTTTCTATTTCTTCTCAATTTTTGAATTCAAATTTTAAATTTATACATTTTTAAATAATTTTTAAGCTTGCTCGTTACATCCTAGCGACTAAAATGTCTGGACCTTTTTATTTAAGATCTCATCGGACGGTCAACCTGAAGAGTCGAACAATCTCAAATAAAAGCATGTGCGCGAAAGAAATACACAATAAAAATAAATGCTGAAAAATTAGATGCGACGAATGGTGCATCAATTCTCCCGGGATTGAAAAAGCTTGACCCAGACGAGACTTCGCAAAAAACTGGTAATGGAGAGATCTGACATCGTTGTTTGTGCTACATCGGGTGGAATATATGGGGCCTTGACGGGTGGCTCAACTGGTGGCCCAATGCACTTCTGATCATGAACTAGATCAAACCTCCTGCAGTAAGCAATCACCTAATCTTTCTTTGAAACGTACAACTCATGACGATAACGAAAGACTGTGAATTTATATGTTTCAAAGGTCGCTCGCAATTTGTTAGTATCACTTTTATGCAGTTCATTCAAATAATTAATATGAGCTTGCATACCAAAGGAATACGTTCATGAAATGAAAGATGATGACGATCAGGAGGACGGGGCAATGCAGAGAAAACCTCAAAAAGAAATATATTAAGAAAGTGGCTTTTAGAATTATTACATGCGCAATTTTCCTGTTGAGGTACAAGATCTCATTGATTTAGGTTCTCCCCGATTAAACGTCTAAAAAGGTTCTTCAAACTCTGATTAACGATTTCAGACAGTTCATCAGTTAAAGAGTGATAAGCGTTGCTAAACTTGAGTTTGGTGTCCTCTCGACCCCATAATATGCTCCAAAGAATTGATATTAAATATTTAATATAATTATGCAATTTTACAAATCCGATTACATTTAGCTTAATACAACACATTTTAAAATTGATCTCAATTTTATCATTGAAATGCTTCCAGAGAAATCCTTTAAAACGTGTATCCTTATTGGGTGTGAAAAATTTAGGATTTTTTATTATCCTTAAAACATGTTTTTTCTTGAATATATGATAATTTGACAATAATTTTTTTCAATAAGATTTATATTTATAGGATGACGAAATAACGTAAAGTGGTGTTTTCCAAATACGAAATCAATATTTGGCGGTGACAATAGTGCTACGGGTGGGTGTCCATCAAACGTAACGTCAATAAGCTCAAGTGTTGGTGAGTGTAGTGGCCTCGGAGACTTAGGACATACGTAGTTCGAGTCTATGTCACCTAAGGCGAGAGGTTCATCGCCGGTCAACCCCTTCTCCCGGAGCAGGGGCTCGAGAAGAAAATCAGTGACTACAGTTAGTGACTCAGTGAGTGCAAGTGGAGTTGCTGCTTCAATCGATATGTCATAAATAGGAGGGAGGATCCTTCTTTGGAGCTGAGGCTTAGGAAGGGTCTCCTCGATTGGAAAGATTTCTACCGTAGAGCTAAATTGAGATAGTGAGCTCATGGGGGTGGTAACACTATGGAAATCTATGTTCTTAAAAGTGGGGGCAACTTGGAAAAATAGTGCCTTTACTTAGCCTATGATAATTGAAAAAGTTGGCAGAATAACATGTAGAGAAGTCCCCAACTCCCAAGTTGTTAAATCACTAGCAAGTTAGAAACAAACATGGTGCATACAAAAAATCTACCTAGATCAGGATCAAATATAGATTCACAATAAAACTCACCTCAACGGATTTCTCTTGATGGACATATGCATTCGATTGCTGCAAAATCATTTCATAGAAAAGGAATAAGATCCCAGACATAATAGTGATCCCATGCATTATAAAGTTGATTAAATTTCATTTCAAACACTCACCATGACTGGTTCTGCAGTGGTCACATTGCCATTTTCAGAAATAGATGCCCTGGGCGAGGAACCTTCATCAGATCCCTCGTGAACAGGTGATGGTGGTTGAGGTGGCGTGACATAGAGGACTCTCAATTTGATCTCTTCAACTTTATTACCTGACTCTCTAGAAAACTGAAGGAAAACCATTAACAAATTAGCAAAGATAGTCCATGGTTACAATCCTTGCTGCTGGAGAAAAACAAATTTACCATCTCTGTGGTAACGTCCTTCGGCGTTGTTCCAGGATTAACAACAACACTTTGAACAAGAAATTTATCCTTACATTGCATATCAGGAGGAGCTTCCTTCTGTGCTTGCATGGTAACTAAACCACGCCCAAAGAAACTAAAATCAAAACCTTGAAGAAAACCAGTACTAGATGCAAGAAATCTCTAATAATTAACATACCAACAACATCGCAGGAAGATCGAGGCAAGACAACCCCATTGTTTGGCCTTACACAGTACTTCTTAGGGTTAGTCGTCTTAACCTAAACCGACAGAATCCGTCAATCTCGAGTAGAAGTAATGAAACATTCAAAATAAAAAACCTAGCCAGAAAATTAAAACGATCTAGGGTTTGAGCTGTATTCAAACAGAAAGGATGGGTATAAAATCACACCTTAAAAGCAATGTAGTCATCAGATTTGTTGGATAGCTGAAGGGAGCAGGATATCTGCTTCCTTAGTTCGACTGCACGTAGAAAACCAAAGAGTTAATTTGAAATCGTTAATAAAAAAAATAGAGAAGGAGGTAGATCTGGCAAGACAAGTGCATTTTTAAAAGGAGAAGTTACCGAAAATAATAAGAGAGATGGGAACTCACAGGGGAATTTGAGTTCGAGGGGCTCGATGCCGAGGAGCTCGCCGGAGTTCATGTCGGGATCAAGGTGCTCGGCCCCGGACAGTGAAGCGAGGAAGAAGACGACAGAGAAGGACAGAAGTGGATGCGAATCGAGAGAATTATATCACACCGCCGAAGATCGGAACGGGGGAGAAGGTAGAAACGTAACGGAGGGGGAATTGTCCACCGCCTCTCCTTCCTTTTTTACGGCTGCCCTGTCATTCTCCGGTATGGAAGGCTGCTCAAAAAAAATATTGAGTAATGAAAAGGGCGTGTGCCACGTGGCTAATTTTGAGATGCGGTGGGTGTTGGTGGGGGTAGTGAACGGGTGGGATAAATGAATAGTTCAGAGGTTGAAGCAGGGCCGACACAGAAATTGAAGCAGTGGGACCCATGTCTTGGTTTTCAAAATTGGGCTGACCATTCCTTACAAACAAATGTTTTTATATACGCAGATTATGAACGGCTATTCGTGCTTTTCTGATTGGTTTAGGGTGCTGTTATAAATTTTTTTTTTTGGTGATTGTTATTAGCACTATATTTTAGGATATTCGCACAATATTTACTCTTAATTTTTTGTGTCTTTTGAAAATACTTCTTGTGCATACATTTTTAAGAAAAGTGTTCAACACGAAAGTTGTAGATCTTGACGAGATCTACAACTTTTGTGTTGAATACTTTTCCTAAAAATGCATGTACAAGACATACATTAGGAAATACGCTCAGATTTCGCGCATTTTAGAAATACGCCTTATACATGAATTTTTAGGAAAATTGTTCAACACTAAAGTTGTAGATTTCGTCGAAATCTACAACTTTCCTGTTGAACATTTTTCCTAAAAATGCATGTACAAGAAGTATTTTCAAAAGGCACGAAAAATTAGGAGTAAATATAGTGCGAATATCCAAAAGTATAGTGCTAATAACAATCGTCTTTTTTTTATTATGTGCTGTTCAAAGATAAATGTATGTCAAATTAAAAAATTATGAGAAGTTGTGAACACGTATAGGTCTTGGTCTAGTGTCTAGACATAACCGTTTTGAAAATTGTGGCCGGCATATAGTCGAAGTTGGCATGCATGTAGTTATTGTCTTCTTTTATTTGAGATATCAAATGGAGGTTCATTTCATAGTAAGTATTTATTTTTTTTCTTTATCTAGAGATACATAATTTTTTATTAAAAAATATATAAAAATGAGATTAGTGATTCCATCAGATTTGCTAAGAAATAATTTAAACAGTCAAATAAATATCCTTTATAGGAATGATATTGAGTCGAGTTCGAGCGATTTTGGCTCGGTTCGAGATCAAGATTTTTGACTCGAACTCGCCTCGAAATCAATTTCGAGTCGAGTCGACTCAACTCAAAATGACTTGATTCCGAGTCGGCTCAAAATCGAATCGAGTCGACTCGAAATTGAGTAATTTTTCTCTTTATTTCTAGTTGACTCAAAATAAAATTTGGCAACCTACAAATTTAGCAAATGAAACACTTAAAATTTTCATTCTTTTTATTTAATTTTAAATTTTATTATTTTGATGTTAAAATAATGATATATTAATAAATACATAATATTTTTAATTAATTATAGTTGAATCGAATCATATTTCGAGCGATTCTGAGCTGGCTCAAACAACTCGAAATCAGATTCGAGTCAAATTGAGTCGAATCAATTTTAATCGATTCTGATTCAGCTCAATTTTCGAGTGATTTTCGAGCACCTTTCGAGTTTCAGATAATATGTTCAACCCTAATCCTCTATTTGGACTCAAATGGAGAAGATCTTTGTACTCTATTTTCCATGTTAAGGATTTTGCCCCTTTCGCCGATCACAATGACACAACCAGAAGCTACCTGATCGGCGAATAATAGGTTTTCATTCAGTGCAAAATAGTTACTAGCACTTAGAAAAGGTCAATCTATCATTTGGTTTTGTGGATTGGGTGGTGTTCACAATGTCTAAGAGCTTGCATCAAAACTTAAAAATCTATTATTTGGTTTTTAGCTTCATCCAACATCATTAGTCTTCTTCCCAAGAAAATGCTCTGATGTGCTCCAAAGGTTGTTGTAAAATCGATATTGATAGGGTCCTGTACAATTTATAAGGAAAAAACGGGATGCAATTAGCCAAAACCACAACATCCCCCACTGATAAAAGTGGATTATGGGAGTAACCATCTCGCGCGCCCGATCTATGTGTGATTGGCGCACATGATCAGTCCGCCATCACACACACCGCTAGTCGCTTGTGGCCGGCCAAAATGGTCAGTCGTCTCCGCCGGTGGGGGTTGGGCCCTCCGATACCACAAAGGGCAGCTGAAATCGTGGTCAACCTCCCCGGTCTGTCGTGACCGCGCCCTGCAGCCGGCTAGCCAGCACCTCATGGCCACTAGGTCGCTTCCGCTAGGGGCGGCTGCCCCCCCCCCCCCCCCACCCGCTGGTGCGCCCGTGGTCGACCGGCCTCAGCTTTCCTTCCCCGGTGGCCGCCCTGCCGTTGAGGGCTCGTCGCTCGCGAACCATCAATGACGGCCCCTTATCTACCGTCTGATCGCACTCTCGCGATCGTCATCGTTCGTTACGTGGGTAACCATCGGAGTAAGTGAGTCACCACCATCATGGGTGGGTGCAAATAAATAAAATAATTGTGGTTTGCGTATAATAAAATATACAAATAATACACATTAAAACTATACTAAAACGGTCTGCATTTAAATAATTCAGGTGATTACGATCTGCGGATAGCCGCATAACTACCGTAACCACACTAGTGACGTCTAAATAGGGCCTCATCCCCCCCTCATGTTTAACTTTTCTCCTCCAGTCTTCTCTTTCTACTTTCCAAAGTTCTGCCAAAAAATCTCCTACGAGCTTCCACCCTTTCGAGAACATCAACAATTTGGCTAAGTTCACGACGCACCGAAACATAAGGAGTACTATCATCCTCCCCAGGAAATCTCTTATAAGCGAGACGTTCCGCAAGCCAATCTCAACATTTCTCCTATGAGTTGCCCCCTAGCGCACTGCGACCGACGACATTCAGCACCACCAGCCAAAGACAAAATATTAACCTTTGCGAGTGGTGGTCTGTCACCCTCCAAGCGCTCTGCATTCTCTCTCACCCCCAAACTATAACGAGTAGCGGCTTGTCGCCCTCGATTCCTCCCAAACTCCGTAATCCGCTAAAGATAGTTAAGTTTGGCTGGCACCGAACCAGTCACGTGGATTTTTACCAAGTTGACGGGTTTTTCACATTAAAAAACTTGTTTGTCCATTTATTCTCTTTCTATGATTGTTTGTGCACCCGACCGCTCAAAGGTCTAAGACGGTCTAGTTTAGTCTGGTCTACCAGGAGCCTCGAGCGTCCCGCAATAATTTGGTACCGTCTGTGAGAAAAAGTTCCCCAAAGACTGAAGAAAACCCAAAAAACAATATCCTTCACACAACGATACTCGTGACTAGCAGTTATGACAAGGAGAAGTACTCGTACAACTCAAGGATCCGCTCGGCAAGGACGTGTCGACGTTGGACCCTCATATTCCCTTATCAACGCACTGCAGTAAGAGGAAACCATCGACGTGCCTAATAATTTGCTGGTAGGATGAGTCGCCCACATAGAGGAGCATTAGGCCGAGGCGCTCGCCCTCCTCAAGAATTTTGGAGCTACCCTGCTTTGATGAGGGAGACAATCCCTAGCTACCCTGATCTAGTACACAAAGTAGAAGCACAAATTGCGGTCGATGAGTCCATTGAGGCCCACCACCGACAATTTGAGGAAGGAGCAAAGATGAGGAGACAAGTGCTAGCCACACGGTGGTAGGAGTACCTGTTGAAGCCAAAATTGACCTCTGTGGAGTTCGGGGTCCCTAGAAAGGGGTGACCTCATGTAAAAGTAGCGAACATGCAGCTAACAAACAGACAGAAGTTTTGAATAATTGAAATTTTATTATCCAAAAAAGATGATCTTTACAAAGGTATGACCTCCATTTTATAGAATGGAGGAGATAGGAGAGAGTACAAACAAACAATGTGAGACTAAAAATTTACAGCGCTGAGCGGCTAGAAAATAAAGAGACCGCACAGGCCGCGCGATTAGACAAATGGGCTAACCGCTCGGCAACTCCAGCAGGAAGAGAACATGCCGCAATAGGAGGCCGCTAGACCGCCCGGTCTCCAAACTTCTGAGAGAGACCGCCAGACCGCGCGGACTACAAACAGCAACGGTCAGAACACGAACCTGCTGGAATGGAACCGCCTGACCGCGCGGTCAATAACCCGCCTGACTAGACCGCCAGGCCGCCCGGTCTAACACTTCAACACTCCCCCTCAAGCTGGAGCATAGATATCAATCATGCCCAGCTTGTCACAAATGTGGAAGAAGGAAGTAGAGACCGGTTTTGTGAAGATATCCGTCAATTCTTTGTCAGAGGTGACAAACATAGTACAAATCTGTTTCTTCAAAATCTCCTCCCGAACGAAGTGGCAGTCAACCTCTATATGCTTTGTTCTCTCATGGAAGACCGAATTTTTGGATATGTATATAGCGGCCTTGTTGTCATAGAACATAGGAAGAGGATAGTCATAGACCTCTCCTAGGTCAAGCATAAAAACCCGCAACCACTTTAACTCACATGTGGTTGATGCCATACTCCGGTATTCGGCTTCTACACTGGATCTGGAGACAACAGACTGTTTCTTGCTCTTCCAACTAACAAGATTTCCTTCAACAAAAGTACAAAAACCTGATGTGGATTTACGATCGCATTTATCATCCGCATAGCTTGAATCTGAGTAGGTTTCAACCCTCAGATGGTCATTCCTCTGAAAGATTAGCCCTTTATCTGGTGCTGCTTTGACATACTCTAAAATCTTCAAGGCAGACTGAAGATGGCACTCTCTAGGAGCTTGCATAAACTGACTGACCTTGCCTACAGCATCGGATATGTCGGGTCTGGTCACCGTGAGATAGATGAGTTTGCCCACCAAACGTCTGTACCTTGTGACATCAGATAGAAGAGGCGAGTCATCTGTCCACATTTTGTGTTCTCCAATAGCCATGGGAAACCGGGCCAGTTTGACACATGTCAACCCTGCCTCTTGTAGAAGGTCAAGGGCATACTTCCGTTGGGAGAGAACCAACGAGTCCAGCTTCCGAGAAATTTCTATCCCCAAAAAGTATTTTGGGGATCCCATATCCTTTGTGACCAGGTGTTGACGAAGGTGTTTCTTCGTCAAGTCCACCACAGCTTGGTCGCTTTGCGAATAAATACCATCCACATATACTGCCAGAACCACCAGTCCTGAGGTCGCTTTGCGAATAAATAAGGAGTGATCGGCCGAACTCCTTGCAAAGCCGATGGTAGCCACAATACTACTGAACTTGTCGAACCATGCTCGAGGGCTCTACTTTAGGCCATAAATGGCCTTCTTCAAACGGCATACGCGTGTCTCCCCCTGAGCAACATACCCAGGAGGTTGCTCCATGTAGACGTCCTCCTGAAGATCTCCATAGAGAAAGACATTCTTGACATCAAGCTGGGAAATAGCCCAATCCCTGTTAACAGCCACAGAGAGAAGAACCCGGATGATGCTGAGGCGAGCAACCAGAGAGAAGGTGTCAAAGTAATCAATGTCGTAAGTCTGAGTAAAGCCTTTGGCCACCAGCCGGGCCTTGTAGCGATCCACAGTGCCATCGGGGCGAAATTTCACAACGAAAACCCAGCGACAGCCAACTACATCAGTACCCACTGGTGGAGGAACAAGGGTCCAGGTACCCCTTTCAGTAAGAGTAGCCATCTCTTCATCCATGGCAGACTTCCAAAGGAGGAATATCAAGGGTCTCCTGGTAGGTGCGGGGAGTGGTAGCAACGGAGATAGCCAAGGAAAAACACCTGCGAGAAGGAGAAAACTGATCATAGGAAACAACTGCCGCAAGCGGGTGTTGAGTACACACCTGCACCCCTTTGCGAAGAGCAATGGGAAGATCCAGGTCGACGGGGGCCTCATCGACCGGAGCGTCCGTGACGGAGAAGGCTGGCCCGGGACTAGAAAGACAACGACGGAGAAGAGGGTGGAGGGATAGGGGTGATACGGACAGAGAAGGAGACAAGAGAGAAGTAGGATGCATTCTCGAAGAATGTCACGTCCGCGGAGACATATTGTTTGCGCAGAACGGGGTCAAAACAACAATAGCCTTTTTGAGTGGTAGAGTACCCCCAAAAGACACACTTGGTGGAACGGGGGGAAAGCTTGTCGCGGGTAGCGGAGGGCGCATGAACAAAAGCCGTACACCCAAAGACACAGAGAGGGAGAGGAAAGGGTTCCTTGTGGGGGTATAAAATGGAGAAGGGGGTCTGGCCGTGGAGAACCATGGAGGGAAGACGATTGATGAGATAGCAGGCGAGGAACACATCGTAGCCCCAGTAGGAGCGGGGTACTTGCATCTGCGTCATGAGAGTGCGGGCGACATTAAGGAGGTGACGGTTCTTACGCTCTGCCACCCCATTCTGCTGGGAGGTGTAAACACAGGTGGTTTGATGAAGGAGGCCATGTTGCCGAAAGAAAGAGGAGAACTCATGACTAAGATATTCCTTAGAATTATCAGAGCATAAAACTTTAATAGAAATGCCAAATTGAGTCTTAATCATGAAATGAAAGGATTGCCAGATAGAAAAGAGTTCAGAGCGATCTTTTAATAAATACACTCATGTACATCTAGAAAAATCATCTATAAAAGTTACAAAGTAGGAACTACCCCGACCAACGGTGAGGGTAGGAGCAGGACCCCAGACATCAGAATGAATAAGATCAAACGGGCGAGAGGAGCCACGACCGTGCTTCGGCGGGAAGGAGGAGCGATGATGTTTGCCAAGCTGACACGCATCACAGTTGAGCGAAGGACTGGACGGAGGTAAGTGGGGCAGAATCTGTCGTAGAATCCAAGGAGGAGGACATCCAAGACGAAGATGTCATTGAAGCAGATATGTAGAGGAGGAGGAGTAGGCAGACAGAACAGAAACGTTGTCGAGGAAATAGAGTCCGCCGCTCTCAGTCCCAGTAGCAATCGTCCACTGGGTCCTCGGGTCCTGAAAAGAACAAGAAGTGGGAGTGAATAAGACAGAACACTGAAGTTGCCAGCCTAAAGTAGTAACGGATAATAAATTGCACGGGAACTTCGGGACATAGAAAGTGTCCTCCAAGCGAAGCGAAGGGGTAACTTGAACCATGCCCGTCCCAAGCACCAGGGACGGTGAACCATCCTCCACACGAACTAGGGGTAAGTGGTCATGCGTTTCAAGGAGAGAGAAGCAATGAGGGTTGCCAGATATGATTTGTAGCACACGAGTCAATCAGCCATTTACCTTGGGTAACGACGTGGGCACTACTTGAAGTCGTGGCCACAGAGGCAGGCGGCCGAGAGGAGACGGAGGTCGAGGAAGGAGCATCACCGGAAGGGAGAAGATGAGGATGTTTCTGCCAGCAGCGGTCAACAGAATGGCCGGTACGACCACAGTGAGAGCAGAGGAACCTGGACGAACCACGGTCGCCTGAGTTGCTGCGGCCACTAGGACCCCCCCCCCCCCCCACTGAGCCTGGTGAGCATAGGAGTCCTGGGAAGGAGGAGAGGCCAACAGAGGCCGCTGTAGCAGCGAAGTAACCGCGACAATGCGAGCCGCGGTGGCATCCAAGGTAGGTGATTCCGCCTCACCCAAGATCTGCTGGCGGATCATATCATAAGAATCGGGAAGACGAAGAAGATAACAAACAATCAGGAGTTCCTAGAAGTGTTTGTGCTGGTCGGCCAAGTCCGCGGAGAAGGGGTGATTCTGTAGGATCTCTGCGCCAAGAGCTTGAACCTGCTGATAAGCCGCAGCAGGAGACATGGAGGGACGGGCGAAGAGGTCCGCATAAAGAGTATAAATGCGGGACGTCTGGCCCCCCTTCGAATAGAGAGCAGCTAGGTGAAGCCAGGTGGCCTTGACCGTCGCATCATGGCGAATGACGGGAAGACACTCATCAGAGAGGTTGTTGGCCAGCCAAGTGCGGACAAGGGCATCACTCGCATCCCAGTCATCAAACGCAGGAGAGGTAAGAGGAGGAGGGTCATCAGTGAGGTGATGACGCTTGCGCTGAGAGCGAAGAAGAAAGGTGAAAGAAACGCTCCAATTGGGATAGTTGGAGCCAACAAGCTTAGAAAGCGTGCCAAGGTTGCCCGAAGGAGTAGGAGGAGGAGGAGCTGCAGGAGTGGTGGAGGTAGAGATAACGAGGGTGGAGAGACCGGAAGTGGCTATAGAGAAGGTAGGAAACCGTGCGAGAAGAAGAGAAGCCGCGTGGAGAGAAAAAGGAGAGTAACCCGCACGACCTAAGGAGGAGGCCGGGACACGAGAAAGAAATCGCAGCGAACAAGGACGAAACCGCAGCGGGCTAAAGGGAAGAAGCTGCAGCGGCACAGTGGCAGAACACCAGCGGCCAGGAAGCAGACCAAGGCACAGGGTAAGAGGTCGCGCGAACTGAAAAAGTCCGAGCGAACAGAAGAGAAGAGGAAGCAAAGGACCCAGGAGAACAGGTCGAGAACAGACCGAAAGAAAGCGCGCGAACAGGGAGAAGCCGCGCGAACAGTACAGCGGTCAGAAGAGAAAACAAGTCGCGAGAATAGGTCACGGGAATAAGAAACAAGCCGCACGAGTAGAGAGAGCGTAGTCAGGTGGAAAGGACCGAGTGCTCTGATATCATGTAAAAGTAGCGAACATGCAGCTAACAAACGGACAGAAGTTTTGAATAATTGAAATTTTATTATCCAAAAAAGATGATCTTTACAAAGGTATGACCTCCCTTTTATAGAATGGAGGAGATAGAAGAGAGTACAAACAAACAATGTGAGACTAAAAATTTACAGGGCTGAGCGGCTAGAAAATAAAGAGACCACACAGGCCGTGCGGTTAGACAAATGGGCTAACCGCTCGGCAACTCCAGCAGGAAGAGAACATGCCACAATAGGAGGCCGCTAGACCGCCCGGTCTCCAAACTTCTGAGAGAGACCGTCAGACCGCGCAGACTACAAATAGCAACGGTCAGAACACGAACATGCTGGAATGGAACCGCCTGACCGCGCGGTCAACAACCCGCCTGACTAGACCGCCAGGCCGGCCGGTCTAACCCTTCAACACCTCACACCTACTACACCCGGAGGAACGTCGCGGACCAAAGATCAAGAAGCTAGAAATAGACCCTCGGCTCTAGCACGGAGGTCCCACCTCACACCCGGAAGACCTTTGAGGTCTCCCCCTCCCTAGCCAATGTTTGAGCTAGGGTGCCTTGAAGGAAGAAGAGAGAATGAAGAAGTGATCCCGTCCTCCCTCCAAGGCACCCTAAGGACCTATTTATAGTTTTCCAAATCCCATAGACCAAAATGCCCGAAATACCCCTACGCCAAACATGCCTCGGGCCAATAGAAAACAACCACACCGGGGGTAAAGGGGTAAAAACCACCCCGCCCCTCATCCACCTTGGGTCCGAGCACAAGGGCGACGAGGGCAGGGGCGAGACCCCTGACCTTGGCCGGTCTCGCCCCACCAAGCCGCGGGCAGGGGCGAGACCCCCAGCCTTGGCCGGTCTCGCCCCACCAAGCCGCGGGCAGGGGCGCGACTCCCGGCCTTGGCCGGTCTCGCCCCACCAAGCCGCGGGCTGGGGCGAGACCCCGGCCTTGGCC
This sequence comes from Platanthera guangdongensis, assembly GCA_039583875.1. NCBI lineage: Eukaryota > Viridiplantae > Streptophyta > Magnoliopsida > Asparagales > Orchidaceae > Platanthera > Platanthera guangdongensis. The sequence continues at coordinate 219,414,175 of CM077163.1, read as the reverse complement.
GGTCTCGCCCCACCAAGCCGCGGGCAGGGGCGAGACCCCCGACCTTGGCCGGTCTCGCCCCACCAAGCCGCGGGCACGGGGGGGCAGGGGCGAGACCCCGGCCCCCAAAAAAGGTCCACCGGGGGAGGCCGATTTTTCCTCCCACTACTAGTATATTCCAAGGGCTAGGCCAAAATTGGCCATCGAGAGCTCAAATTACTCAAAAAGCTTAAAACCCAAAACATGCGAATACGGGGTTGTACACAATCCCCGCTCTTTTCGAGGTTGGCACAAGCTCGGAAAGAAACGTCCAACTCAACGTATTCGCTGAGTGTAACTTTCCTGCAGGGTCAACCTGCCATGCCAACTATGGGAGCCTGGGTGGCGAGACCTCATCCAGGTAAAGGACACTCCACCCCCCAGAGGGGTCAACCTGCCATACTAGCTATGGGAGCCTGGGTGGCGAGACCTCCTCCGGGTAAAACACACTTCACCCCCGGAGGGGTCAACTTGCCATGCCAACCATGAGAGCCTGGGTGGCGAGACCTCCTCCGGGTAGAAAACACTTCATCCCCTGGAGGGGTCAACCTGCCATGCCAGCTATGGGAGCCTGGGTGGCGAGACCTCCTCCAGGTAAAGGACTTGGCTTCCACGAGAGATCAACCAGCCCTGTCAGCTAGTGAGAGCTTGACTGCGGAATCATCATCGGATCAAAGGACTTGGCTTCCACGAGAGATCAACCAGCCCTGTCAGCTAGTGAGAGCCTGACAGCGGAATCATCATCGGAGCAAAGGACTTGGCTTCCACGAGAGATCAACCAGCCCTGTCAGCTAGTGAGAGGCTGACAGCGGAATCATCATCGGAGCAAAGGACTTGGCTTCCACGAGAGATCAACCAGCCCTGTCAGCTAGTGAGAGCCTGACAACGGGATCATCATCGGAGCAAAGGACTTGACTTCCACGAGAGATCAACCAGCCCTGTCAGCTAGTGAGAGCCTGACAGCGGAATCATCATCGGAACAAAGGACTTGACTTCCACGAGAGATCAACCAGCCTTGTCAGCTAGTGAGAGTCTGACAGTGGAATCATCATAAGAGCAAAGGACTTGGCTTCCACGAGAGATCAACCAGCTCTGTCAGCTAGTGAGAGCCTGACAGCGGAATCATCATCGAAGCAAAGGACTTGGCTTCCACGAGAGATCAACCAGTCCTGTCACCTAGTGAGAGCCTGACAGCGGAATCATCATCAGAGCAAAGGACTTGGCTTCCACGAGAGATCAACCAGCCCTGTCAGCTAGTGAGAGCCTGACAGCGGAATCATCATCGAAGCAAAGGACTTGGCTTCCATGAGAGATCAACCAGCCCTGTCAGCTAGTGAGAGCCTGATAGCGGAATCATCATTGGAGCGAAGGACTTGGCTTCCACGAGAGATCAACCAGCCCTATCAGCTAATGAGAGCCTGATAGTGGAATCATCATTGGAGCAAAGGACTTGGCTTCCACGAGAGATCAACCAGCCCTGTCAGCTAGTGAGAGCCTGACAGCGGAATCATCATCGGAGCAAAGGACTTGGCTTCTACGAGAGATCAACCAGCCCTGTCAGCTAGTGAGAGTCTGACAGCGGAATCATCATCGGAGCAAAGGTGTTGGCTTCCACGAGAGATCAACCAGCCCTGTCAGCTAGTGAGAGCCTGGCAACGGAATCATCATCAGAGCAAAGGACTTGGCTTCCACGAGAGATCAACCAGCCCTGTCAGCTAGTGAGAGCCTGATAGCAGAATCATCATCGGAGCAAAGGAGAAAAGAGCCACCCCCCCGAGGCACTCTCGACCCTGCCAGCTGGTGTGAGCCTGGTGTGAGGAGATCCTCCCGGGGGTTGGGAGCTGGACATGTCACCTAAGCTTTTTCAATTTCAACATCCTATAATGGGGAAAAAAGACGGGTTACATGACCCCCCCCCCCCGACTCTACTGGTCGTGGGCTGGACTCATTACAACATAAGAAAAGATACAAGACTCTACCGAGATGAGGCTTCTTCAGGGGGCCTGGGCCTGATGGCTGTTATCCAATTCCTTACCCTTGGACACTTCCATCCTGCTCAGGCTCTCCATGATCTTCTCTATCTCCTCTGCCTTGGCCAACCAAGAGATGGTGTTGACAGCCGTGACGTAGCACTGCCTCGCCATCCTGGAGTCTCCCTTGATTCTGACCTGAGTCCCCTCTGAGTTGAACTTAAGACACTGGTGGAAGGACGAAGGCACATAGCGGAAAGCATTGATGAGGGGCCTTCCGAAAATGGCATTGTAGCTGCTTGGAGCATCAACAATGACAAACCTGCAGTTTCTTGAGATCCCCCCTAACTTCACCTGGAGTACGACTCCACCTTCCACTTCCTTCCTCTCCCCTGAAAATCCAAACAGGGGTCCGTCTGAGGCCAACACCCTTCTTGGATCTACCTTCATCCCGTCAAATGCCTTCTTGAAAACGACGTTGACAGAGCTTCCGTTGTCAACCAAGATCCGGGAAACAGTAAAGCCTTCGATGGCTGCCTGGATGACCAGGGCGTCGCAGAAGGGATCCTCATGCTCTGGCATGTCTTTCAATGAAAAGGTGATCTTTTCTTCCAGGGGCGGGGCCTGAGACGTCGAGGCGACGCTCCGATGATACATGACGTGAAGACTTGCCTTTCAAGCGGCTTCTACCCCCCCCTCCCGTGGATCACAGCTATAACACCTCGGGGTCCCACATCGACCCGGTCCTCGCATACATCATCACCCCCGCCTTGGGGCAGAACTCCTTCAATCTGCGCCGGCGGCTGAGGCTGAGCTGGGCCTCTCGCCCCCCCTTACCTCCAGGAACTCGGGGCAGGTAGCCGTGGCGTGACCCTCCAACTGGTGGAAGTCACAGTAAGGCAAGGCTTTTCCTCCCCTCTTTCGGCGGGCTCGGCGGTCTCCCCCCATGCCTCTTCCTCTGTCGCCGATCACCAAGGCCTGCTGTGGTGGGGGTAGGAGCTACCTAGGGGCCTGCCTCTGGAAGTTGAACCTCCCTTGGCCCCCATGGAAGTTCCCCCCTCCTTGGATGAGAGCTCTTCCTGGACCTTGGGCAGGTCCTCCCTGCTGCCTCCAGCCTGGTTTCAGACCCTCATGTCCTTGGAACCCCTGAGCTCTCTGCTCCTCTCTTCTTCTTTCTTCCTGATGCCTTGAGCCACCCCGCTCCTTTGACTCCACCTCCGTCAACTTCGCCAACCACTTGACAAATGCCGGGTTGGCTGCCTCCATGGCAATCTCCTCTGCCGCCCTTTCTATCAGCTCCTCGAAGGAAAGGGGGGCCTTTCGGGTCAAGCTCATCTTGAAGAAGCCCTCCTTCAGCCCAACGGTGAAGGCCATCTGGAGAGCATACCCTGACATCTCCTGGACCTCCAGGATCTCCTCTTGGAACCTGTCTACGTAACGGGCCAGCGACTCCTCGGCCCCCTGCCTTATCAGGAAGATGGACTCGAGACTCCTCTTCCTCTTCTTGGAGGTCGAGAAGCGAAGCTGAAAGCTCCGGCTCAAGTCCTCGAACCCATAGATCGACCTCGGAGGGAGTTGATGAAACCAGTCCCTTACCTTCTCCTTTAATGTGATCGCAAAGAGGCGACACTTGAAGGCATCTGTCATCGGCCTGATGGAGACGGCATCCTCGAACCACTGCAGATGCTGGAGGGGTCATCCTTCTCGGTATAGTAAGCCATGTCTGGCTCTCGGAACCCCTCAGGAACGGGAGCTGAGATGATCAGCTCGCTGAAGGGTGACCCCCTAAGGGGTGGTCTCGCCACTTCTATTCGCGCGACCTGCTCGCCTGGGAGGTTGGCACTCGCCGGGCTGGAGAACAACTCCCGGTCGGTGAGGTCTCACTCGACCCCATCTCTTATCCTCTCCTTCCCCGGCCTTCTTCATGGTGCACTTCCTTCTCCCCCCGCTGGGGTCATCTCGCCTAGACCCCTGGGAGTCGACTCATCATGAGGGAGGGGAGCTAGCTCCTGGGGGGGTTGGGGTGGAGCTGCCACCCTAAGGAGCAATGCTTCACAGCATCTCCATGATGCCTTGGATGGAGGCCATGAACTCTTGCCTCCCCACAAAGGGTCCTGGGCTGGGGCGCTCACCGAGATTATCACTACCTCCTTGACCTCTAGTCATGACACTCTCCCGAGATCTTCTGTGTTGGTCACTTTCCACGCTCACCGCACCAAAGTGTTGAAGCCAAAATTGACCTCTGTGGAGTTCGGGGTCCCTAGAAAGGGGTGACCTCACACCTACTACACCCGGAGGAACATTACGGACCAAAGATCAAGAAGCTAGAAACAGACCCTCGGATCTAGCGCGGAGGTCCCACCTCACACCCGGAAGACCTTTGAGGTCTCCCCCTCCCTACAATGCTTGAGCTAGGGTGCCTTGAAGGACAAAGAGAGAATGAAGAAGTGATCCCGTCCTCCCTCCAAGGCACCCTAAGGGCTTATTTATAGTTTTCCAAATCCCATGGACCAAAATGCCCGAAATACCCCTACGCCAAACATGCATCGGGCCAATAGAAAACAGCCACACCGGGGGGTAAAGGGGTAAAAACCACCCCGCCCCTCATCCACCTTAGGGCCGAGCACAGGGGAGACGAGGGCAGGGGCGAGACCCCAGGCCTTGGCCTGTCTCGCCCCACCAAGCCGCGGGCAGGGGCGAGACGACAAGCTTGGCCTGGTTGATTGAACTCAGCTCATTAGAATGTCCATAGTATATAAACCAACATTTATATATCATACCAAGAAGGAATGTTATACAAGTACACAACAAGCTTGGCCTTATGACCTTACAGTTAAGCTTAACATATATAGCTTTCATACATCAGCACGCAGGCCGACCACACATGAACAATAACTCATATACACTTTTTTGGCCTTCTAGGGCCAACATAGCAGCAGCGGCAGCAGCAGCAACATCAAGGGCTTCAGCCCCCTATTCTCGCTCGTCTCTCCTGCACCTGCACAGGACAGTCCACCGCAACGGTGACAAACAAAGCAACGGTCAGCGTTCAACTGACCAATTTATAACAATCCTACCCCTTACCCGGGGCAGTAGCATTTCTTCCCTACAGGCATAGCATTTACAAGCAGATATAACACATAATGTGCGCTCATGCACAATTCACAAATCACAAACGTCGCCCTCATGGACCGATGTTTCATGCACTCAGGGCACATTATTGGTGTACTAGATAAACCAGTTGCCCACCGTCATTCAAGGCTCGAAGCCCAACGACAAACTTGAGCATGTTGCTCCATGGCTGTCAGCCGGAGACTTAGTCTTATAACGACCCGGGATTGGCCTGTATCCCCACATTGTATCGTAGCGCGTAGGCCTAAGACTTCTGTCGAGTTCTAGGAGCCCAGGAACTCATGGCAGATAACCCGGATACAGTTCAGCCTTTGCCCGTTGCTCAAACCATTAGTTCAATGCAAAGCCTAACGCGGGTCGACATCCCCTTTTCCGTTCGGCACAAGGCCTTGTGAAGAGCTCATCAAGCTCGCAAATAGCCATGCTGTCCCCGAAGGACTTGCTTCACAATCACAGGTTAACTAGGAGCTATCGTCAGTGACACTCACTCTTGCCCGACGTTAGCGACAGAACTCACGTTCCATCCATAGTCCTAACCTTATTATTATTAGCATACAATACAAGCATTGAGTGGGTCTTTTCCTGGACGTTCATTCAAGTACTTCCTGCTACTATCCTTCACAGGCATAACCTACTGAAATCACAAGCATAATCATTCCTACACGGAGTCTTCTTTGGTGTGCAACAGAAAACATCATCAATTCAGACCAACCTGTCCAGATGGGCTTCACACAGTATGCTTATTTTGTACTTCACGTTTCCGGATCTATATGCAAGACCTCTTGGGGATCTCTAGAATCAACCCAAGACATCCCTTACTAAATCACATTTTGGTGGGGAAAAACATATATATATGCCAAATCAAGGACTTCACATGTCCAAGGAAGGAAGATCATTGCCCTTGACGACCCCTTTTGATCCATGGACATCTAGCCGGTTGAAAAGCACCGAAGCGGCTTGCCTCCACAAATCTGGCCTCGGATCTTGCTTCGGAACTCGGCAGCTCCACCGGTAGCTGAATCCTTTTCTCCTCCTCCTCCATCCTCTCCCTTCTCTATCTAGCTCTTTTAGAAAGAGAGTGGCCTAAGGTAAATGAGATTCATGTTCTCAATTCCGTCCTTAAAGCAGCAGGGAGGAGCCTGGGCCATCAGATCCCAGATGAAGGAGATGAACGACCACAAATTTTCCACAAAGGTCTATTTTTGGGCTGACACGACCTGTGACACGCCCGTGTCACAGGCCGTGTACCTTAAGCGGCACACAACCGACTCACCCAGAGCAGAACACGGTCATGTGACACGCCCGTGTCACAGGCCGTGTGCCCTGACACGCCCGTGTCTGAGACTGTGTACCTCAGGCGTCACACACCCGATTCAACCCGAACAGGACACGGCCATGTGACACACCCGTGTCACAGGTTGTGTGCCAATAGACACGCCTGTGTCCTGCCCGTGTTCACCAGGCCTCATTATCTGGCCAAACCCAGAGAAGGACACGGTCATGTGACACGCCCGTGTCACAGGCCAAGTGCCCTTACACGACTGCAGACACGCCTCCGCTATGCATTTCATCGAGCGAAGTTTGTCGACTAGAGGGGGACACGCCCTCTGACATGCTCATGTCACAGGGCGCGTTCCATCTCGAGAACTCGTCGAGTGCAGTTCGTCGAGCACTCGACAGGCTGCTCAGCCATACAGAGCAGGACATGCCCTGGGACATGCCCGTGTCCCAGGCTGTGTCGCCCAACTTGCACCCAATCTTGGGATTTGGGGTGTTACAACCCTCCCCTCCTTATAATAAATTTCGGCATGAAATTTGCACACAATAAGGAAATCAGCAGTCACATTGTTATAATTGTCTATTACAACAAGAGATGCGCTGTACAACATGGTTACCTAAACAACTCGGAAAATTCAGCTCACATGGTCTGCGTTCGCTCCCATGTTAGCTCTTCACGACCACAATTGTCCCACCGTACTTTGACCATCCTGATTATCTTGTTCCACAACTGTGTATCGGCGCGATCCTCGATCTGAATGGGCCTAACCTTCGTCTTTAGCCCATACTCCACCGGCACACGATCATTCTTAATCACTTGAGCTGGATGTTTGACGGCTTTCTGAAGCATCGAGATGTGGAACACATCATATAATCCACTCAGTTTTGCCGAAAGAGCTAGCTGATAGACAACTTCCCCAACTCGCTCCACCACTTCAAACGGACCAAGATATCTCGGACTCAACTTTTCCAGACGCCGAATCCTGGACGCGCCTTTGAAGGGTTTGATCTTTAAATATACCCAATCGCCCACCGCGAACTCCACGTTCCGGTGCTTGGCTTTGTCGTATTTTGCTTGTCGATCCTAAGCTATCAGTGGCATCTCCCGAATAGAGCGTATCGCCAAATTAGCTTCATTGACTTCTTTACACTTATACAGTTTGCATTCGCCTACTTATGCTCAAGCTAACAGTGTACGATACTTCCGACCATATAGAGCTTCAAACGGTATCATACCGATGCTCGTTTGGTAGCTATTATTGTAGGCAAACTCCATCATATAAAGATGATCTTCCCATCTCTTACCAAAATCCAGGGCGCACATTCGAAGCATATCCTTCATTATTCTGTTGGTCCTCTCAGTCTGGCCATTCATTTGGGGGTGAAAGGCCATATTGAACGTCGACTTCGTTACCACCAATTGATGGGTTAGCCTCCAATCGTTCGATGTAAATCGCCCATCACGATCACTCACGATGATATGAGGAACACCGTGCACCACTTTCGTCAATCGGTCTACATTCACCCAGATTGAAGCATTCCCGCATTGAGATCTCGATAACCCGTGCACGAAATCCATTGAAATATCAACAAACTTCCATTCCGAAATCGGTAACGATTTCACGAAACCTCCGGGCTTCTAGCATTCCACTTTCACCAAAGCACAAGTTTGACATTTAGACACATAATGAGCTATGTTTTTTTGTAGTCCTGGCCACCAGAACAACGTCTTCATGGCCTTGAACATCTTTGTGCTCCCAGGGAGGATTGAGTATTTTGTAACATACACGTCATACATCAATTCTTCTCTCAACTTACCCATACTCGGGACGCATAAACGTCCCTTGCTTCACAAAAGGCCGTCATCCCAGGAGAATTGGCTATCAAGCCCCTTCTTTGCCTAGCATTGGAGACTTTCATCCAACTCCGACCCTCGCCGAATCCTGTCCGCGAGGTCATATTGTACCTCCGTCCTGTTTAAGCATGCATCGGCTGTGGAATTCTTGTCAACACAAGAAATCTCTAACACTTCCAACTCCTGGATCAGACGCTCATCATGCATCAGCAACCAATATACCCTTGACGGAACCCTCCGACTCAAGGCATCAGCGACCACGTTTCCCTTCCTGGGAGTATAATGAATATCAACGATGTAGTCCCTAAGGAACTCCAGCCACCTTTGTTGTCGCATATTCAGATTCTTCTGCTCCAACAAGTACTTTAGGCTCTTATGGTTCGTAAAGATATCCACTTTTACGCCATAAAGATAATGCCGCCATAGTATAAGTGCAAAGATCACCGCCGCCAACTCTAAGTCATGGACAGGATAATTTCGCTCATGCACTTGCAATTGGCGTTGTTGAAGTATTAGACTGGGCGGCATCGCGGTCTTGTCTGGCGGGTTGTTGACTGCGCGGTCTAGCGGTTCCTTTCCAGCAGGTTCATATTCAGACTGTTGCTGTTTGTTGTCCGAGCGGTCTGGCGGTCTCACTCAGAAGCCTGGAGACCGGGCGGTCTATCAGTCTCCTAGTGCGGCATGTTCTCTTCCTGCTGGAGTTGCCGAGCGGTTAGCCCATCTGTCCGCGGCCTGTTCGGTCTCTTTAATTTCTAGCTGCTCAGCCCTGTACATTTTTAGTCCCACATTGTTTGTTTGTACTCTCTCCTATCTCCTCCATTCTATAAAAGGGAGGTCATACCTTTATAAATGATATCTTTTTTGAATAATAAACTTTCAATTATTCAAATTTCTGTCTGTTTTTTAGCTGCATGTTCGCTACTTTCACATATTATCAGAGGGCTCGGTCCTTTCCTCCTGACTGAGCTCTATCTGCGCGTGCGGCTTGTTTCTTCTTTCCGCGACCTATTCTCGCGGCTTGTTTTCTCTTCTGTCCGCTGCCCTGTTCGCGCGACTTCTCGTTGTTCGTGCGACTTTCTTCGGCCTGTTCTCTTGGGTCCCTTGCTTCCTCTTCTCTTCTGTTCGCTCGGCCTCTTTCAGTTCGCGCGACCTCTTTCCCTGTACCTTGGTCTGCTTCCTGGCCGCTGGTGTTTTGCCACCGTGTCGCTGCAGCTTCTTCTCTTTATCCCGCTGCGGTTTCGTCCTTGTTCGCTGCGGTTTATTTCTCGTGTCCCGGCCTCCTCCTTAGGTCGTGCGGCTTGCTCTCCTTTTTTCTCTCCCCGCGGCTTCTCTTCTTCTCGCGTAGCTTCCTGCCTTCTCTATGGCTACTTCTGGTCTCTCCACCCCCGTTATCTCTACCTCCACCACTCCTGCAACACCTCCTCCTCCTACTCCTTCGGGCAACCTTGACACGCTTTCTAAACTTGTTGGCTCCAACTATCCCGATTGGAGCGTTTCTTTCACCTTTCTTCTTCGCTCTCAGCGCAAGCGTCATCACCTCACCGATGACCCTCCTCCTCTTGACTCTCCTCAATTTGATGACTGGGATGTGAGTGATGCCCTTGTTCGCACTTGGCTGGCCAACAGCCTCTTTGATGAGTGCCTTCCCGTCATTCGCCATGATGAGACGGTCAAGGCCGCTTGGCTTCACCTAGCTGCTCTCTATTCGAAGGGGTCCAGACGTCACGCATTTATACTCTTTATGCGGACCTCTTTGCCCGCCCTTCCATGTCTCCTGCTGCGGCTTATCAGCAGGTTCAGACTCTTGGCGTCGAGATCCTCCAGAATCGCCCCTTCTCCGCGGACTTGGCCGACCAACACAAACTCTTCCCGGAACTCCTGGTTGTTTGTTATCTTCTCTGTCTTCCCGACTCCTATGATATGATCCGCCAGCAGATCTTGGGTGAGGTAGAATCTCCTACTTTGGATGCCACCGCGGCTCGCATTGCAGCTGTTACTTCGCTGCTCCAGCGGCCTCTGTTGACCTCCCCCCTTCCCAGGACTCCTATGCTCACCAGGCTCATCGGGGGGGGGGGGGGCTAGTGGCCGCAGCCACTCAGGCGGGCGTAGTTCGTCCAGGTTCATCTGCACTCACTGTGGTCGTACCAGCCATTCTGTTGGCCGCTGCTGGCAGAAACATCCTCATCTTCGCCCTTCCGGTGATACTCCTTCCTCGACCTCCGCCTCCTTTCGGCCGTCTGCCTCTGTGGCCACGACTTCAGGTAGTGCCCACGTCGTTACCCAAGGTAAATGGCTGATTGACTCAGGTGCTACAAATCATATGACTGACAACCCTCATTGCTTCTCTCTCCTTGAAACGCATGACCGGCTGCCCCCGGTTCGTGTGGCAGATGGTTCACCGTCCCCGGTTCTTGGGACGGGCATGGTTCAAGACACCTCGTCGCTTCGCTTGGAGGACACTCTCTATGTCCCGAAGTTCCCGTGCAATTTATTATCTGTTACTACTTTATGCCGGCAACTTCAGTGCTCCGTCTTATTCACTCCCACTTCTTGTTCTTTTCAGGACCCGTGGACCCAGCGGACGATTGCTACTGGGACTGAGAGCGGCGGCCTCTACTTCCTCAACAACGTTTCCGCTCTGTCTGTCTACTCCTCCCCCTCTACAGATCTGCTTCAATGGCATCTTCGCCTTGGACATCCTCCTCGGATTCTTCGACAGCTTCTGCCCCACTTACCTCCGACCAGTTCTCCGCTCAACTGTGATGCGTGTCAACTTGGCAAACATCATCGCTCCTCCTTCCCACCGAAGCAAGGTCGTGGCTCCTCTCGCCTGTTTGATCTCATTCATTCTAATGTCTGGGGTCCTGATCCTACTCTCATCGTTGGTCGGGGTAGTTCCTACTTTGTAACTTTTATAGATGATTTTTCTAGATGTACCTGGGTGTATCTGTTAAAAGATCGCTCTGAACTCTTTTCTATCTGGCACTCTTTCTATTTTATGATTAAAACTCAATTTGACATTTCTATTAAAGTTTTTCGCTTTGATAATGATAACGAATATCTTAGTCATGAGTTCTCCTCTTTCTTTCAGCAACATGGTCTTCTTCATCACACCACCTGTGTTTACACCTCCCAGCAGAATGGGGTGGCGGAGCGTAAAAACCGTCACCTCCTTGATGTCGCTCGCACTCTCATGACGCAGATGCAAGTGCCCCGCTCCTACTGGGGCTACGCTGTGCTCCTCGCCTGCTATCTCATCAATCGTCTTCCCTCCACGGTTCTCCACGACCAGACCCCCTTCTCCATTCTATACCCCCGCAAGGAACCTTTTCCTCTCCCTCTCCGTGTCTTTGGGTGTACGGCCTTTGTTCATGCTCCGTCCGCTACCCGTGACAAGCTTTCCCCCCGTTCCACCAAGTGTGTCTTTTTGGGGTACTCTACCACTCAAAAAGGCTATTGCTGTTTTGACCCCGTTCTGCGCAAACAATTTGTCTCCGCAGACGTGACATTCTTCGAGAATGCATCCTACTTCTCTCTTGACTCCCCTCTTCCTCCTGATGTCTCTGCTTCTCCACCGCCTCTCTCCGTTCCTTCCACGCCTATCGACGTCTCCCCTCTTCCCTCATCTCCTCCTCCATCTCCTTCTCTGTCTGTCTCACCCCCTACTCCTCCTCACTCTTCTCCGCAGCCGTCTCTCTAGTCCTGGGCCAGCCTTCTCCGCCACGGACGCTCCGGTCGCTGAGGTACGCGTCGACCTGGATCTTCACATTGCTCTTCGCAAAGGGGTGTGGGCGTGTACTCAACACCCGCTTGCGGCAGTTATTTCCTATGAGCGGCTTTCTCCTTCTCGCAGGTGTTTTGCCTTGGCTATCTCCGCTGCTACCACTCCCTACACCTACCAGGAGGCTCTTGCTATTCCTCATTGGAAATCTGTCATGGATGAAGAGATGGCTACTCTTACTGAAAGGGGTACTTGGACCCTTGTTCCTCCACCAGTAGGTACTGATGTGGTTGGCTGTCGCTGGGTATTTGTTGTGAAATTTCGCCCTGATGGCACTGTGGATCGCTACAAGGCCCGACTGGTGGCCAAAGGCTTCACTCAGACTTACGACATTGATTACTTTGATACTTTCTCTCTGATTGCTCGCCTCAGCACCATCCGGGTTCTTCTCTCTGTGGCTGTTAACCGAGATTTGGCTATTTCCCAGCTTGATGTCAAGAATGCCTTTTTCTATGGAGATCTTCAGGAGGACGTCTACATGGAGCAACCTCCTAGGTATGTTGCTCAGGGGGAGACACGAGTATGCTGGTTGAAGAAGACCATTTATGGCCTAAAGCAGAGCCCTCGGGCGTGGTTCAACAAGTTCAGTGGCATTGTGGCTACCATCGGCTTTGCAAGGAGTTCGGTCGATCACTCCTTATTTATTCGCAAAACGGCCTCGGGACTGGTGGTTTTGGCAGTGTATGTGGATGATATTCTTCTTACTGGCGATGACCAAGCTGGGGTGGACTTGACGAAGAAACACCTCCGTCAACACCTAGTCACGAAGGATATGGGCTCCCCAAAATACTTTTTGGGGATAGAAATCTCTCGGAAGCTTGACTCGCTGGTTCTCTCCCAACAGAAGTATGTCCTTGATCTTCTACAAGAGGCAGGATTGACAGGTGCCAAACCGGCCCGGTTTCCCATGGCTATTAGAGAAGACAAAATGTGGACGGATGACTCGCCTCTTCTATCTGATGTCACAAGATACAGATGTTTGGTGGGCAAACTCATCTATCTCACGGTGACCAGACCCGACATCTTCTATGCTGTAGGCAAGGTCAGTCAGTTTATGCAAGCTCCCAGGGAGTGCCATCTCCGGTCTGCCTTGAAGATTTTAGAGTATGTCAAAGCAGCACCGGGCAAAGGGCTAATCTTTAAGAAGAATGGTCATCTGAGGGTTGAAGCCTACTAAGATTCAAGCTATGCGGATGATAAAGGCGATCGTAAATCCACATCAGGTTTTTGTACTTTTGTTGGAGGAAATCTTGTGACTTGGAAGAGCAAGAAACAATATATTGTCTCCAGATCCAGTGCAGAAGCCGAATACCAGAGTATGACATCAACCACGTGTGAGTTAAAGTGGTTGCGGGGTCTCATGCTTGACCTAGGAGAGGTCTATGACTATCCTCTTCCTATGTTCTGTGACAACAAGGCCGCTATATACATATCCAAAAATCTGGTCTTCCATGAGAGAACAAAGCATATAGAGGTTGACTGCCACTTCATTCGGGAGGAGGTTTTGAAGAAACAGATTTGTACTCCGTTTGTCACCTCTGACAAAGAATTGACAGATATCTTCACAAAACCGGTCTCTACTTCCTTCTTTCACATTTGTGATAAGTTGGGCATGATTGATATCTATGCTCCAGCTTGAGGGGGAGTGTTGAAGTATTAGACCGGGCGGCCTAGCGGTCTTGTCTGGCGGGTTGTTGACTGCGCGGTCTAGCGGTTCCTTTCCAGCAGGTTCATATTCAGACTGTTGTTGTTTGTTGTCCAAGCGGTCTGGCGGTCTCACTCAGAAGCCTGGAGACCGGGCGCTCTATCGGTCTCCTAGTGCGACATGTTCTCTTCCTGCTGGAGTTGCTGAGCGGTTAGCCCATCTGTCTAACCGCGCGGCCTGTTCGGTCTCTTTAATCTCTAGCCGCTCAGCCCTGTACATTTTTAGTCCTAGATTGTTTGTTTGTACTCTCTCCTATCTCCTCCATTCTATAAAAGGGAGGTCATACCTTTGTAAATGATATCTTTTTGAATAATAAACTTTCAATTATTCAAATTTCTGTTTGTTTTTTAGCTGCGTGTTCGCTACTTTCACAGGCGTGAGCCATAAGCAATCACTTTTCCAAACTGCAGAAGAACGCAACCTAAGCCGCTCCCTGAAGCATCATTATAGAGCTCATATCTGTTGGTACCACATGGTGATGTCAACACAGGCACCGTGGTCAACCGACGCTTCAGCTCTTCAAAAGCTCTTGCGCACTCTGACGTCTAAACGAACTTCTGATCATTGCTCGTCAGTGTGGTTAAAGGCAAAGCGATCCGCGAGAAGTTTTCTACAAAACGTCTATCGTAGTCTGTCAGTCCAAGGAAACTCCTGACTTCGGCCACCGAAGACAACACCGGCCACTGCTGGATGTCTCTTATTTTTTATGGATCCACTGTTATGCCCTCTCTGAAAGAATTGGTTTCAAGATAACCTAATACACCTAGAGGGGGGGTGAATAGGTTCAAATCCTTTTTATTCTAAGGCAGATAAGAAACTCTAGTTTTCTGTTGATTATGCTATAAACACAGCAAAAACATCACAGAAATATATATCCAATCGCAGAGAGCACATGATTTATAGTAGTTCCCCAAGTATTGGGTACATCCACTTTCCCCCTTCGCCTATCTAGCAGTGTGCTAGATTCGGCCTAACTTCTTCTCTTCACCTCAGATCTGCAGATCTTACAGCTCAGAACCCAATCAAGGTTCCTACAACTCAGAGTGAGTCCACACTCCTACAGCTCAGGCACACAGCCCTACCTCAGCCTTCAACAAGGCCTACACCTCAGAGATAACAATCTTCTACAACTCAGGCTCACAGCCCTACCACTCAGAGACCTAAATCTCCTACAACTCAGCCTTTATATAACATGCTTACAGCTCAGATCTAGAATATATCCTACAAATAATAGATTTTACAAAGTGTTTTACCACCACCCACGTAGAGAGAGAAGAGATGGATGGTTTCTTGATCAGTTCTTGGAAGAATCTGATGGCAGAGAACAACCACTCTTAGCTTTCTTCAAAGTTTCTTGAATCTGAACTCAGTAGGGTTGAATCTCCTGTGAAGTTGATCTTCAATCAGCTCCTTTCTTGATATTCAGATCACAATCTGAATCCTTCTTAGCAGCCTGGTTCAGCAACTGCACTTGTGTAGATGGAGCTCTCTATCTCTCCTACATCTTCTTAGATTTTCTGATGAAAATCTTCTTCAGTCTTCTATTGTAACAGTTGTATATTTTCAGTTGTTGTCTTTATCTGTTGAAGGAGAATGCTTTTATATAGACTTTCTCCATGGTAACCGGCTGATCTGATTTCTAACAAACTTTTGACAGCTTTGACAGTTGTAGTAGACCGGTTAGAAATGGCAGCTGTCAAGTCATCCAGTCACTTCTTGAACTCTGTCTCTGTCAGCAAAATGTCGAGACTGATCTTCATCATGTGTCTACACAAATAGACTAAGTGTCGATACAAGTGGTCTAAGTGTCGACACATGCCTTGGTGGTGTCGACACATCTCCTTTGCTGTTGATACTACTTCTCGACACAGCTTTCTATAGAATGTGTCGACACTGATTCTGTATGTCGACACATCTCCTTCTTTTCTTTAATATAGTTGAAACTTTGCTGTGTGTAGACACAAGTCCTGTGTGTCGACATAGTTGATGTCGACAAGGTCTTCTGTGTGTCGACACTGCCTCTGTGTGTAGACACAGTTACTTCTTTTCTTTAACTTTGTTGAAACTCTGCAGTGTGTCGACAAAGTCTTCTGTGTGTCGACACTGCCTCTTGGTGTCGACACAATTGATGTTGACTAAGTATTCCTGTGTGTCGACACTGACTCTTGGTGTCGACACATTTGATGTCGACAATACTTCACTGTGTGTCGACATTGCCCCTGTGTGTCGACACAGTTGCTTCTGGTGTCGACTTAGTTTCTTCAGGTGTCGACACGGCCTTTCCAAGTGTCGACACAATTAACTCCAAGTGTCGACACAGCTTTTCTCCAGTGTCGACACATGCCTTCATAAGTGTCGACACAGCTTCTTCTGGTGTTGACACATGGACTTAGAAATTTTTCTGCATTTCCGCATTTACTTAACCTGCACATATAAACTCAAAACAACATCAAATATACCTTGATGCATATCATTGAGTAGAGTGAGGCTTCTTCAAATTTGGTACACATTTTACAATGTACCCAACAATCTCCACCTATTTGGAGAAGTCATAACCCTTAGTCAATGATATACACCATACATAATAAATACACATTATGATGTATAACAACATTATATGACAGGGTAATTTCCAAACAAAAAATATATAATATATCATCACAGAATAATAATAATGCTAACACAATGAGCATCAAACAAAGTTTTGTTTTAAATTTCAAAAGTTTCTTATCAAAAGTTTACAAAGATTTCAACACTAAAGATTACAAAGTTGTAAACTCAAGTAAATCTAATCTAAAACTGATCTGGCTCCTTGATAACTATTCCTTTGTCTGATTTGATCTTAGCTTGGACAGGAGCATTTGTATCATCAGCTGGCTTCTTGCCCTTTAGATCTGTCTTCTTAAGCTCTTCAACCCTTATTCTTTGTCTTTCAAAGTAATGAAAAGGCTTTGAGAAATATTTGCTTGGCTCCTGAGCATTAGGAGGAAGCTTCCCAGCTTTAGCCTTTCTTCTATATTGAACTATGGCTTCTTGCCTGGCTTCATGCTTTTGCCATTCTTGTTCTGAGTACCATTTACCCCTATCATGGGTCTGGTCCTTTACAACTTTCCAAGCAGTTAATATAATGTTCCTTGATGTTGGACTCCACTGCTCAAAATCAGGCTTCAATTCTGCATGTTCTCTGGATCTTTTCTTAGACAATAGAGCTTCTTGCTCTTTGTTCAAACCTGCCTTTGGCACTGACATATCTACTTTCCCAAAAATAATATTTTGAGCACCTTCTGGAGGGCTGTACATGGAATGTACTTCTTGGTGAATCATTTCAAAATCAGCTGGAGGATAAATAACTTGAGCAACTTCAGCTTGAACCCCTTCTAAGTAAGCAGATTGTATACTAGACTCAGCCACATTGTCATCATCACAGAGGGGTGGATATCCAAGTGTAGCTTTGATGCTGTTAGATATCCATTTAGCATGATCAGAGCCAGCTTTGACTAATACTCTCTCCCCCTTTATGACTTCTCTGGTCACATGATCCCTAAGGTCATCCTTTTGAAATCTGATTTGTTCATCAAGAAAATTAAGACCATCTTTATAGAATGCCTTTAACTTTAGTAGTTGTCCAGAAATGGTCTTTTGAGATTGCTCAATAGCTGTTTTGACAGCAGCTAGACCTTCCTATAATTGCTTATCAAACTCCCCCTTATCAAACTCTGTCTTGGCTTTAGCCTTGTCCTCAGTCTGAGCAGTTACAACATTCTTCAGTTCTGTAACAATCACATTATGTGATTCTGTCAGATTATCATTCATTCTAATCTGATTCTCTAGAACATAGCCTTGTTTAAGAGCTATATCATCAACTTGAGTCTTGATTTTCTCTTGATGGGTTGCTAGGAAAACCACAGCATTGCCTCCTTTGTGGAAACAATCAGTCATCTCCTTCTTATTTTGATTAACTTCAAATCTTATAGATTTAATATCCTGAGCCAAGGAGAATTGCAGATCTTTGTGAGTTTCATCCATATATTTTTCCATGGCAATCTTTGTTCATCCAATTTTACTTGCAGTAAGACTAATAAGGAGCTATAATCAGCTGTTGGGGCAGATTGTGGAGCAGCAGTTTGTAATGCTTTCTTGTAGCTTTGGCTTCTCCTTTTGAAGACCATTAGCTTCCTCTTCTTAGCTCTTGTAGCTTCTTCATCCTCAGATGCTGAGGAACTGTCTATATTAACTCTGTCCTTAAGACTAGGAGGCAGTTCATGTTCAGTCCTTGGTAGCTCCCCCTGAGTTCCATGCTCCTCTCCCACAGTACTCACTTGTGTAACACCCCCTATCCGTCGCATAGCATATAACAGTAGGTCCGGCCGGGGCCCGACGCCATATACTACAGACAGACCGGGTGGTTACTTATGGAAACCATCCAACCAATCTCAACGTCCTACACAGAGCATTCTAGCGGAAGCAGTTTATAAAAGTTGTAACAAAAAACCCATCATTAAAGCATGAATGTCCACTAATACAAAATAGGAATGTTATACAAAATACCAACATAAGTCTTAAGGCCTTACAAAATGTTTCACTTGATATTACATGATTTACAAACCACGGCACGCAGGCCGGTCATACATGAATAAAACAGTAAACACTTCCATTTGGGCCTTCGAGGGCCGGCTTCGCAAAAAGGGCTTTAGCCCGCTATTGACTGCTTGGTCCAGCAGCACCTGCAAGCAACAAACCACCGCACGGTGGCAAAACAAGGCAACAGTCAGCAATGCTGACCAAATTATAACGATCCCGCCCCCAACTCGGGGCGGCGATGCTCCTTCCCTGCATTTCATTAGCATAAGCGAGCAATATATATATATATATATATAAACATTTCATCACAGACGTTGGCTCGCACGGCCACACGCCCCGTGCTCTCAGGGCACATTCTCGGTGAACCGGTCGATGTCACGTCAATTAAAGCCATAGACATTCCGGACTCACCACCGCCACTTTGACGGCCAAACCTATGAGCAATTTGTCTTCCTGGCCTGGGTCACGATAATTTAAGCCATTGACCGCCGAAGACCCTAATCTATGCCAACGGCAAGTGCCACGTGCCTTTAGGTCTCTTTAACCGAACGACATAGAACGGGTACGGTTCCATCTAACCCGTGCTCACATCGCAATGACAATTTAAGCCATTTGCGTGGGTCAAACTCCACCGAGTCCCATTTCCATCACAGTTCACATAACCCGGTTATGTTCAAGTTGGCTCTCAGGCCACCAAGTTGGCAGGATCTCGTATCCGCCCAGTTTTCCGGGTGCACCTTTGGGTTAGTCCTCAAGGCTCCCTGCTGCAATCTACCGCGTAGAAACCCGAAAAACAATCAATAGCACGGAGTCTTCTCCGGCATTTATGCAATGCAACATCACCGATCCAGACCAACATGTCCTGGTAGGCTTCACACATCATGTCTATGTCTGTTCTCGCTTATGGACTCTAAACAACGGGGACTTCGCATATCTACCCGAAGGAACGCCTCCAACTCTCTGCAAACTCGCGAGAGCGGGCTTCCTATGCAAAGAAGGAGAGCTACTCATGCTCAAGAAGAGAATCGTTACCCTAGCGTTCCTCTTTGGCGCCATTGAAAAGTAAACGGATGCCGCACTGGCTTTGCCTCCGTGGATCCGGAGTCGGCTCGCGACACAAGCTTGACACGCCCTGGGACACGCCCGTGTCCCAGGCCGTGTGCCTGCAGCCAGAACCCAAAACTGGCCCAAAACGTCCCCCGTCGCTCCTTTGAGTTTCGGGGTGTTACAACTCTCCCCCTCTTAAAAGAATTTCGCACTCGAAATTATATAAAGGAAAGACATGTACAAAACCAAAATTTGTACCTGAGCGGAACAACTCCGGATACTCGTCAAGCATAGTCTGCTCTCGCTCCCAAGAGAGCTCCTCACGACCGCAATTGTCCCACCGGACCTTGACCATCCTGATCTCTTTATTGCGTAGCCGCTTGACTTCCGAGTCCTCAATCCGCACGAGCTTGACCTTTGTCGTTAGCCCACTATCCACCAGCACTCAATCAATCGTGATCACTTGCGTAGGCTCTTGCACCGCCTTCCGAAGCACCGAAATGTGGAATACATCGTGTAAACCACTAATCTCCACTGAAAGCTTCAACCGATAGGCCGCTTCACCAACTCGCTCCAGAACCTCAAACGGTCCAAGGTACCTTGGGCTTAGCTTTTTCAATCGCCGCACCCGCGAGACACCCTTGAACGGCTTGATCTTTAAGTATACATAATCGCCCACAGCGAACTCCACGTTCCTGTGCTTGGCATTATAGTACTTTGCTTGCCGGTCCTGAGCGATAAGCAACCTCTCCCGAATGGTTCTCACCAAAGAAGTAGCATCCTCCACTTCCGATTGCTTATACAACTTTGACTCACCCGTTTCTAACCAAGACAACAGCGTGCGACATTTTCTACCATATAGGGCCTCGAAGGGCGCCATTTGAATACTCGCTTGGTAGCTGTTGTTGTATGAGAACTCCACCAAATAAAGGTGGTCTTCCCATTGCTTTCCAAAATCCAAGACACACATGCGAAGCATGTCTTCCATGGTTCTATTGACCCTCTCGGTCTGCCCATCCGTTTGCGGATGGAAGGCTGTGCTGAATTTCAACTTTGTTCCCAACATTTGTTGCACTAGCCTCCAATCATTGGACGTGAACCGCCCATCTCGGTCACTCACGATGCTGCGGGGCACACCATGAAGCCGTACTATGTTATCCATATAAAGCTTTGTCAACTTTTCCACCGGATCATCCTTCCTATGCGGAACAAAATGCGACACCTTCGTTAACCGATCAACAACCACCCAAATGACGTCGTTCCCCTTTTGCGACCTTGGCAAACCGTGCACAAAGTCCATAGAGATGTCGTCAAATTTCCACTCCGGAATAGGCAAGGACTTAAGAAATCCTCCCGGCTTTTGGCACTCCGCCTTTACCAAGGCGCAAGTTTGGCACTTTGCTACGTATAGCGCCACATCCTTCTTCAAACCCGGCCACCAAAACAGTTTCTTCACATCAGGTACATCTTCGTGCTCCCCGGGTGAATCGAGTACTTGGTATGGTGTGCCTCGTACAACAACTCCACCAGTAAATTGCCCACACTTGGGACGCACAGACGACCGTCTTTCCAAAGTAATCCGTCCTCCACGACGAATTGGGAATTTGACCCATCCAGAGCCTCTACCATGAACTGCTTCATATGAGCATCCATATCCAAAGCCTGCCGAATACGATCAGCCATGTCATATTGGACTTCAGTCCAATTCAGAACTGCTTCAGTTCTTGATTGTCTATCCACACAAACAATCTTCAACGCCTCCAACTCTCGCACCAACCGCTCATCATGCACCGATAGCCAATTGGATTGAGCTGGGGCTCGTCGACTCAGCGCGTCCGCAACCGCATTCCCTTTGTCAGGCATGTAGTGGATCTTGAATGTATAGTCCCCCAGGAACTCCATCCATCTACGCTGCCGCATATTCAGATCCTTCTGATCAATAAGATACTTCAGGCTCTTGTGATCGGTGTAGATATCAATCTTCACACCGTACAAATAGTGTCTCCACAGCTTCAAGGCAAAAATCACGGCCGCTAACTCCAAGTCATGAACCAGATAATTCCTCTCATGCACTTTTAGCTGTCTCGAGCCATAAGCTATTACACTTCCGTGTTGCAGTAGCACGCAACCCAAACCGCTGCCCGAAGCATCACTATAAATCTCGTAGCCTTCGGTCCCACATGGCGAACTCAGCACAGGCGTCGTGGTCAACCGACACTTCAACTCCTCAAAAGCTCGTGCGCACTCCGGCGTCCAAACAAACTTATGCTCCTTCCTCGTCAAAGTAGTGAGAGGTAATGCTATCCGCGAGAAGTTCTCTACGAAGCGCCTATAATAGCCGGCAAGCCCCAGAAAACTCCGGACTTCCGCTACCGTAACAAGCTCAGGCCACTCCCGTATCGCAACAATCTTCGCCGGATCTACAGCAATACCCTATCCACTTACTATATGCCCGAGGAACGCCACTAATGATAGCCAAAACTCGCACTTCGAGAACTTGGCATACACCTGATTTCTCCTTAGCGTCTCCAACACCAAATGAAGATGCTTGAAGTGATCTTCCTCACTTTGCGAGTACACCAAAATATCGTCGATGAAGACGATCACGAAATGATCTAATTACTCCCTGAAAGTCCTGTTCATCAAATCCATGAACACTGCCGGCGCATTAGTCAGCCCAAACGGCATGACCGTAAACTCATAATGCCCGTATCTCGTACTAAACGATGTCTTCGGGATATCACTCTCCCTTATTCGCAGCTGATAGTACCCAACCTTGAGATCCAACTTCGAGTACACCGTCGACCCGACTAACTGATCAAAAAGATCATCAATCCGGGGGATCAGGTACTTGTTCTTCTCAGTCAGCTTGTTGAGCTCCCGATAATCAATACATAGCCTCAAGCTTCCGTCATTCTTCTTAACAAAGAGGACCGGTGCGCTCCAAGGCGAAGAACTCGGGCACACATACCCTTGCTCCAACAACTCTTGCAGTTGAACTTTCAGCTCCGCCATTTCCTTAGGCGCTAGCCGATAAGGAGATCGTGACACAGGCTTTGCACCTGACACTAGCTCAATCGTAAAATCTATCTCCCGCTGAGGCGGGGCTCTAGGAAGATCGGCGGGGAACACATCAGGGTATTCCGATACCACTGAAATACAATCCAACGTGGGCTTCGGCTTTGCAACCTCCACTAGTGTAAAGAACAGTTCTGCCCCGGCACGAACCGCCTTTACCACCTGAAGAGCAGACATCAACGTCTTGCTCGACCCCTTTAAGCCCGTAAAAGTCATTTCACGACTTGCTCCCAGCTTCACTTCCTTGCTACCACAATCTATATGGGTCTGCTGCTCCGAGAGCCAGTCCATGCCAAATATGACGTCGAACTCCACCAACGGAAGTAAAGACGCCCGCAGGTCGAACTCCTGATCGCCAATACGAATCTTAACATCGCAGATCCTATCCGCTCGCATCGAACACTCATTGGGCAACAACACATCCAACTTATCCTTCGCCATCGAAGAATGGACTCCGATATGTGATATAAATCCTTCAGACAAGAAGGAGTGTGAAGCTCCCATATCGAAGAGTGCTCGTGCCGGATTTTCACAAATCAATACAAATCCTAAACAATCAGTGGTAAGGTAACATGTGCATAACAAGTATTTAAAGAAATTGACTTGCTATAAATTAAACCGTACCTGTCACCACATCAGCCTGTTTGATGGCCTCCTATTGGCCAAGATTGTAGACCCTTGGTTGGGCCGGAGCATAATGTGATGCGGTCGACTCCACCGTCTTTCCCTTCTCTTCATAAGTAGCTCCCGGCCTTCTCTCGGACTTAGGACGTCCGCTCCAACAGTCACGGGAAAAATGCCCCGTCTTTCCACAAGTAAAACACGCGCCCGGGGTCCGACTCGTAGTCGCCCCAGAAGCACCAGAAGGAGCTGGACCCGAAGTCCTATGCTTCTTGAAAGACCTCCGATAGCCGGACTTTGAAGTAGTTGACACTTTAAATTCAGATTTCCTATCACCCAAGCTTTTCTTTGCTTGCACATTCTTCATGTCCTTCTCCAAGGACCGGGCCGTGTTGACCAAGGTTAAGAAACTCTGCGTCATCGGCCCCGAAAGTAGTAATCTCAACTCATCTCTCAAGCCTTCATAGAAGTGATTAGTCTTGCGCTCCTCATCCATGATGGTGGAGCTAGCATATCGACTCAAACGGGTGAACTCATGGAGATATTCATCCACGCTCTTCTCACCCTGAACCAACTTCAGAAATTCGTTCTCCATCGAAATCCTCTGAGTAAAAGGGAGGTATCTTGCTAAGAACAATCCCGAGAACTCTTCCATCAGAACTTCTATAAGTTGTCTACCTCTCAAATGATGCAGCTCCAATCCTTCCGACCGCATCCTCGCTTCACCGTCCAGAAGGAACGTAGCGATGGTGGTCATTTGCCACTCCTCCGTCTCCGTTGCTGTCATGACTCTCTTCACCCTGGAGAGCCAGTCTTCAGCCTGAGATGGGGTTCCCAACCCCGAGAATAACGGAGGGTTAAAGCTCATTACATGCTTAAGCTGCCTCTCGGTTGCCCTCCTTGGCACCACCGGTTCCACAACCACTTGCTCCACTCTCCTCGGCTCAGCCTCTTGAAGAGGTTCCTGCTCCATCACAGGAGCGGGCTGCTGCGTTTGCCTTGCAGGCTGCGCATTTATCACGGCCAACACCGCTTCAGCCACCAATCGTATGTTCTCAGCCGATAGAGGTTTGCGGGAGCAACATCCGGTGTACTACTAGCCTCAGAAACTCGACGTTCTGACGGCCCAACACCAATTCTGGTCACCTATAGTGGTACAAAACACCGTTAAACGACTAAATAAAATTGCAAACAGCAATTATAGGAACACGTAGGTTCCTCAAACACGAGTATTTTCATTCCTAAGTGGACATTCATGGGTTCTTTTACCGTTATAACGATGACGCACACAATGTGCTCACCACCCCTTAAAAAGAATTCGGCCACGAATTCATCTTAAGCCCGACCAAAACCAGGAGTCTGATACCAAATTGTAACACCCCCTATCCGTCGCATAGCATATAGCAGTAGGTCCGGCCGGGGCCCGACGCCATATACTACAGACAGACCGGGTGGTTACTTATGGAAACCATCCAACCAATCTCAACGTCCTACACAGAGCATTCTAGCGGAAGCAGTTTATAAAAGTTGTAACAAAGAACCCAGCATTAAAGCATGAATGCCCACTAATACAAAATAGGAATGTTATACAAAATACCAACATAAGCCTTAAGGCCTTACAAAATGTTTCACTTGATATTACATGATTTACAAACCACAGCACGCATGCCGGTCATACATGAATAAAACAGTAAACACTTCCATTTGGGCCTTCGAGGCCCGGCTTCGCAAAAAGGGCTTTAGCCCGCTATTGACCGCTTGGTCCAGCAGCACCTGCAAGAAACAAACCACCGCACGGTGGCAAAACAAGGCAACGGTCAGCAATGCTGACCAAATTATAACGATCCCGCCCCAACTCGGGGCGGCGATGCTCCTTCCCTGCATTTCATTAGCATAAGCGAGCAATATATATATAGCCATTTCATCACAGACGTTGGCTCGCACGGCCACACGCCCCGTTCTCTCAGGGCACATTCTCGGTGAACCGGTCGATGTCACGTCAATTAAAGTCATAGACATTCCGGACTCACCACCGCCACTTTGACGGCCAAACCTATGAGCAATTTGTCTTCCTGGCCTGGGTCACGACAATTTAAGCCATTGACCGCCGAAGACCCTAATCTATGCCAACGGCAAGTGCCACGTGCCTTTAGGTCTCTTTAAACGAACGACATAGAACGAGTACGGTTCCATCTAACCCGTGCTCACATCGCAACGACAATTTAAGCCATTTGCGTGGGTCAAACTTCCACCGAGTCCCATTTCCATTACAGTTCACATAACCCAGTTATGTTCAAGTTGGCTCTCAGGCCACCAAGTTGGCAGGATCTCGTATCCGCCCAGTTTTCCGGGTGCACCTTTGGGTTAGTCCCAAGGCTCCCTGCTGCAATCTACCGCGTAGAAACCCGAAAAACAATCAATAGCATGGAGTCTTCTCCGACATTTATGCAATGCAACATCACCGATCCAGACCAACATGTCCGGGTAGGCTTCACACATCATGCCTATGTCTGTTCTCGCTTACGGACTCTAAACAACGGGGACTTCACATATCTACCCGAAGGAATGCCTCCAACTCTCCGCAAACTCGCGAGAGCGGGCTTCCTATGCAAAGAAGGAGAGCTACTCATGCTCAAGAAGAGAATCGTTATCCTAGCGTTCCTCTTTGGCGCCATTGAAAAGTAAACGGATGAAAAGCACCGCACTAGCTTTGCCTCCGTGGATCCGGAGTCGGCTCGCGATTCGGAGCTTCGAAGCTCCTCCAATGGCCGGATCTAGCTCCTTCTTCCTTCCTTGGCTCTCCTCTCTCTCTAAGGTTTTAGAAAGATAACAACTTAAGAAAAGTGAGGGTTTCTAAGTCCAATCTCGGGTATATCCCTTCAGGAACCACCCACAGCCGTTGGATCCCAAAATAAAGAAACGAACGACTTTGATTCGGGACTGAAATGCCCAATCTGGACCGAACACGGCCCGGCACACTCCCGTGTCCAGGGCCGTGTGCCTCATTCGCCGTCAAAATCGGCTCGCCTGGAACCTCACACGGGTATCGAACACGCCCGTGTTCGAGCTGACACGCCCGTGTTCCACCTGACACGGCCGTGTACCCCCATCATTTTTCCCCGAAAACAACCCGAGCACTGCACGGGTTCTAGGACACGCCCGTGTCCTTACCTGTATCACCTCAACATGCCTGGACCACAGGCCGTGTACACGGTCTCGACACTCGACACTTCGTCGAGAGAAGATCGTCGACCTGATGATACGGCCTGGGACACGCCCGTGTCCTAGGCCGTGTGCCTTGTCTCGGCATAATGTCGAGACCAAAGTGTCGACTTCGCGGGACGAGTGTCAACACGGGTCGACACGCCCTGCGAAACGCCCGTGTCGCAGGCCGTGTGCCATGTCTCGACACTTCGTCGAACGCAGAGTGTCGACTTCGTGGCTAAGTGTCGACACGGGTCGACACGCCCTGCGACACGCCCGTGTCGCAGGCCGTGTGCCCAGTCTTGACACAATGTCGAGACCAAAGTGTCGACTTCCCGGCTGAGTGTCGACACAAGATTGACACGCCCTGGGACACGCCCGTGTCCCAGGACGTGTGCCTGCAGCCAGAACCCAAAACTGGCCCAAAACGTCCCCCGTCGCTCCTTTGAGTTTCGGGGCGTTACAACTTGCTCCTTCTCAATGTGAACTTCCTCCTTCTCAAGGTTTACTTGCTCCCCCTCAAAGTGTGCTTTCTCCCCTTCAAATTCAGTTTGCCCTAAATCAGGGAACAACTCTTCAAGAGTGAATTCTTATTGAGTAGAGACTGGAGATACTCTTATCTCTTGAGCATGATCAGTAGCAGATGTATCCTCCATGATAACATCTTGAGATTGACTGTGTAGTTGAGTTGGCTGGTCAACATTAATCAAAGATTCAGTTATTGTTTCATATTTATCAATGAGAATTGATTGATTAACCTCTTGTATTACCTCAAGGATAGTCTGAGTAGTCATATCACTTTCCAAGTGCATTGGCTCTTCCTCAACATGAGGCTCCCCCTGGAGTGGATCCAGGTGGATGAGGCTAGCAAATGGTTGCTCCCCCTACCTCTGTGCATCTTCATTTCTTACTGCTATTACTGGTGACTTTCCAGTATTTTCAGCCACTTCCTCATTAGAACTGAAATCTGCTTGCTCCTCTGAACTACTGGAAGGTTCAGGAGCCATTGTGGCTTTCTTCTGCTTCCTCTGTGGAGGAGCTTCCTTCTGTGGAGTAGGCTTGTCCTTAGTTAATACCCTCTCCCACCTGGAGATGATCCTGATGTCCATCCTTCTCATGTGATTTATCTTAGTCCCAGCTGACTGTTCCATCACTTCAGGTATTGTTTCAGCTAAATACAAGCTCACAATTCCTCCCAGATTTGGCTTCTTCATACTTTCCTTAATCTTCTCAAATATTACTGCTGACCAATCAGTATTTAGTGTGTAGATGATCCTGTTCATCAAGCTGAACATATAGATAGAAATCCTATCATGCCCCCTGGCTTACAGAGAATCACTTTTCCTACAACTTCAGACAAGAACTTCCCTTGCATATTCATGTCTTTCCTGTTCAAAGCTGAGCCAATCTTCATGGTGGAATCCAGTCCACACCATTGAAGTGCTTCCATTAGCTTAGATGCGGGTACATCTACTTCTTCTTGTGTTCTTGGCAGGTGAAGAACTTTCCGTAAACTCTTCTGGGTGAGTTTCACCTTTACTCCATGGACTGTGGATCTAATTTTGAGTCCAGTTTGATCTAGGGTAGCATCATCAAAGAATTTTAGTGTTTCTTTCTTCTAAATCTTAGTTGGTTCAGAAACTAGAAACTCCAACCCATTCTCAGCAATTAGGGTTACTACAGCTTTAATTTCATGTTCCGCATGGTCAAAGGCGTTGCGTACCAGCTCATATCCTTATTGACATTGTCTTCAAGCTTGGGCGCCATTAGGGTTGAGAGAAATCTTGAATTTAGATGAGAGAATTTGTCGACACAAAGATTTGGTCTCGAAACTATGGAGAGCGTGTCGACAGACAATGTTGTTGACCTATTTATACCTTTCTAAATAAGGAAGGTCAAAAGGCTCGTCAAAATTCTCTTAATGTGTCGACACTGTTGAAATGTGTCGACACAGACTTCTAATGTCTCGACATAAGTGTTGACATCTATGTGTCGACACTTATTCCATCTTCACTCGACGAAATTTGTGTTGATCCAAAATGTCGACACCACTTCTGGATGTGTCGACACCACTTCTCTGAAGTGTCGACATCTATTCCCTAGATGTGTAGACACCATTTTTCTGGAATGTCGACACCAACTACTATGTGTCGACACAGACAACTTTTTGTGTCGACATAATTTTAGTTAGCCAATTTTGTTAAACTAATCTATGTTCAACATTCCTAATTCAATTTTAAACTTATTGAATTTAGTTTCATCTAGAGGCTTAGTAAACATATCAGCAATTTGATAATCTGTTTTGACAAATTCTAGTGCGATGTCCTCTTTCTCTACATGTTCTCTAAGAAAATGGTATCTAATTTCTATATGTTTAGTCCTACTATGTGAAACAGGATTATTAGCAATAGAAATAGCACTTGTAGAATCACAAAGCAAAGGTGTTCTACTTACCTGAATACCATAGTCTTCTAGCTGGTGCTGAATCCACAACAGCTGTGCACAACAACTTCCTGCTGCCACATATTCAGACTTAGCTGTGGAAATTGCCACACTAGTCTGCTTCTTACTGCTCCAAGACACCAATCTTCCACCTAGAAATTGACAGGTGTCTGTAGTGCTTTTTCTATCTTCTTTGCAACCTGCAAAGTCTGCATCTGAATAGACTGTCAGTAGAAAATCTTCATTCCTAGGGTACCAAAGGCCTAGATTAGGTGTGCCCTTAAGATATCTCAAAATCCTTTTTACTGCAGTAAGATGAGATTCTTTAGGGCAGGATTGGTACCTAGCACAGATACATATAACATACATGATATCTGGTCTACTAGCAGTCAGATATAGGAGGGAGCCAAACTATCCCTCTATACAAAGTTTCATCTACAGGTTTCCCTGCATCATCTTTGCATAGAGACACACTTGTCCCCATAGGAGTTCTCATGGTAGTGGATGATTCCATACCATACTTCTTAATTAACTCCAGGGTGAACTTAGACTGAGATATGTACAAGCCATCTTTAGTCTGTCTTACTTGGAGACCCAAGAAGAACTTAAGTTCTCCCATACTGCTCATTTCAAATTTTCCTTGCATAAGTTTTGCAAACTTTCTACAAAGATTACTTTCAGTAGACCCAAATATTATGTCATCAACATATATTTGGACTAGGATTATCTTTCCTTTGGACTCCCTAAGAAATAAAGTCTTATCTATTTTCCCCCTTGAGAATTTGTTCTCAATGAGGAAAGTAGATAGTGTTTCATACCAAGCCCTTGGAGCTTATTTTAACCCATATAAAGCTTTCCTAAGTCTATAGATATAAGTAGGATAGAGTGGATCAACAAAACCTGAGGACTGCTCTACATATACTTCCTCTTTTAAGTCTTCATTTAAGAATGCAGACTTAACATCCATCTGGAATATTTTGAAGCCTTGATATGCTGCATAGGCTAGGAATAGCCTGATAGCTTCCAACCTAGCCACTGGAGCAAAGGTCTGATCAAAATCTATGCCCTCCTCTTGTCTATATCCTTTGGCAACTAGTCTTGTCTTGTTCTTCACTATGATCACACTCTCATCCAGCTTCTTTCTATATATCCACTTTGTCCCTATGACATTGTGGCCCTTTGGTTTTGGAACCAAATCCCAGACCTTGTACCTTCTGAACTGATTCAGCTCCTCTTGCATGACATCAATCCAAAGTGGGTCTAGAACAACTTCTTCAAATTTCTTGGGTTCCACTTGAGATAAGAAGCTAGAGCAAAGAACTGTGTTCAGATTTCTGCTCCTTGTTTGTACTCCTTTTCTTGGATCACCAATTATCTGATTTGCTGGATGATCCTTTAAGTATCTAATAGCTGGAGGTAGTCTATCTTCAGGTTGAACACCTCCAGACTCTTCATTATGCTGCACCTCTTGGTTTTCATCAACATCTGGAGAGTCTTATACTCCCCCTGGACAACAGCCACCATTTTCCACTTCCTAATTTGCAGTTGAATCTTCTGTAATGGTAAGCTTGTCCATTCTCTCATTTATACCTATAGAACTGCAAGAACTACTTGACAACTCACTGTTAATAAGTCTTGTTTCATCAAAGACAACATGTACAGACTCTTCTACAACTTGAGTAATCAAGTTGTAGACCCTATAAGTCTTACTATTGTTGTTGTACCCAACAAATATCTCATCTTGGGATTTGGCAGCAAACTTAGTTAGATAAGACTTGTCATTGTTAAGGACATAACACTTGCAACCAAAGATCCTAAAATAAGACAAGTTTGGTTTTCTGCCCTTCATAATCTCATAGGGAGTCTTTTTGTGTCTTTTGGTGATAGAAGCCCTATTGATCACATGACATGCAGTGTTTACTGCCTCAGTCCAGAAATATTCTGGGAGAGAAGTGTCACTCAATAAAGTTCTACCATCCTCAATCAGTGTTCTATTCTTCCTTTCAGCAATACCATTTTGCTGTGATGTTCTAGGTGAGGAGAATTTTTGAAAAATCCCAAATTCTTCACACAGTCTTGTCATACTCTCAGATTGAAATTCAGTGCCATGGTCACTTCTGATTTTGACCATTGTACAGTCTAGCTCATTCTGAATTTGTTTGACAAAACTATATAAAACACTTGGGGTTTCAGATTTTTGTCTCAGAAAGAACACCCATGAATATCTAGAATAGTCATCTACCACCACAAATGTGTAGACCTTCCTACCTATACCATGAACTGGCATAGGACCAAATAGATCCATATGCAAGAGGTATAGACACCTCACTGAATCCTTATTTTCAAGGCTATGAAAGGAGGATTTGGTCTGCTTGCCTTTTTGACAAGCTGAGCATATCTCATCCTTTATACACTTAACTTGAGGACCATTCCTCACTAACTCATTGCTAAAGAGTTGGCCAATATGTTGGAACCTTAGGTTCTGATTTGGGTTAGGATCACTATTAGGCTGATTAGTTTGACCCAAAATGTATAGTCTAAGGGTCATAGGGCTTTCCAAGTATTCCTCAGAAAGAATCCCAGAAGAAGTGCAGAAGAATTCCAGAGAAAATCAATTTTAAAGTTCAGAAATTTTAGCTCTCAGAAATAGTCGAACGGAGTTCAACTATTGCAGTCCAGAGATAGTCGAACGGAGTTCAACTATTGCAGTCCAGAGATAGTCGAACGGAGTTCAACTATTGCAGTCCAGAGATAGTCGAACGGAGTTCAACTATTGCAGTCCAGAGATAGTCGAACAGAGTTCAACTATTGCAGTCCAGAGATAGTCGAACGGAGTTCAACTATTGCAGTCCAGAGATAGTCGAACGGAGTTCAACTATTGCAGTCCAGAGATAGTCGAACTGAGTTCAACTATTGCAGTCCAGAAATAGTCGAACTGAGTTCAACTATAGTCGAACGGAGTTCAACTATAGTCGAACAGAGTTCAACTATTTCTGTGTTCAGCTCTAAGAGAACAGATAACTCAGATGCAGGTCAACTATAGTCGAACGGAGTTCAACGATAGTCGAACGGAGTTCAACTATAGTCGAACGCAGATTGGAGAAACTTTTTAGATTAAATTTTGGTGATTTCCTGTGCAGTTATTGGAGACAGCTGGCTAGAGTTATTCAAGGCTTAATTAAAGGAATTTACAGCTAATATATTTAATGCTAAATATTCTTATGAATATAGCCGTTGGGAGGCTGCATTAAATATGAATCAATTCAGAGGTTTATTGTCAGTTACCTTTCCAAGACAGTTTCCTTTCTTGAAAATGTTTCTGCCGCATCAAACAAGAATTAAAATGACTTTCCTTAGCCCAGTGGATACATATATATATTTTACATAGCAAGATAGAAAAAAAAATATAGCAGAGAGGCTCAGAAATAACAACAAGAGACAGAGAGAGAAAAAGGTTTCAAGAGACAACATATTCATATTTGTCTACAGAGCTTGCTGGAGATTTTCATCTAGTTGAAGGCCTACACCCTGAAGCAAAGCTTCCACTCCTGAACTATTCTACATCTCAGGGGGAGCTTTGACAACATCACTGAATCCATATAGTCTTCTCAGTTGCTTGAGAAAGAGAAGACTTCCATCACTCTCTCATCCCCACCTCTGTAAAGGGTTTTTCAAACTCCCTTCAAAAGTTTGTGTTTGGTTTCTGAGACCTTATCAAAACTCAGTGGTGGCAAGACACCTGATCAAAAAAATCTGGTTTGGTTTTTGAGCACCTTATCAAAAGCTCATTGGTGCCCAGGACACCTGATCAACTCATCCTGCAGTGGATTCCTACCAGGGTGGTAGAAGAGTGGATTACCCAGATTTGGGGAACCACTATAAATTTCCTTGTGTCGTCTTGTTTGTTTGCTCTGTTTTCTTCCTTATGTGCTGTGAATTATATTTCATTTTTATTTTCTAAAAACTCTTAAGCATATCAGATCTATCACCTCCACTTTCAATTGGTATCAGAGGAAGGTTGGTTATACATACCACACCTTGGTGGTTGCACAGGCTAACACCTGAACCAAAAAGATCCTTGATAGATCTTATTATTCTTAAGAGTTTTTCATGGCACAAAATGAAGAATGTTCAAGCACTGGACCTCCTAAGTGCAATCTGGATAAGCTTGCACTATGGAAGACAAGGATTAGGCTTTTTATGAACTCTATTGATGAAGCCATTTTTAATTCTATTTTGACAGGTCCTTATCAACCATTGGAAACAACAAGCATGAATGCTGCTCCATCACCTAAATGGACAGAAGCTCAAAAATTGCTAAAGATTGCTAATGCAAGAGCAATGGACATCCTTGCTCAATCAATGTCTGATGACATTTTTGAAGGAGTTATTGAATGTACTTCAGCAAAAGACATCTGGGACTCCCTCACAGAAATGGCTGCTGTATCAGCAAAAGGGAAAATAATTGAAGCTGAATCCTGGAGTGATGAAGAAGAAGCAAGAGCAATAGAATTTTGCCTAATGGCAATAGATGCTTCTTGCAGCAGCTATGCTGAAGAATCTGAAGAATCAGAGTGTGAATCAGCAGAAGAAGATCAGGTAATCTCTACCCTTGATCTTTCATCAGGTATAAATCTTCAGAAAATCTTAGTTCAAAATTATTCGTCGAACGGAGATCGACGAACTCAACCTTATTCGTCGAACTCAGATCGACGATCGTTGAACAAAGATTTTGACTTGTACTGCTCAGGAATCTGTGCTCGACGAAATAAATATCGTTCGTCGAACAGAGATCGACGAAAATGGATCACAGAAAACAATTATTATCATTCTGTGAACAGAGCTCGACGAAAATACTTTAATTCGTCGAACTCAGAATTTCAAAACAGAAATTTTTACTCTTTTATTTCTGATTATTTTAAAAGAGAACCAGGACCCAAGGTTATCTGGGTCCAGAACTCCTAACATTTCCTTGCAGGAAAAGAACTCTGTTTGGTCCAATATAGAGGAAATCAGTGATTGATTATTTTGAGCTAGGATATGCATATAGGGGGAGTTTGTTGTTTGCAGCAGTATTTTAGTTCTTGTTTTATTTATTTTGTTTCAAAGCTTCCATTGTACATCTGCTGATATCTTATAAATCAAGCAGATTGTTTTTGCTTTGCATTTTATTTGCTTTTGATGTAAATAGTGTCCTTACCCAAATAGGGGGAGATTGTTGGAACCTTAGGTTCTGATTTGGGTTAGGATCACTATTAGGCTGATTAGTTTGACCCAAAATGTATAGTCTAAGGGTCATAGGGCTTTCCAAGTATTCCTCAGAAAGAATCCCAGAAGAAGTGCAGAAGAATTCCAGAGAAAATCAATTTTAAAGTTCAGAAATTTTAGCTCTCAGAAATAGTCGAACGGAGTTCAACTATTGCAGTCCAGAGATAGTCGAACGGAGTTCAACTATTGCAGTCCAGAGATAGTCGAACGGAGTTCAACTATTGCAGTCCAGAGATAGTCGAACGGAGTTCAACTATTGCAGTCCAGAGATAGTCGAACGGAGTTCAACTATTGCAGTCCAGAGATAGTCGAACGGAGTTCAACTATTGCAGTCCAGAGATAGTCGAACGGAGTTCAACTATTGCAGTCCAGAGATAGTCGAACTGAGTTCAACTATTGCAGTCCAGAAATAGTCGAACTGAGTTCAACTATAGTCGAACGGAGTTCAACTATAGTCGAACAGAGTTCAACTATTTCTGTGTTCAGCTCTAAGAGAACAGATAACTCAGATGCAGGTCAACTATAGTCGAACGGAGTTCAACGATAGTCGAACGGAGTTCAACTATAGTCGAACGCAGATTGGAGAAACTTTTTAGATTAAATTTTGGTGATTTCCTGTGCAGTTATTGGAGACAGCTGGCTAGAGTTATTCAAGGCTTAATTAAAGGAATTTACAGCTAATATATTTAATGCTAAATATTCTTATGAATATAGCCGTTGGGAGGCTGCATTAAATATGAATCAATTCAGAGGTTTATTGTCAGTTACCTTTCCAAGACAGTTTCCTTTCTTGAAAATGTTTCTGCCGCATCAAACAAGAATTAAAATGACTTTCCTCAGCCCAGTGGATACATATATATATTTTACATAGCAAGATAGAAAAAAAAATATAGCAGAGAGGCTCAGAAATAACAACAAGAGACAGAGAGAGAAAAAGGTTTCAAGAGACAACATATTCATATTTGTCTACAGAGCTTGCTGGAGATTTTCATCTAGTTGAAGGCCTACACCCTGAAGCAAAGCTTCCACTCCTGAACTATTCTACATCTCAGGGGGAGCTTTGACAACATCACTGAATCCACATAGTCTTCTCAGTTGCTTGAGAAAGAGAAGACTTCCATCACTCTCTCATCCCCACCTCTGTAAAGGGTTTTTCAAACTCCCTTCAAAAGTTTGTGTTTGGTTTCTGAGACCTTATCAAAACTCAGTGGTGGCAAGACACCTGATCAAAAAAATCTGGTTTGGTTTTTGAGCACCTTATCAAAAGCTCATTGGTGCCCAGGACACCTGATCAACTCATCCTGCAGTGGATTCCTACCAGGGTGGTAGAAGAGTGGATTACCCAGATTTGGGGAACCACTATAAATTTCCTTGTGTCGTCTTGTTTGTTTGCTCTGTTTTCTTCCTTATGTGCTGTGAATTATATTTCATTTTTATTTTCTAAAAACTCTTAAGCATATCAGATCTATCACCTCCCCTTTCACAATAGTCTTGTAGTTAAGATGGGTCAGCCTCTTGTGCCATTTGACACAATGAGAGGCTCTCTCATCAGCTACAAGACAAATAGGAGAAATATTGTTCTCACACTCAAAGTTAAGACAGTACACATTTCTTTTTCTATATCCTGTCAATATGACTTTTTGATCACTTGACCTTTTGATATGACAACGATTCTTGATAAATGAAATGTCATAACCTAAATCACTCAGCTGACTTATGCTAATTAGGTTGTGTTTCAAACCCTTTACATAGGCCACTTGAGTGATTGTAACTGAGTTATTAGAAATGTTACCAAAACCTTTGATGACTCCCTTTTCAGAACCACCAAAGATTACTTTAGGTCCATTCAGCATAGGTGAGTAGTCCTTCAGCAATCCCCTTATTCCAGTCATATGCCTGGAACATCCACTGTCCAAGTACCATATAGGGGCATGATAACCTGGACCCACCTGCAACACAGATTACTTAACCTTAGAACCCAAATAACTTTTGGGTCCTTGGTGCAAGTTAGTCTGAACTTTAACAAATCTGCATGCAGCTTTTCTAACAGGCAGACTGCTACTCTCCTTGACACTGATATTGTGCCAACAGTCTAAGGCAAAGTGGTCTATCTTGCCACAACACCAACACTCAAACTTATTATACCTCTTTTTAGGTATAACCTTAGCTGTATTGTTTACAGCTGGTCTATTGTTTTGTACTGGAGCTTTGCCTTTAGAATTGGACTTAACAGTCCATGCAGTTTTCTTATAGCCTAATCATGTCTTACCTTTTTGAGACACAAACTCATCAATCAAGGGTAGTACAGATTTTGGCTTAGAAAAACTAGCCACTATCTCCTTTTCTTTCTGAAGTCTGTTTTTCAGACTTTTAATTTGATCATTCTTCAATGTGATTGTTCCCATTTGAATAACAGTTATGTTTTTCAATCTGGCAATCTCATTCAACTTTTGATCCAACATTTTCTCAGAATCAGATGCAACCATCTTAAGATCTGCAATTTCCTTAGCCTGAGTTTTGACCAGGTTTTTGCTTTCCTTTAATGCCTGCAATAAGTCCCCATATTCATCTATCAGCTGATGAATATCACCTTCAGATTCAGACCCATCCACATCACTTGATGCAGATGTTGCTGACTCTGACCCAGTACTACAATCTGAATTTCTAGAAAAACATTGTACCTTACTAGGACCAGGCTGATCCTGGCACTTGTCTTCTTCTGACACAACCATCAGTCCCTTGCACTGATGATCTTCTTGTTCATAGATAGAGTTCAGCACTTGCAGAAACTCATCTTCTTCATCTGCTGCATATAGACCAATGTATGCCTCAGCTTCAGATTCTGACTCTGAAGATGATTGGTTTGTCAAGCTCTTCTCCTTCTTAGCAACAAAGGATTTCTCCTTCTTGCTCTGGTGTTGAATCTTCTTTTTATCAGCAGATTCTTTTCTTTTGTCTGTACACTCAGCCACAACATGTTCAGGCCTATTACAGCAGTAGCAAACTATCTTTGATGTTGTAGATTTGCTTGGCTTAGACCTGCTCCTGTCCTTCCTGGATGACTTCCTTTTTTGATAATAGTCATCCTTATGCTGAGATGTGGAGGGCTTTGACTTCCACTGCTTCTTCTTCAGAAATCTCTGAAACTGCCTTGTGAAGGCAACAAAGTCTTTATCTGAGTCACTGCTGTCTGAACTTTGGTTGTCTGAATTATCTAAAGCAATTTCAGCAACTATCTTAGGAGGTGATGAAGACATCCTCCTATTCTTCCTAGTGGCTTCAAACTTGAAGGCCACAGACTTTTCTCTGCGCTCCTCTTTTGCACTTTTCTCTTCCTCTTTCCTAGCCATCAGCTGCATCTCATATGACAGCAATTTTCCAAACAAAGTTGGAGGAGAAATATCTGCAAGTTTGACCACTTCCCTAATGGCACAAATCTTAGTGTCTCAATCCTTTGTCAAGGATCTTAGGAATTTATCATTCAGTTCATAAGTACTGAAGATTCTTCCATAGGACATCAACTCATTTACTATTCTATAGAACTTTTTATAACACTCAGTTATACTGTCAGACTTTCCTTGCCTAAAACTCTCATATTCCTGCTTCAGCATAGACTTTCTATCTTGTCTGACTTCTTCAGAACCCTCCATATAGACTATCAAAGTATCCCACATTTCCTTGAAGGTCTTGCAGTGAATTAAATTTTGAAAGGTTGAATCATATATGACACTTACTATGATATTCTGGGCTCTTTTATCCATAGTTGCCAGGATGATCTCATCCTTGGTCATCTCTGAAAAATCCTTAGGAATTCTTTGGTTTGCATCTAGAACTAACAACTTCATTGAAATATAAGGACCTTCCTTTACTGTAACGTAGATCCTTGGATCAGAAGCCTCCATAAACAACCTGACCCTTTCTTTACAGATTCCAAATATCTCCTTCCTGCATATGGGTAATTTCATAGAACCTAGTTCCTTATGATTTTCTCCTGAACCCATTTTCTTGATCTTGAATCTGCCTTATGGATCTAACTCAGACTGTTAAGTCCTTCTTTGAGTAACCTCCCTCTGATACCACTTGAAAGAATTGGTTTCAAGATAACCTAATACACCTAGAGGGGGGGGGGGGTGACTAGGTTCAAATCCTTTTTATTCTAAGGCAGATAATAAACTCTAGTTTTCTGTTGATTATACTATAAACACAACAAACACATCACAGAAATATATATCCAATCGCAGAGAGCACGGGATTTATAGTGGTTCCCCAAGTATTGGGTACATCCACTTTCCCCCTTCGCCTATCTAGCAGTGTGCTAGATTCGGCCTAACTTCTTATCTTCACCTCAGATCCGTAGATCTTACAACTCAGAACCCAATCAAGGTTCCTATAACTCAGAGTGAGTCCACACTCCTACAGCTCAGGCACACAGCCCTACCTCAGCCTTCAACAAGGCCTACACCTCAGAGATAACAATCTCCTACAACTCAGGCTCACAACCCTACCACTCAAAGACCTAAGTCTCCTACAACTCAGCCTTTATATAACAGGCTTACAGCTCAGATCTAGAATAGATCCTACAGAAAATAGATTTTACAAAGTGTTTTACCACCACCCAAGTAGAGAGAGAAGGGATGGATGATTTCTTGATCAGTTCTTGGAAGAATCTGATAGCAGAGAACAACCACTCTTAGCTTTCTTCAAAGCTTCTTGAATCTGAACTCAGTAGGGTTGAATCTCCTGTGAAGTTGATCTTCAATCAGCTCATTTCTTGATATTCAGATCACAATCTGAATCCTTCTTAGCAGCCTGGTTCAGCAACTGCACTTGTGTAGATGAAGCTCTCTCTCTCCTACTTCTTCTTAGATTTTCTGATGAAAATCTTCTTCAGTCTTCTATTGTAACAGTTGTATATTTTCAGTTGTTGTCTTTATCTGTTGAAGGAGAATGCCTTTATATAGACTTTCTCCATGGTAACCGGCTGATTCAGTTTCTAACAAACTTCTAACATCTTTGATAGTTGCAGTAGACCGGTTAGAAATGGCAGCTGTCAAGTCATCCAGTCACTTCTTGAACTCTGTCTCTGTCAGCAAAATGTCGAGACTGATCTTCATCATGTGTCGACACAAATAGACTAAGTGTCGACACAAGTGGTCTAAGTGTTGACACATGCCTTGGTGGTGTCGACACATCTCTTTGTTGTTGATACTACTTCTCGACACAGCTTTCTGTAGAATGTGTCGACACTGATTCTGTGTGTCGACACATCTCCTTCTTTTCTTTAATATAGTTGAAACTTTGTTGTGTGTCGACACAAGTCCTGTGTGTCGACACAGTTGATGTTGACAAGGTCTTCTGTGTGTCGACACTGCCTCTGTGTGTAGACACAATTACTTCTTTTCTTTAACTTTATTGAAACTCTGCAGTGTGTCGACAAAGTCTTCTGTGTGTCGACACTGCCTCTTGGTGTCGACACAATTGATGTTGACTAAGTATTCATGTGTGTCGACACTGCCTCTTGGTGTCGACACATTTGATGTCGACAATACTTCACTGTGTGTCGACATTGCCCCTGTGTGTCGACACAGTTGCTTCTGGTGTCGACTTAGTTTCTTCAAGTGTCGACACGGCCTTTCCAAGTGTCGACACAATTAACTCCAAGTGTCGACACAGCTTTTCTCCAGTGTCGACACATGCCTTCATAAGTGTCGACACAGCTTCTCCTGGTGTTGACACATGGACTTAGAAATTTTTCTGCATTCCTGCATTTACTTAACCTGCACATATAAACTCAAAACAACATCAAATACACCTTGATGCATATCATTGAGTAGGGTGAGGCTTCTTCAAATCTGGTACACATTTTCCAATGTAGCCAACACTCTCCACTTACCGCATGGCCAAGAAAAGCCACCGACGACAGCCAAAACCCGTACTTCAATAACTTGGCATAGAGCTTATTCTTTCGCAAGATATGCAACACCAACCGCAAATGGTTTGCATGAGCAGCTTTAGATTGAGAGTACACCAAGATATCATCAATGAACACGATCACAAACAAGTCCAAGTACTCTCGGAACGTTCGGTGCATTAGGTCCATGAATTCTGATGGCGTATTGCACAACCCAAACGACATTACCGTGAACTCATAATTATCGTAGCGCGTTTCAAACGCGGTCTTGGGAATGTCACCTTCCCGAATCCTCAACTGGTAATATCCAGATTTCAAATCCAATTTGGAATAGACGGTTGATCCCACTAGCTGAGCGAACAATTCATCTATCTGTGGAATCAGATACTTGTTCTTTTCTGTCAACTTATTCAATGCACGATAGTCAATACATAACCGCAAACTCTCGTCCTTCTTTTTCACAAACAGAACATGTGCTCTCCAAGGTGACATACTTGGGCGTATATATCCTTGCTCCAGCAACTCTTGCAATTGTACTTTCAACTTAGCCATTTCCTTTGGCGCGACGTGATATGGCGAGCGCGCTACAGGTTTCGCACCAGGCACCAACGCAATAGTGAAGTCAATCTCCCGCTGGGGTGGTAGCCTAGGAAGATCCTTAGGAAACACATCCACAAACTTCGATACAATTGGAACGTCACTCACACTGACCTTTATCCAACAACCTGAATCAGCGTGAAGTCCGAACAGCATTGACGACTTGGAGTGCATACATCAAGGTCCCGCTCACCCCGTGCAAACCAGCGAACTTAGTCGCAAGCTCGGGATTCTGTCCCAGTGTGTCAACAATGTGTGTGAGGGAACATTGTGTGCTATATCTGCTTATAAATGCTTTGCTTGCAGGGAAGAAATGTCACTGCCCCGGGTAAAGGGTAGGAATGTTATAAATTGGTCAGCTGAACGCTGACCGTTGCTTTGTTTGCCACCGTTGCAGTGGACTGTCATGTGCAGGTGCAGGAGAGACGAGCGGGAATAGGGGGCTGAAGCCCTTGATGTTGCTGCTACTGCCGCTACTGCTATACGGGCCCTAGAAGGCCAAAGAAGTGTATATGAGTTATTGTTCATGTGTGGCCGGCCTGCGTGCCGATGTATGGAAGCTATATGTGCTAAGCTTAACTGTAAGGTCATAAGGCCAAGCTTGTTGTGTACTTGTATAACATTCCTTCGTGGTATGATATATATAAATATTGGTTTATATATTGTGGACATTCTAATGAGCTGAGTTCAATCAACGTAAAAGATTCTGCTAGAATTCTCTGTGTTAGGATGCACAACTCTGATATTAACACGTAACTTCACCGCCTGTTTGTGGCATATGGTGCGGGGCCCCGGCCGGACCTTCTATTATATGTCATGTAACAGATGAAGATGTTACATTTTGGTATTAGCTTATCTTGGCCCTTCCCTTTTGAATTCGTGGTCGAATTATTTTGTGGGGGTGGTGAGCATGTGCAAGTGCGACCCACTATAACATTACTGAACTTAAGAATGTTCACTAAAGAATGCAAATACACATGTTTGGGGAACATGTGCGTTCCTGGTATTTTTGTTGGCACTATGTTTGTTTCTTACTTGTGTGTTTCACGACTGTGGGAGACTAGCGTGCATGCGGGGCAGCAGGAACCCCAATACTCGATGGGACTGATGACACCAACTATGGTACTACCACCTCCTCCTTCGGTAGAGACAGTCCGATTGATCGCTGATGTGGTCTACACAATGATCAAGGCCTAACATGACGGATGGGGACAACCCTCTGTTCCGGTGGTGCGTCCCATGCCGGTCGACGTACTTGAGCAGACGACAAGGGAAAGAGCATCAGCTTCGTCATTGAACATGTGCTTGAACCAAGGAGTGGATACGGTTGAGGAATACTTTCATGCATTTGTTGCGCTGCGACAACATCCAGAGTTTGTGTTTGAGGAACTATGTTTTCTGTTGATTGGTCCGAAGTTAATGGGATTCCAGTCATTGGTGGAGTCAGCTAGACTATTGGAGATGGACTTGACAAGAGCCCGTCAAATGCTTGTGATCAGGGAATCAAGTTCTTCATTGGTTAGAAAGCCTGCTCACCGCAGGAACGGAAAACATGAGACTCATGCTTGTTATACTTGTGGCAAGAAGGGACACCTTGCCCTAGAGTGTTGGGGTGGTGACCAGAAGCCAAAGAAGCAATACAAGTGCTACTCGTGTGGCACAGAAGGACATAAAGTGCGAGATTGTCGAGTTGGTCATTAGATGAACAAGAAGGGAAGTTCGAAATTATGTATATAAATAACTATGCTCCTGTACTGTACATGTTTTGTGTGTATAAACATGTCGTTAGTCTTTGAATGGAGGTTGCAAATGTTCCTTGTCAACTTCGATTGGTACAATACATGTACGATTGGAATAAACGTGCTAGCACGGTAATCGTGAACACAAATGGAAAGTTGATGATATAATACATGGGGTAACGTGGGGAATATAGCCCGTGATTGTTGGGTTGGTCAGCCAAAGGTTGAAACGATGACCGGAGCGTCAGATGCTAGCAAGAGAAAGGCAGTGGTGGAGTCCACTACCGCCCATGCACGACCCCGAGTATTAAACTTGGCCAGCAGAAGACCATACAACAAAGTGACATTGTCACTGACATGCAGTGACATCTTGAATTGCTGTTTTGGTTTTTTCATACCTTGTTTATCGCTTGCGTAGGATGTGTTTGTATTTGACTTTGTCCGACGAGAGCCCTGTTTGATACTGGTACTTCTCATTCATTTCTATCTGTGGACCTCGTGTCTCGGATCGGTGTACCGATTCAGTTAATGTTAGATGGTGTGACGGTGTTATTACCAAATGAATGTTTGATGCTTGTGGATAGGGCTGACAAGGTGGCAGTTCAAGTTGGAAGTCAGGATTTCTGTGTGAATGCACGTCGCCTTCGCGACCCGACATTCCGTGCACTAATGGCACATTATTGGTGTACCGGATAAACCAGTTGCCCACCGCCATTCAAGGCTCGAAGCCCATTGGCAAACTTGAGAATTTTTCTCCATGGCTGTCAGCCGGAGACTTAGTCTTATAACGACCCGGGATTGGCACGTAGCCCCCCATGGTATCGTAGCGCGCAGGCCTAAGACTTCTGCCGAGTTCTAGGCGCCCAGGAACTCATGACAGATAACCCGGATACAGTTCAACATTTGCCCGTTGCTCAAACTGTTAGTTCAATGCAAAGACTAACGCGGGTCGGCATCCCCTTTTCCGTTCGGCACAAGGACTTGTGAAGAGCTCATCAAGCTCACAAATAGCCATGTTGTCCCCGAAGGACCGACTTCACAATCACATGTTAACTAGGAGCTATCGCCAGTGACACTCACTCTTGCCCGACGTTAGCGGCAGAACTCACGTTCCATCCCTAGTCCTAATCTTATTATTATTAGCATATTGCACAAGCATTGAGTGGGTCTTTTCCTGGACGTTCATTCCCGTACATCCTGCTACTATCCTTCACAGGCATAACCCACTAAAATCACAAGCATAATCATTCCTACACGGAGTCTTCTCCGGTGTGCAACAAAAAACATCACCAATCTAGACCAACCTGTCCAGAAGGGCTTCACACAGTATGTCTATTCCGTACTTCACGTTTCCGGATCTATATGCAAGACCTCTTCGGGATCTCCAGAATCAACCCAAGACATCCCTTACTAAATCACCTTTTGGTGGGGAAAAACATATGCATATGCCAAATCAAGGACTTCACATGTCCAAGGAAGGAAGATCGTTAGCCTTGATGACCCCTTTTGATACATGGACATCTAGCCAGTTGGAAAGCACCAAAGCGGCCTTGCCTCCATAAATCTGGCCTCAGATCTTGCTTCAGAACTCGGCAGCTCCACCGGTGGCCGGATCCTTTTCTCCTCCTCCTCCTTCCTCTCCCTTCTCTCTCTAGCTCTTTTAGAAAGAGAGTGGCCTAAGGTAAATGAGATTCATGTTCTCAATTCCGGCCTTAATGCAGCAGGGAGGAGACTGGGCCATCAGATCCTAGATGAAGGAGATGAACGACCACAAATTTTCCACAAAGGTCTATTTTTGGGCTGACACGACCTGTGACACGCCCGTGTCACAGGCCGTGTACCTTAAGCGGCACACAACCGACTCACCCAGAGCAGAACACGGTCATGTGACATGCCCGTATCACAAGCCGTGTTCCCTGATACGCCCTCAGACATGCCCGTGTCTGAGGTCGTGTACCTCAGGCGGCACACACCCGATTCAACCTGAACAGGACACGTCCATATAACACACCCGTGTCACAGGCCGTGTGCCAATAGACACGCCCGTGTCCTGCCCGTGTTCACCAGGCTTCTTTGCCTGACCAAACCCAGAGAAGGACACAGCCATGTGACACGCCTGTGTCACAGGTCGTGTGCCCTTACACGGCTGCAGACACGCCTCTGCTGTGCATTTCGTCGAGCGAAGTTAGTCGACCAGAGGGGGACACGCCCGTGTCGCAGGGCGTGTGACCTCTCGAGAACTCATCGAGTGCAGTTCGTCAAGCACTCGACAGGCTGCTCAGCCATACAGAGTAGGACACGCCCTGGGACACGCCCGTGTCCCAGGCTGTGTCGCCCAACTTGCACCCAATCTTGGGATTTGGGGTGTTACACCGCCGCCAACCGTCGCCGCCGCCGCCGCCGGCCGCCGGCCGTCCGCCGCAGCTTGTAGGTTGGCCACTGTCCGATCAATACTGAGCATTTGTCATCGTCTGTTCTGCAGGTAACCACCCACTAAACCACCAAGTTAGTGGGGGGGGGGGCATAACCACCTCCTGGGGGCTATAAAAGGAGTCTCAGGCCTCCTCATTTCGGACCTTTTTGCTTCGGAGTCTTCTTCTTCCTCAGGCCAGAGCTCTGCCTAACTCCTCCCTCGGGTCATCTTCAAGCCGCCTACGAGCCAGAGGAACGCCCAAGTACTCAAGTGCGCGGAGAAGGGAAGAAGACGACCACCACTAGCTCTCAAGCACACC
Organism: Platanthera guangdongensis; assembly: GCA_039583875.1. NCBI lineage: Eukaryota > Viridiplantae > Streptophyta > Magnoliopsida > Asparagales > Orchidaceae > Platanthera > Platanthera guangdongensis. The sequence goes on along the minus strand of CM077163.1, from coordinate 219,369,216 downwards.
ACCAACCAAGTTAGCATCCAGAACTCCCTTGGCGCAGCTTGTTGCCCGTTGCTTGTCAGAAATTCTCTCTCACCTTCAAGTTGTAATAAGGAGCGGCATGTCGCCCTCGATTCTCCAAACATATTGTAACCGTAATTTGATAGTGGACTTTGACCGGCATAGATCCGGTCACATGATTTTTTACCCAGTTGAGGGGTTTTTCCAAGTTAAAACCTCTTGTGTCAACTCTCTCTTTTCATCGGTTATGTGCACGCTCGATCGTCCTGAGAGCTAAGGCGGTCCAGTTTATTTCGATCCGATCGGGACGCCGAGTTAGTCCGCAACAGTTTGGCGCCGTTTGTAGAAAGTAAGTTCCCAACATCCTCAAAAGACAGTACCCTCAACACAACGATACTCATAACTAAATACCATAGTGTGAGAAGCTGCCCGCATGATAGAAGGGACAAAACTCGGGGGGCAGGTTGGTCCAGTTCCCCCTCACCAGCATGTCGTCATACCAGAAGGAAAACTCCCCAGTGCTGATGTCCACAGCCATAGAGCCCGTTTAGACAAAGGATCTGAAGATCAACATAATTACAATCACCCAAAAGCAACATGCATCAGGCCAACAGAAGTTGAAAGGCTCACACACGAAGAAGTACGCGACTTAATCGCAGAAGAATGCGAGCGGGCCAAGCAATGCGCCACTCTCGTCAGCCGCCCTCTCCATCATTACTCACCATTTGCACCCGCGGTTCTGGCACAACAAATCCCTCGCAGTTTCAAGCTCCCAAAGGTCGAGCCATACGATGGTACAAGTGACCCGTTAGAGCATGCCAGACACTTCGCAATCATGATGCAACTTTGCAACGCCCCAGATCAACTATTGTGTCAAGCTTTCCCAGCAAATTTGAAAGGGCAAGCTCACACATGGTTCATGTCCCTGAAGGAAGGAGAAAATAAGGATTTCGCAGAACTAACACAATAATTCACGGATCAGTTCATCGCCAGCCGCCAGATATTCAACGATCCTTCTCACCTATCCGGTATCCGTCAAAGTGAAGGGGAAACCCTTAAAGATTTCTTCCATCATTTCACTACAGAAGCACGACGAATCCATAGAATAAAAGCAGAACTCCTACACATATTTCTTCTTGGAGGGCTTTGCGCTGGTGGCTTCCACTTCGCACTAGTACAAGAAACTATACCCAACTATTCTGATCTTGTTCAATGGATTGATGCCCAGATCGCCACTGACGATGCAATCGAAGCACACCGCCAACAATTCAAAAGCAATTCAAAGAGAGAGCGAGAGCAAGGGTTAACACCAGTGTCGGTTCCCAAAAAGAGCAACTCACGCCGCATCAACTCTCGACGGGCTGGGGGGCATCACCAACATGAAGCCTTCACTCCTCTCAGCACTTCGCGGGCGGAAGTGTTGCTCGTCATACACAACCATCCATCTCTCCAAAGGCTAAGAGCTCTTACTCTAAATTCAAGGGACCAATATAAGTATTGCAACTTCCATCAAGGTCATGGGCATAAGACAAAATATTTTTCAAGACTGAAGACAAAAATAGAACGATTCGTTCGCCTTGGGTACCTTGAGAGTTCTCTCCAAAACAAAGACTCTGAATCAACATGTCAAGAATGATCTGGCACTGAGACGATCCCCAGGATGAACACCTCAAAGAAGAGTTTGTTTTTTGCCAAATGAGCATCCAAAGCTCCATCATCACTGCTTCTATTTTGTATTTTTAACATTCGTGAGACAAAAAACAAGTGTTACTTCCAATCTTGTTCATGGATGCATTACAGAGTGTTCAGTATTCCCTACAAGGGACTCTGGTCTCTCCTCTTACAGAGTGTTCAGTGTTCCCAACAAGGGACTCTGGCCTCTCCCCTTACAGAGTGTTCAGTATTCCCAACAAGTGACTTTGGCCTTTACAAAATGTTCAGTATTCCCAACAAGGTACTCTGGCATTTACTTTATAGAGTGTTCAGATCTCCGCAAAAGAGACTCTGGCCTTTACTTGATAGAGTGTTCGGTGATCCCAACAAGGGACTCCGGCCTTTACTTTACAGAGTGTTCAGATCTTTGCAAAAGGGACTCTGGCCTCTTCGGCTCGTAGCGAACTAAGCCGCGAGCCAGACTCATGCAAACCAAGCCGCGGGAAACCCTCGTGCAAACTAAGTCGCGAGCAACCCTCATGCAAAATAAGCTGCGAGCAACCCGCGTGCAAACTAAGCCGCTAGCAACCCTCGTGTAAACTAAGCCGCGAGCAACACTCGCGCAAACTAAGCCGCGAGCAACCCTCGTGCAAACTAAGCCGCGAGCAACACTCTTGCAAACTAAGCAACGAGCAACCCTTGCGCAAAATAAGTCGCGAGCAACCCTCATGTAAACTAAGTCGCAAGAAACCCTCGTGCAAACTAAGCCGCAGGATGGAACTGTGCAACTGAAGTTGCAAATCAAGTTCACATGAAATACTTCGCCTACACTTTCCTACAAGCCAAACTCGTAAAAACAATACTCAATGTAGAAAAAAGGAAAACAAAACAACAAAGTGACATAAAAAATAGCAATGCCATGACTCTGGCCTCTTCGGTTCGTCGAACACACACAGGAAAAACCCCGTTCGACGAATTCTGTTTGAAATTTGTCAAACTCAAGACCCGATCATTGAGCTCAGTTCGAAAATTGTCGAACGCAAAGGAACAAACATTCTGTTCGACGAACTGTGCACGGAAGTCGTCGACCTCAAAACCCAGAACCTCTCAACGCTTCGTCGAGCTCAGCTCGACGTTCGTCGAGCTCCGCTCGACGCTTCGTCGAGCTCCGCTTCGTCGAGCTCCGCTCCACGCTTCGTCGAGCTCCGCTCCACGCTTCGTCGAGCTCCGCTCCACGCTTCGTCGAGCTCCGCTCCACGATCGTCGACCTCCAAATAGCGCCCAGAATTGCAAGAAACTATAAGTATATAATAATTATACATATACTTTAGGAGGGCCTTCCCGAGAATCAAAAACAAGCCTAAGGCTTTAATATAGTAATTATCATACTCAGATATTTGAACAGGGAAATATTAGTTCAAAATAGAGGCCCAAACTTGCCGAATTAATCGATTTAAACAACGAAGATAACCCTATAATCTGACGTACCATTCTTGAGACATAACATCAAATGCTCTCACAAGCAAAAAGATCACCACAAGGGTACAAACACACGCCGAGACTCAAAAATGCTCGGAACGCAACAGAATTGGACAATCCCAAGGGCCCAAAACCTCATCCTTAATATCAAGGAAAACATTGCAACCCATCAGAATCCCAAAATCAGGATAAACAAGCTCAACAGACGTGAAAACACACAAACGGTGCAGCGCCGTCAACAAAACAAAAAAAGGGTAATGCCCTGACGTCGAAATTATGATGTCGACAAACCAAATAATGACATCAGAAAATCGGGGGCGTTACAGTTCACCTCGTCGAGAGTAGTACGCTTTATGGGCATGGTTGTTTTCTTCCACGAGCATGGCAGGAGACTTTCTTTGAAGTGCTTCCGAGAGTTATGCGATGTTCGCTCCGATGGTGGGGAATGCGTGGAGATTCACAACAATAAGAGTTGGCTCGACTTCGAGGCTCGGATAGACCGTCGCCACAGGAACACTCTTTTTGGCTACATTAGGAACCCTTGGGGCCTACCGGAGGTGTGGAACTCACTCCCCGATTGTTGTGGCTGCCAGAAGGGGAAAGTGCGGGAAGTTTCCCCGGTGCTGGGGTTTTTGGAGCCCCGTGAATTGGCCAACCGCTTGTTCAACAATTTCTTATTTGTGGAGGAGAAGCGCTTGCTGCAATGCGACATTTCTTCCGTCCCTGGGAGGACCGCTAAGACGTCTTTGGGTGGTAGCCGGAAGCGGAAGGCCTTTGTAGTTTCCCGAGGTGGCGGGAGTACGTTGCCTTGTTCGTCTTCTCTGGGTGATGATTCTCCTTCTGGTGGTCGTGGCGGTTCGCCCCCAAGGTGCAGGTGCTTGGTTCGTCTTCCCCCCCAGTCTTCCCATGAGGAGGCAGCGACTCCGAGGTTATCTTCTTCTTTGAAGGCGACAGATGAAGTGGTAAGCACTCTTGTGTGTGTGAAATTTTCTTTTTGCATCTTGTGTCGCTAATTTTCATTTTCCTTTGTGTAGATCGAGAATCAGGCCCAGACTATTGTTACTTGGAACGACCACTTCGTGAGTTTGAAGGATAGGTATTTGGCGCTTGAGGAGAAGCTCAGATCGACGACGAGCTTGCTTGCCTCCTCGAGGGAGGAGCATGCCCATGACGTTTCATGATTCCGTCGGATGGGGTCTAGGCTAAAGTCCGAGTTGGAGGATGCACACGCGACACTGGAGGTTGAGAAGACATTGGTGGAGAAGATCACCCAGATGTTGAAACATTCCCAGGAGGAAGGCACCGGTTTAGAGACTCGGCTTCAGGCGGCGAGGGCCCAAGTGGAGATGCTATCTTCTGAGAGCCGTGTGTCGGAGATGAAGTCCGCTGGACTTGCGGAATACTTGCAGACGTTGGACTACATGCGAGACCGTAGCCTGATTGCGGAGGAGGTGCGCGACGAGATCTGGTCCAAGGAGGTGGAGCCTCAAGTGGAAGATGCTCGTGAGTTAGCCCTCAGGAGTGTAGAAGATAAGGCCTTCCGATTTGTTGGTCGACACCTAGGATGTGACACGTATAGTTTTAGCTTTGATGATGTTTCTGAGGATGAGTGCTCTGATATCGATGTTGCTGATGAGTAGCGGCCTCATGTTTCTATATTTGTGTGTTTTTGTATTCCACCTCCAACTATTGGTTTCGTGTGTTGTTTTTTTGCTTAGTAGTTGTAGCGGACGCCCTTGTGTGCGGATCTGCATGACATTGCTATTTTTTATGTCACTTTGCTATTATGTTTTCCTTTTTTCTACTTTGAGTATTGTTTTTACGAGTTTGGCTTGTAGGAAAGTGTAGGAGAAGTATTTCACGTGAACTTGATTTGCAACTTCGTTTGCACAGTTCCATCCTGCGGCTTAGTTTACACGGGGGTTTCTTGCGACTTAGTTTACACGAGGGTTGCTCGCGGCTTAGTTTGCGCAATGGTTGCTCGTCGCTTAGTTTGCACGAGGGTTGCTCGTGGCTTAGTTTGCACGAGTGTTGTTCGCGGCTTAGTTTGTGCGAGAGTTGCTCGTGGCTTAGTTTGCACGAGGGTTGCTAGCGACTTAGTTTTCACGCGGGTTGCTCACGGCTTATTTTGCACAAGGGTTGCTCGCGGCTTAGTTTGCACGAGAGTTTCCCGCGGCTTGGTTTGCATGAGTCTGGCTCGCGGCTTAGTTCACTACGAGCCGAAGAGGCTAGAATCCCTTTTGCAAAGATCTGAACACTCTGTAAAGTAAAGGCCGGAGTCCCTATTGGGATCACCGAACACTCTATCAAGTAAAGGCCATAGTCTCTTTTGCGGAGATCTGAACACTCTATAAAGTAAAGGCCAGAGTACCTTGTTGGGAATACTGAACACTTTGTAAAGTAAAGGCCGGAGTCACTTGTTGGGAATACTGAACACTCTGTAAGGGGAGAGGCCAGAGTCCCTTGTTGGGAACACTGAACACTCGGTAAGAGGAGAGACCAGAGTCCCTTGTAGGGAACATTGAACACTGAACACTCTGTAAGAGGAGCTCGACGAAGTGTCGAGCGATTTTTGTCCTTCCTGCTTGTATTCGAGAAGTTGATCTTGTACTCGAGTTTTGCCTAATTGTTCTCGAGAAAAGCCTACTTGATCTCGAGAAAAGGCCTCTTCGTTCTCGAGAACAGCTTCCTTAGTTGTCGAGAACAGCCTCTTCGTTCTCTAGAACATCCCTCTTGTTCTCGAGAACAGTCTCTTAGTTCTCGAGAGCAACCTCCTTGCTCTCGAGAACTGCCATTTTGTTCTCGAGAACGACATTCTTGTTCTCGAGAACTGCCTCTTCGTTCTCAAGAACAACCCTCTTATTCTCGAGAACAGTCTCTTAGTTCTCGAGAGCAGCCTCCTTGCTCTCGAGAACTGCCATTTTGTTCTCGAGAATGACATTCTTGTTCTCGAGATGTCCGGTTGATCTCGAGAAAACCTCTTTCTTCTCGGGATGCCCGGTTCAGTCGACTCCAGTGTTGTTATCCTAATTCTACCATTAGTATATATATACCTACCTTTGTCCTCCTTCCTTTTAGATGGAGTTTTTTTGTCGATCTCCCGAACCAGAGCAGCGTAAACGTGTGTGAGGAGTTTTTCCCCTATCCTTCCGGTGGCCGTCGTCGGTTCTCCGGTGCTCGAAATCCTCAACCGAGTACAGATCCGGAAAGCTCTCAGCGAGAGCTTCGTCATCGTGGTAAATTTTTCCCCATTCATTGAGTTTTTCTCGCTAGGGTTTTCGGCCCTAACTCCTATTTTTTGACCATTCTTGTTAGATTTCGACTTCCCTCGTCTTTTTTAGCTCTGATCTACGTCGTGGTGCGATTTGGACGTCTTTCTCCGATAAAACCAAGACAAGTGATGGTTTCCTCCTTCTATTCCTTTCTTTACCCCGATTTACAAAAATTTCTAACTTTTTGTTGTCATGATTATTAATCAACTTGCTGAATTTTAGTGTTGTTTAGATATCTTGTCTAGTTCGTTTATAATCACCATGTTCTTGATTTTGTTACCTAATCTTGTTAGTATTATGTGTGGTGGAATCTTACTCTTATAAACGTTCCTCAATGTTTAAGTAGAAAGTGTTAGAGTTCGTTTAGGATTGTAAATTCTTCCTAAAGGTTGATCAACCGTTCCTAATCTAGAATTGTCCAGTAGAATCCGATGTGCCCTTGTTGTCTTGAGATTTATATCATGGTTTCCTTCGTGGTGACGTCGTGGGGCAATACACGCCTCCAGACCATGAAGGGTTGTGGTGGGCCTCTAAGCTCTAAACCCGGGTCGTTACAGGGTTTTCTTTCTGATTTTCCTTAGTTGCGGGTGTTATTTGTTGACGAAACCACCGCCGCAACGTTTGTTCTCCCTATTATTACTTTGTGGGGCTCTACCGGGTGTTTGAGCATTTGCGGTGAATGGTGGAGTATTCAGTCTCCCCCATAATTAGACGGATAAATTATCTTCGGGGTTGGCCACCCTGCCCATTTTGGTTTTTGGTGGAGTTGACCCCAGGTGGCTAATATGAGTTTGTTTCTCTCCTGATGGTTTAATCTTGACCTTTTCCCCTTATAGTCTTGTGCATTTGGGGTGTTGTGGTTATACGTGATGCTTCACATAAGTATTCTCTTTTTACCTTGTATCTAATTGTTGTACTTTATGTAAGTATCTTTCTTTGATCTTGGGTTGGTACCCCTTAACCTTGTTTACTTTTGGCTTCCTTTCTGTCATCTCTTGTACTTTCTTGCTAATGTGTTCTGTCTTTGGAAAGCCTCAGGTTCAGAGCTATTGTTGATAGCCGTACTGGTTTTGGAGTTCCTTGGCAGCTGTCTTGACTGTGGTTTTGCCTTGCCATAGCGAGGTAGTTAGTTGATTTGTTTCCTTGCTAGTTCAGATATACTTTGTTTTATGTAATTTCTTGTCAGTTGTTGACGCCCACAGGAATGTTGATTTTTGGATACTTCCTAGCTGCTAGTTTTCCTTCTGTGTATATGATTACTTGCTCTATATGATGTTTTATGCTAGAAATGCATGTTAGGTATTTTCAAGTAGAAAATCTACTATTATTACTTCGTGCATTGTATATTTTAAAACTCTAACTCACTATATTTTATGACCGTAAAAATCTACTTTTATTGTTATTCTAAATTTAGAACTTGCATACTTTGAGGTGTCCCCTGCGAACCTCTAAACTCATGTAAGACGTCTAATTTTGTAAAAGAAGTAATTTCTGTAGCGTATAACTACTTTCCTCTTGGAGTAGATCAGCCACCAAGCCAAAGGATACGACTAACTACCACACTTAAACTGATTTTTATCTTTATATAAACTCATGTAAGGTGTCCCCTGCGAACCTCTAGAACTTGCATTTTTTATAATTAAGTAGGTGTTTGTCTGAGCGTCCGCAGTTATCCCCTGCTAACGTGACATCATGACGCGAATTTTTCCCTTACTCTTATGCATCTTTATGGGCGGTGAAAAATGCGTGTTGTGACAGTTGGTATCAGAGGGAGGTTGGTTTGACAAGTTGGTCGAACCAGCCAATCTCGTTTAGTTTGTCTCTCGTCATTTATTTGCATACACACACCGATGTGTCATCAGTACGTCTTAACCAAAGCATAGTCACTACACTCATAGCATGATAAGAAGTATACGAGGCATATTATGTAGTATGAGATGCATAATGTGTTTGTATATGGATCCACCATAGGAGGCAACATGCGACGGTTATGTAGTATGTGATGCATAACCATCATCACATGGGTGCCCATTAGCACGTTTTCTTTTTCATTGCATGCGATGTTATGTAGTATGAGATGCATACATTTCATGTATACACCGCTCATGCATGCATTAAGACCTTTATAGAATGCATATCACTGCATACATAGCATATCATCGCATATGCATACGTGCTAAGTTAAGGTTTACATGATGACGCATGTACACACATGATTTTAAAGAAGAATAAAAAAATTCATGCATTTATCTCATAGACACATGAGTAAATAGGATGAGAGTATATCATCTTAAGTAGGACATAACATCATTATAAAATTTCAGAGCAAGTTGCAGCATAAGCAACTGTCTTAAGTATGGTCTGAACTAGTTGTTTGGCCTAGTTGTAATCTAGGAGTTTTGACGAGTCGTTTGTTACTTTTTAGAAATGCCGTCAAAGCGTCCTACGACGAGATCGACTCCCCAGTCAGAGGGTGAGTCGTCAGGTGCTCAGAGTGATGCGTTGATCAAGAGCCTGTGTTAGAGTAATGAGGCTCTGTCGAGACAGCTTGTTGCGATGCAGTCGCAGATTCAGTCCTTGTTGTCTGCCGCTCCCGTGCAGCAACCCTTATCGTAAGATTCTGCCACGGTTCAAGCCGTACCCGCTAATCCTGCTCCTTTGGTACACCCAGTGATGCTACCACCAGAGACGAACCTTATATCGCATTTCCAGCGATTGGGACCTCCCACTTATGACGGGAGTGCCAACTTTATGGTTTTGGATGACTGGATCATCACTATGGATGAGATGTTCACATATTCAGGGATTGCTGAAGCCCAAAAGGTAATGATTATGACCTACCAGCTGAAAGTGCTGGCAAAGACTTGGTGGATTCGAGAAAAGGAAGGTTTGAAGGAAGGATGGTCATGGGAGTCCTTCAAGAAGATGCTGCTTAAGAAGTTCTTACCCTCGAACAAGCAGGACCGTTTGATGAACTATTTCCTGCATTTGAAGCAGAGACAGCTCACGGTGAGCGAATATGAGATCGAGTTCAGTAAATTGAGCAGATTTGCTCCTGATATTGTAACTTCAGAGGCAGGGAGAGTGAAGCGCTTTCTCGTAGGATTAAGAAGCGATGTCCAACAATTGACATGCGCTTATAGAGCTGAAAGCTATGCTAAGGCAGTGGAAGCCACACTGAAGGTTGAGGCGATAGATAATGCCAAGAATCGAGATGCTGCAGCAAGAAAAGAGAAGAGAAAAGGTGATGAGGATGGAAGATTTAGGGCATCTGGCCCCTCTTTGAAGAAGAAAAGTAAAGATGTATGTAGCTTCTGTGGTAGGCCTGGCCACCCCTTCGAAAGGTGTTTCAAGAGGACTGCTACCCTCAAGTAGCAGCAGGTGCTCGCCATCCAAGGTGCACCCAAAGGTGATCTGGTGTGCCTGATCTGTGCAAAGAAGGGTCATGACGTCAGTCTTTGCTGGTCAAAGGACAAGACTTGCTTCCAGTGCGGACAGAAGGGGCACTTGAAGTCTTCTTGTCCCCAGGATCAGACTCTACTGCAGCCTGCCTCGCTTCGGGCTCTGCCACTGTCGCCAAATCAGGACAAAGGGAAAGGAAAGCTAAATGTTGTGACTAGAGAGGAAGCTCAGACCTCTACCCAAGTGATTTCAGGTTAGACCCTAGTTTAATTTTTTTTCTTTATCCTCTTTAGTTGCCCTAATTTTCGTTCGTTTAGTTATGTATTCTACGGTTTTATGGGAGTTTAAGGTGCGGAATAGGGAGACGCGCGTTCTTTTTGATTCGGGTGCTACCCATTCCTTTATGGCCCGGAGGTTCGTAGATAAACATTGTTTGAACGTGGATCAGTTAGGAGACTCCTTCAACGCCAGGCTTCGCTCCCGTGAATCGGTAATATCTAATCAAGGAGTTCTGAAGTGCCCTATTTATCTAGGCGATTTCCTAGCCTTTGCGGATCTGGTGGTGTTGGATCTGGCGGACTTTGATGTGATTTTGGGCATGGACTAGTTGTCTAAGTATGATACAGTCGTCCAGTGCAAGGCAAAGCGACTGGATTTCAGGATGGACAATGACCAACCTATGAGTGTCTATGGTTTTCAGGACAAGGTTTCCCCTATCATTTCTGCGGTACGTGTTTGTCGTGCTATCGAGTCTTATTGTGAGGCGTTTTTGATTTCTATTTCTGCTTTGGAAACTGCTTTTGTTACACGTCTTGAGGATGTCTCGGTGTTGCGAGAGTTTCCATATGTTTTTCCTGATTGTCTTCCGGGGCTTCCTCCGGTGAGGGAGATACAGTTTGTGATAGACCTCGAGTCGGGTACTCATCCTATTGCTAAAGTAAAGTATCGCATGGCTCCGCGTGAGTTGGATGAGTTACGTACTCAGCTCGATGAATTGCTGTAGTGTAGATTTATTAGACTAAGTTCTTCTCCGTGGGGTGTTCCTATATTATTTGTAAAGAAGAAGGATGGATCGATGAGGCTTTGAATCGATTACAGAGAATTGAATAAGGTGACCGTTAAGAATAGATATCCCTTGTCGAGGATTGATGATCTGTTTGATCAGTTGCGTGCTAGCTCGGTATTTTCAAAGATTGATATTCGTTTAGGCTACCACCAGTTGAGAATTCATGAGACAGATATTCCACGGACCGCTTTTCATTCGCGACATGGACATTTTGAGTTTTTGGTGATGTCCTTTGGGTTGACTAATGCACCATCTGTATTCATGGATTTAATGAATAGAGTGTTCAACGATTTCTTGGATCGTTTCGTAATCGTGTTCATAGATGACGTCCTAGTGTATTCCTGCAGTGTTGAGGAACATACTCAACATTTGCGATTGGTTTTGTCGACCCTGAGGGAGCATAAGCTTTATGCGAAGCTGAGCAAGTGTGAGTTCTGTCTATCTCAAGTGTCGTTTCTGGGGCATGTTGTAAACAAGGATGGTATTTCCGTATACCCGACCAAGATTTTTGATGTGATGGAATGAGAGAGACCTTCTACACCTAAGGAGATTAGGAGCTTCCTAAGACTAGCTGGCTATTATAGAAGATTTGTGGAAGAGTTTTCAGTGTTGTCTGCTCCTTTAACTAGACTTACCCAGAAAAATACTGCATTCATTTAGAGTGATAAGTGTGAAGAAGCTTTCCAAGAGTTGAAGAAGAGATTGTGTACTGCTCCCGTTTTAGTCTTGCCTAACGAAGAGGTTGAATACATTGTGTATGTGGATGCATCACATATTGGACTTGACTGTGTTTTGATGCAAGATGGGAAGGTGATCGCGTACGGATCAAGACAACTGAAGATTCATGAAAGAAACTATCTTACACATGATTTGGAGTTTGATGTAGTAATTTATGCGTTGAAGCTTTGGAGACATTTATTTTATGGCATGTTGTGCAAGATTTATACAGACCATACGAGTTTAAAGTACGCCTTCACTCAGAAGGAATTAAATTTGCGACAGCGTCGGTGATTAGAATATGTGGCTGATTATGATGTGGAAATCCTTTATCATCCAGGAAAGACTAACGTAGTAGCCGATGCTTTGAGAAGAAAGACCGCCAAAAGTTTTAATTTGTCTGTGCAGTCCTTGGTAGAAGAGTTCTTGTTGATGGACATTAGAGTTGGGAATAGTGCAGTGCCTGCTAGTTTGGAAGTAGAAAAGCCCTCTTGGATTTCCCTTACTAGAAGGATGATCCAGATTTATTGCATCTCCGGAATAGAACTGAGAAGGGAGAGCTACATGTTCTCTGAATTCTCCTTGGATGAGTTGGATACCTTAAAGTATCGAGTAGATTTTTCATTCCCACTTTTGGTGATATTCGGGCTAAAATTTGTACTGAAGCTCATGTTTCCAGTGTTTCCTACCATCATGGTTCCACAACAATGTATAAAGATCTAAAGTAGATTGTTTGGTGGTCGGGGATAAAGAATTATATAACAAAGTTTGTGGTGGAATGTTATATGTGTCAGCGTGTTAAGGCTGACCATAGGAGGCCTGGTGGTAAATTGACACCGCTGGATATTCTAAGTTGGAAGTGGGAGAGTATTTCGATGGATTTCATCACTGGCTTATCGAGATCTCCACATGGGCACGACTCTGTTTGGGTGATAATTGATAGATTGACTAAAAGTGCTCACTTCGTACCTTTTAAGATCGAATATTCTATGAAAAAGATAGCTGAATTGTACCTTGATGAGGTTATCAGATTACATGGAGTGTCAATCAGTATCATATCGGATCGAGACTCTAGATTTACGTCCCATTTTTGGAAGAGTTTACCGGAGGGGTTGGGTACCGATTTGAGGTATTCCACCGCTTATCATCCGCAGACAAATGGTCAGACGGAAAGAGTAAATCAGATCATAGAAGACATGATCAGGTGTTATATTTTGGATCACGGTGGTGCTTGGGATGAACACCTCAGACTCATGGAGTTTCCGTACAATAATAGTTACCAAGAGAGTCTGCAGATGACCCCGTTTGAGGGCCTATATGGGAGGCGTTGTAGGACTCCTTTGTTTTGGGCTGAAGTTGGTGAAAGACCGTTGCTAGGTCCGGAAGTCCTTGAAGAGATGAATTGTGTCGTGACTCATATTCGAGAAAAGCTCTGTGTGACACAAGAGCGATATGAGAAATATGCTAATCAACGAAGAGTTGATCTGGAGTTCGCTGTTGGGGACATGGTTTTTCTGAAATTTTCTCCGATGTCAGGTGTTTAAAGGTTTGGAAGGAACCACAAGTTAGACCCCCGATACGTGGGACCTTTTCAAATTCTTGAGCGCATCGGAGTGTCAACTTATAGGCTGGAGATGCCTGCAACCTTCCCTGGTGTCCATGATGTATTCCATATGAGCCATTTGCGGAAGTGTATCTGCAGTGATCGTCAAGTTCTTCACTCGGTGCCCCTGATTCATCCCAACCTTACGTACGTGGAAGAACCTATTCGTATTCTGGATTCTTAAGATCGAGTATTGCGTAGAAAGACCATCCCCATGGTTAAAGCAGTAGCGATGGAAAGCATAGGATGGATCGATGAGACTTTGCATCGATTACAGAGAATTGAATAAGGTGACCGTTAAGAATAGATATCCCTTGTCGAGGATTGATGATCTGTTTGATCAGTTGCGTGCTAGCTCGGTATTTTCAAAGATTGATATTCGTTTAGGCTACCACCAGTTGAGAATTCATGAGACAGATATTCCACGGACCGCTTTTCGATCGCGGCATGGACATTTTGAGTTTTTTGTGATGTCTTTTGGGTTGACTAATGCACCCTCTGTATTCATTGATTAAATGAATAGAGTGTTCAACGATTTCTTGGATCGTTTCGTGATCGTGTTCATAGATGACGTCTTAGTGTATTCCTGCAGTGTTGAGGAACATACTCAACATTTGCGATTGGTTTTGTCGACCCTGAGGGAGCATAAGCTTTATGCGAAGCTGAGCAAGTGTGAGTTCTGTCTATCTCAAGTGTCGTTTCTGGGGCATGTTGTAAACAAGGATGGTATTTCCGTATACCCGACCAAGATTTCTGATGTGATGGAATGAGAGAGACCTTCTACGCCTAAGGAGATTAGGAGCTTCCTAGGACTAGCTGGCTATTATAGAAGATTTGTGGAAGAGTTTTCAGTGTTGTCTGCTCCTTTAACTAGACTTACCCAGCAAAATATTGCATTCATTTAGAGTGATAAGTGTGAAGAAGCTTTTCAAGAGTTGAAGAAGAGATTGTGTACTGCTCCAGTTTTAGCCTTGCCTAACGAAGAGGTTGAGTACATTGTGTATGTGGATGCATCACATATTGGACTTGGCTGTGTTTTGATGCAAGATGGGAAGGTGATCGCGTACGGATCAAGACAACTGAAGATTCATGAAAGAAACTATCTTACACATGATTTGGAGTTTGTTGTAGTAATTTATGCGTTGAAGCTTTGGAGACATTTATTTTATGGCATGTTGTGCAAGATCTATACAGACCATAAGAGTTTAAAGTACGCCTTCACTCAGAAGGAATTAAATTTGCGACAACATCGGTGGTTAGAATATGTGGCTGATTATGATGTGGAAATCCTTTATCATCCAGGAAAGGCTAACGTAGTAGCCGATGCTTTGAGAAGAAAGACCGTCAAAAGTTTTAATTTGTCTGTGCAGTCCTTGGTACAAAATAACTGATTCCTCCACCACTGCTTTCCATCGCTACTTCTCCCAACGCAACTGCAGCTCAGCCAAACATGCCCCAAGTGATATACACTATTATGTTGTTGCGGTTTTTGATGGAACACAGATATAGTCGTCAATCCAAGGAAGCTCTCAATTCGCTCACAGTAGTTAGTACCCACCAATTTTCGAATTGCTCGAACTTTCTCTTCATTCATCTGGATGTCGGCTGCGGCCATAACGAATCTCAGAAACAACGGGGTTGTTATCTCCAGCCATAACTTCTTTGAGCTGATGTTGATAGATGGTTCAGCTTCAGCAATCCATCTCAGGTGCCGTAAATACGATTCATATACTTTTATGTTGATAGATGGTTCAGCTTCAGCAATGCAAAAGTCTGGCTGCCGCATTAAGGCTTTGTTTGGAAGGACTTATTTTTACCGGTCAAGGGGTTACTACCGTATGAATCGAACCATAATTAAGATCCGATTCATGTGATCGTAACCGCTTGACCGGTAAAAACAAGTCCCCCAAAACTGAGCCTAAGTCTGCCAGCCCATTTGAAAATAATTTTAAAATTATTATTTGTTACTGTATATTTTAATTTAGTTTAAAATCACAACAGCAATGATGGAGCAATTGGACACAACGATAAGTTTCAAGATATCACCGCTAAAATAGAGATGAGTTTGGGTGGGAAAATTGTCATGAGTTATGCTAATGGAATCTCTGAATTACCAAACACATGTTTAAGGCTCGGTTTGGGAGAGAAGCTGTTGATGAAAAAACTGTTGATTGAATAGAGCTCTTTGAAAACCAATGATCAAAAAATTACAAAATGTTTAGAGAGGCTGTCCTTAAGTGCCGTTCGAATAGAGCTTTTTTATTTAAACTGTTTAGTTGAACAAGTTTTTGACATCATCAACAAAATTTGTTGCTAAATATAAATAAGAAATATAACGAAGTATCTCCAATAATCCATCCATCAAAACTGTCCCAAACAGAGCCTAATTCCACTGGCATTTTCTCCCAAGTAACCAAAATGAGGTGAAAACTCCCAATAAAAAAGTTTCTTATAAGATTAACACCTATATATATAAGCTCTAATTGTTCCAAACTCAAAAAGGCAAACATAAATGAAAACATGTAACAGTGAGCCAAAAAAACTAAAAGTTAAGTTTATTTTTCAACAAAATTGTGAGGGTATTGCAAAACACTTCCCATATAACTCATATATATATACCAACATTCCACCCTGACAATTTCTTTTTGGGCTTTTACTTTACAAAAAGCCTCACAGCATACCTCTCAAAATTTCAGATCAGCTGCTCACAACTGATTGCTGCTTGTGAGTTCCATAGTTGAGACCAGCAAACCAAGCAACTCTCATGAGCTGAATCCCTAGAATTAGAACCCACCATGACACCAACAACCTGATGCTGGTGACAGCCCATGCAGGTGCGCCAACCTCATCCCCCAGTCTCAGTCCCCTCATCAGCTGCAAGATCCTGTAAGCCTCGTACACTATCGGGGTCACTAGCCACACAGGTGATTTCCAATGCCATGTCAGCATTTCCGTCAAAATCTGTACGGACAGAAGCAAAAGGTAGGGCCCAAGAAGCACCGCAAATGATACAAATGAAATTGGCGGCACGAGTAACCCTCTGTGAGAAGCCAACAACATCAACAATGGTGCGAGAAAACCCAGAAGACTCGCCCCCATATTCCACAACATGTATGGAAGAGGAAGTTGGATTTTGAGAGACGAAAAGCTTTGTCGGGGGCGACCACAGGCATCGGCCATAAGAAGGAACAGGGTAGCGCCTATGTTGAAGATGCAATCTAGGCCTATTAAAGAGAGAAGGCCAGCTATGTTTGGACCGAGGAAGACGGAGGACAAAGGCAACCACAACGTAGGTAACATTCCTGTTGCTAGAAGAATGGAAGGACCCATCAGCCACATGGGCCATTTGAGCGGCTGGTGGTGAGAAATTTGTTGATCACTCGTGTCAATGATGTCTTCTTTACTTTGGAGTGGCGGAAGCTCTGTTGATTTTTCGGCATCTATAGGTTCGACAATATTTCCGCCTTTAATAATGTTCAGCTCATTTTTGACGGGTGAACATGGGCCGTAAGATTCCACGGGGAAGAATTGAGTGCAAAGCAACGGCCAGGTCTGTCGTTGAGCATGGGGGAACGTGTGATGGAGATGCCGTATGGGGAAATTCAAATCTCTATGATTATGTAGTTGATTTTTGATGAAATTGTGCCTTTTTATCATTGTTGCTGGGAGAATCATGGAGGCCATTGAGCACAAAAGAACTGTTGATTTAAGGAACTTACTGGAACATCAACTCTGTGATTAATTAGTGACAACAAGTTCAACATGTGATCAGTTGCAAGTATTTCATGAGCAAATGATTACATTAGCATACCCCCACAACCTGTCAGTTGTTTGGAAACTTGAGATGCAAGGAAAACCTACAACATAAAAAATATCAGTAAACAGATCGCATTTTCAGAACGACAACAAGATTCTCTATAAAGAAACTTATATAAGTGGGCTGAAGGAGGTAGGTCAACTGGTCAGGAAGTAGTCAGATAGATTCCAACTATGAAATGTGACGTATTTTGTGTTGTATTTTGAGGCGACCTAAATCAAGCAAAAAATAGCTCTATTGTGTGAGAGAGAAGCATAAGAGATGGAGAAAGGAAAATTGTTGTGGATATTTGATTGATAATGTATCTGAAGAACTTAAATCACAGACTTCCTTTCTGGCATTTTTCATCTCAAAGCATAAATATACATCACAATGTCTTATAGGAGCAGGGCTAATATTAGGTAAATAATTGATCAACACGCAACTTTTCTCCTAAGGATTTCTTAAATGAATATACAAAAACAAGCACATCTATGCATAAATAAATATATTCAACACCCGCACGAACAAGTTACACGCACACACACACAAGTTACATTCATGTGACACACACACAAGTTACACGTACGCACAAAAAATTCGCACACAGATAAGTTTCCTCAGGATTTCTAGAAAGAAAATACAAAAACTACAGCACACATCTATGCATAAATACATGTATATAAAATAGGACAACTTGTTACATACTTACATATGTAGCTAATTTTGAGCCACTTAATGCTCTATTGTGTGAGAGAGCAAAAGAGGTAAATTAACCTATACACAGTCTTGATTTAGATCACCCAGTTTGGACCCAACTGGATTCTAAGAAGAAACATGACGGGATGGATTTTCGTGTCATATTTTGAGTTGACCCAATAGCACTAGAACGCTAGCTCTACTTCCAGAAAGAGAAGTCGAAGAAGTGGATAATGGTGAATTATTATGGATATTTGATCAATTGTTATCCAAGGATCCCAAACCGACTTTTTTCGGTATATTTCATATCAAACTATGAAATTACATCACAATGTCCAGCACCAATGCGTATTAACAGGTCAGTGATAACAATTTTGGAAGTAAAATTATTTTATATTTTAGGCAATGTCAACATGATCATTAAAAACAATAGACATACATGTAATGAGAAGCATGACCTTAAGGTACTTTCAAATAGAATAGATTCCTAAATATAATTCTTCGAATAATTGTGTTTACCTTCCAAAGGCTTGAATTTGGTAAAACAAAAGTATTTGCACATGCTCAGAATGGGAGGTATTCTAAATTGTTTCTGTTAGAAAAGATCATGTAAAAAGGCCTATTATTGGGCCCATGTATTTGATTCTTTTCCTCTTCTTTCATTAGTCCCACATCTTGTATATGACTTTCCATCTCCTTTTCTCTCCCATATATTTGTATTCTCTCCTTGTATTTTAATACACAAGAAGTATATACAAGATTTTGAGCTCTTTCTACATGGTATCAGAGGGACTCGTTTCCTCCTGCGGACTCATTTCTTTTGTCCGCCTCTCCTGATCAACCTGCGACTTTCTCTCCTATCTGCTCCAGTCCGCGACATGCTACTCAGTCCGCGACCTTCTTCTCCCTAGGCTGCTAGGCTTCTGCGGCCTGCTTTCTCTGACTCCGCTTCCACTTCTCTCTGTGGTTCCACCCTCCTCCTCAAGCCTCTTATAAACCTCCTTTCCCTGACCCGTGGGGCCCACCAATCCCTCTCTGCTTCTGTCCGCTGCGAGCTCACTCTCCTGTCCGTTGCGAGCTCCTGCTTCAGTCCGCCACGGGGTATCTTCTCCCTGCTCTGTTTTTCTCCCTTGCGAGCTCACTCTCCTATCTCGCGCGCCTCTACTCGCTGCTGTTTCAGTCCGCTGCGAGCTCTCATCTGCTCTGCTGCGGCCTGCTCTCTGCTTCAGTCCGTTGCGGCCTACTCTCTGCTTCAGTCCGCTGCGACCTGCTCCAGCACGCTGCGCGGGCTTTCCCTTCTCTCCTTGCGAGCTTCTACCCCTGCCCAGACCGCGCTCTCTCTTCTCGCTCGTGATCTCTTGGTCTATCTCGCCGCGGAGTGCTCATATCCGTTGCGGTCTCGCTGCTCGCTGACTGCTCCAGTCTGCTGCCTCTCTCCAATCGGCGAGCTCTCTTCCTGCACTTGCGGTCTCGCTGCTCGCTGACCTAAATCAAGCAAAAAATAGCTCTATTGTGTGAGAGATAAGCATAAGAGATGGAGAAAGGAAAATTGTTGTGGATATTTGATTGATAATGTATCTGAAGAACTTAAATCACAGACTTCCTTTCTGGCATTTTTCATATCAAAGCATAAATGTACATTTCAATGTCTTATAGGAGCAGGGTTAATATTAGGTAAATAATTGATCAACACACAACTTTCCTCCTAAGGATTTCTTAAATGAATATACAAAAACAAGCACATCTATGCATAAATAAATATATTCAACACTCGCACGCACAAGTTACACGCACACACACACAAGTTACATTTATGTGACACACACAAGTTACACGCACACACACAAGTTACATTCATGTGACACACACAAGTTACACGTGGCACAAAAAAACTCGCACACAGATAAGTTTCCTCCTAAGGATTTCTAGAAAGAAAATACAAAAACTAAAGCACACATCTATGCATAAATACATGTATATATAATAGGACAACTTGTTACATACTTACATATGTAGCTAATTTTGAGCCACTTAATGCTCTATTGTTTGAGAGAGCACAAGAGGTAAAATAACCGATACATTGTCTTGATTCAGATCACCCAGTTTGGACCCAACTGGATTCCAAGAAGAAACATGACGGGATTGATTTTTGTGTCATATTTTGAGTTGACCCAATAGCACTAGAACACTAGCTCTACTTCCAGAAAGAGAAGTCGAAGAAGTGGATAATGGTGAATTATTATGGATATTTGATCAATTGTTATCCAAGGATCCCAAACCGACTTTTTTCGGTATATTTCATATCAAACTATGAAATTACATCACAATGTCCAGCACCAATGCGTATTAACAGGTCAGTGATAACAATTTTGGAAGTAAAATTAATTTATATTTTAGGCAATGTCAACATGATCATTAAAAACAATAGACATACATGTAATGAGAAGCATGACCTTAAGGTACTTTCAAATAGTATTAGAAAAGTCCATTTAAAGGGCCCATTAATAGACCCTCTTTATTGCTTTCTCTCTCATCCTTCTTTAGTCCCACATCTTGTATAGGATTTATTCTTCTCTCCTCTTTCCTATATATTTGTATTCTCTCCCTGTATTTATCTACCTGAGCAATACATACAAGTTTTGAGCTTTTACAACATGGTATCAGAGCGAGGTTCGAATTGAGCGGCCTTTCTTTCTCAACCCGCGCGGACTGTTTCTGTCCGCTACCCGCTCGGCCTCCTGCGGTCTGCCGGTCTGTCCGCTCCGCTCCTCTCCCTTGAACTCCTCTTCCCGTGGTTCCACCCCTGCCCTCCGTCATTTTATAGCCTTCCCTCCCTCTTCTTCTCCGTGGGTCCACCTTACCTCTCTCCTCCAGACCATTCTATCTCTCGCGGCCTGTTCTCCCGCGCTGCGGCTTGCTCCTCCCGTTGCCTGCTCGTGCTCGCAGCGGACTCCCTTGCTTGCTGCGGCTTCCTCCGGTTCGCTGCGGCCTGCACCTCCTGCTCTAGCTCGCTGCGGCTTCTTCCTGCTCTCTTCTGCTCGATACCCTCCCGGCCTCCTGCGGCCTGCCTCTTCTGCGGGTTCTTGTTGGTCGCTGCGGTCTCTTCTATATCCGCTCGAGTCTCTCTCCTCGCGGGTTTCTTCTCCTCAGTTCTCTGGTCCGCCTGACCGTGCGGGTTGTTCCTCTCTCACCTGCATCTTGGTCGCGGTATCCTCCGACTCTTCCCCTCTCTATCCGCGCGGCCTGTGTCTGCCTGCTGCGGACTGCTCTGTTTGCGGCATGTCTCTGTTCGCGAGGACTGTCTCTGCCCGCTGCGGACTGTCTCTATCCGCGCGGCCTCTCTCTGACCGCCGCGGCCTGTCTCTGCTCTCCTTGACCGGCTCCAGTGCGCTGCGGTCTGTTCCTGTCCTCCGCGACATACTCCAGCTCGCCGCGGCCTCCTCCAGCCCGCTCCTTGCCGCGCGTGTTTGTACTCGCTGCGGCCCGCCTTCTGCTGTGCATCAGTCCGCTGGTTCTTCCCGCCTCCTCTCCTCCAGGTCGCCATGTCCTCTAGTGACTCCACTACCGCTCACCCCCCGGCGGCCCCTGTGGCTCCTCCTCCCGAACTCCGCGATGAGCTTCAGATTACTACTCTTTCCCTCTCCAGCAAGTCGAATTTCATCCTCTGGGTTCACTCCGTCCGGCGGGTCTTGCAAGCCAAGGGCAAGGACAGCCCTTGGATCCTGAACTCCAACTCCTACTACTGATGAATGGCTACGGAATGACGGTCGCGTCCAGACCTGGATCCTGAACTCGGTGGAGGGTGAGCCGTACCAGATGATTATGTATCATGAGACCGTCAAAGCAATGTGGGATGAACTCCATTCCTTATACTCGGGCAAGGACAGCCTTCAGCACCTTTTTGACATCATCACCGATTTTCAAGCTCTGGATATCGGCACAGCTCTGGACATGAACTCCTTTGTGGCCCGAGCTAAAACTCTCATAGAGGCCTGGATTCAGCACCAGCCCCCTACTACTGATCTTGTTATTCAACGAGCCCAGAAGGAGGCGGTCTGTATTGCTATGATTATGGCTCGAGTCCCGCCGCACCTTCACAGTATCCGGGCCCAGGTTCTGGCATCACCTGCTCCCCCTTCTTTCTCCGATGTTTGTTCTATGTTACTCCGAGTACCACCTCCACCGGAGGCTTCTGCACCACCCTCGCCGGCTCTTCTTCAACAGGCCCTTCCTCCCTTACTTCCCCCACCATCTCTTCCTCGGGGTGGACGTACGGGCTCCCGCGGCCGGGGCCGTGGTGGTCGCGGCCGGCCCAAGTGCACCTACTGCGGCCGGGATGGCCACACTGAAGCGGTTTGTTACAAGAAACATGACTACCCTCCTCGCCCACCTACTGTTGTTGTTACTGATAGCTCTCTACCCACTGGTACAGACCTTGAGGCTCTTCGCCTTCAGCTTCAACAACTCCAGGGGCTCCTCAACCCTCCATCTGCTTCAGTTGCCTCCACCTCTCCTGCAGGTATTGCCTCATCCTCCATTACAGGTACTGTCTGTCTTTCATTTGGTTCTCGTTGGATCCTGGACTCGGAAGCCACCCACCACATCACCTCCCTGCTGCCGCCACGGTTCTCGGATGCTCCTCATCCCCCGTCTATTACTGTGGCCAACGGTGCGCTTGTTCCGGTCTCCGGATGTGCTGATCTCTTCATCCACCCCTCTCTCTCTCTCTTCGTTCTGCTCTTTATGTGCCGGCCTCACCCTTTAATTTACTCTTTGTTGGTCGTCTTACTAACGATATGAACTGTTATATCACATTCACCTCTTCTGATTTTTTGATATAGGATCGGCAGACGCAGATTACCATTGGTAGGGGTCGACTGCAGAACGGGCTCTACCTCCTCGATGTCTCTTCTACCGCCCTTTCCTCCGTCTCCTCTACTGATTAACATTGTCGTCTTGGGCATGCCCCTCTCCCTATCCTCCAGAAGGCGCTTCCTGACGTCTCCCTTTCTGCTTTTAAATGTGATTCTTGTATTCTTGGCAAACTGCCACATTCTTCTTATCCCGCACATTGTACTCGGAGCTCTGCTCCTTTTGATCTAATCCATTCTGATATTTGGGGATCGTATAAGATTCCAAGCATCTCTGTTTATCGTTACTTTATAACATTTATTGACGATTACTCTCGCACCACCTGCTTGTATCTCCTTCATGATCGCTCTGAGCTTCCTCGGGTCTTTCAGGCTTTTGTGATCGAGACTCGTACGCAATTCTCTACTACTATCAAAACATTCCGCTCTGATAATGCCCGGGAGTACACTAGCCACGAGTTTGCTACTCTCTGCGCCGACTTCGGTATTGTTCATCAGACATCGTGTCCCTACACCCCCCAACAAAACGGGGTCGCCGAACGAAAGAACCGTCACCTTCTCGATGTTGCTCGCTCCCTCATGC
Source organism: Platanthera guangdongensis (assembly GCA_039583875.1). Taxonomy (NCBI): domain Eukaryota; kingdom Viridiplantae; phylum Streptophyta; class Magnoliopsida; order Asparagales; family Orchidaceae; genus Platanthera; species Platanthera guangdongensis. The sequence continues at coordinate 219,346,078 of CM077163.1, read as the reverse complement.
TTCACATGAATGTTCCAAAATCTTCTGGAATTTTGCGGTCTCCATTGCGTGTTTTCTTATCAACCGTCTCCCATCTCCGGTTCTCCAGAATGCTTCCCCCTTCAGCCTTCTTTTTCCCTCTGCACCCGCCTTTCCTCTCACACACAGGGTTTTTGGCTGTACATGTTTTGTCCATACCCTGGGCCCCACTATCGACAAACTAGATCCCTGTGCGGCCAAACACATTTTCGTCGGCTACTCCCGCACCCAAAAGGGTTATGTCTGTTATTCCCCAGCCACCCGGAAGGTCTCTGTCTCTGGTGATGTTACTTTTCGGGAGGATCAACCCTTCTTCCCTCCTCCTTTCCCACCACTTCTACCATCACCCACTCTACCACCCTCCCTCCCACGGCCGGTTATCCCCGTCCACTCCCCTCCAACCATCCCTCCGCCCCCTCCCACTATTGACCCTCCCCGACCGCCCGTCATTCGGGTCTATACTCGCCGCCCTCTTCCTCTCATTGCTCCTATGCAGTCGGCTTCGACCTCGACTTCTCCGTGTTCTGCTGCTCCGGTGCCCGCCTCTACGGCTCATCCGATGGCTAACTATGTTTCTCTACATCGTCTCTCTCCACCTTTTCGCACATTGGCCGCTTCCCTCTCCTCGGTTTCTATTCCTACTTCCGTACAGGATGCTCTTCAACATCCTGGGTGGCGCGTTGTCATGGAAGACGAGATGGCTGTTCTTTGGGCCAACCAGACTTGGACCCTGGTGCTACTTCCTCCCAGCCAGAAACCCGTTGGGTGGAAATGGGTGTTCGTCATCAAACATGCTCCCGATGCGACCATTGACAGACTCAAGGCTCGTCTAGTTGATCGTGGCTTCACCCAGCAACAGGGTCTCGACTATGATGAGACTTTCTCTCCGGTCGCTAAGCTCAACACAGCCCGCATTCTCATCTCTGTAGCTGTCCATCGCCAATGACCCTTATTTCAACTAGACGTCAAGAATGTTTTTCTGAATGACGACCTTCAGGAAACGGTTTACATGCAACAACCCCCCCCCCCCCCGGGTTTGAGACCACGGGGGAGCCTCGGGTATGTCACCTTCTCAAATCGCTATATGGTATCAAACAATCAACTCGGGCATGGTTCGACAAGTTCAGCAAAGCTCTCCGGGCAATTGGCTTCACTCGAAGCTCGGCTGACTTCTCGTTGTTTACTCGCCACCGGGCCACGGGTACGGTCCTCCTACTGGTATATGTCGACGACATCATTATTACTGGAAATGACTTGGACAGCATACAGGCCGTTAAACAACATCTAAGCTCCGTCTTCCAAACTAAGGATCTGGGACCCCTTCGGTACTTCCTAGGTCTGGAAGTGGCAAGAAGGTCAGATGGTCTGGTTCTCTCTCAGCGCAATATTGTCTGGATCTTCTTCATGATGCAGGCTACTCTGGCTGCAAACCGGTAAACACTCTCATGGATGCTAATCACAAACTATGTGCTCAGGGCTCAGATTCTGATTCTCTTCTACAAAATCCAGAGTATTACCGTCGTCTAGTTGGGAAACTTATCTACCTAACAGTAACAAGACCTAATATATCCTTCGCTGTGGGACTTGTTAGTCGCTATATGCATTCTCCTCGAAGTTCTCATCTTCAAGCCGTGGAACGCATTCTCAGATATCTCAAGACAGCTCCTGGTCAAGGCATTGTGTACAAAACCTCATCTTCCATTCTTACACTAGTGACATACTCTGATGCCGACTACGCTGGCTCCCTCGATGATCGACGATCTACTAGCGGGTTCTGCACATATTTTGGAGGACACCTGATTACTTGGCGGAGCAAGAAAAAAGCAGTGGTTGCTCGATCCTCAGCAGAAGCAGAATATCGGGCAATGGCGGCTGTGGTCTCGGAACTCACATGGATTGAGAGTCTCCTTACCGACCTTGGTGTTCGACTATCTTCACCAGATCTCCTCCTATGTGATAGTCAAGCTGCTATACATATTGCTAAGAACCCGGTCTTTCACGAAAGAACAAAGCATATTGAGGTAGATTGTCATTTCATCCGAGAGAAAGTCCACATGAAGAAAGTCGAGCTCAAGCATGTTCCGGGTACTGAACAGGTTGCAGATATCCTCACCAAAGCTCTACCAAGTACCCTCTTCTACTAGTGTCTATCCAAGCTTGGCGCCTACGATTTGTACGCCCCAGCTTGCGGGGGAGTATTAGAAAAGTCCATGTAAAGGGCCCATTAATGGGCCCTCTTTATTGCTTTCTCTCTCATCCTTCTTTAGTCTCACATCTTGCATAGGATTTATTCTTCTCTCCTCTTTCCTATAAATTTGTATTCTCTCCATGTATTTATCTACCTGAGCAATACATACAAGCTTTGAGCTTTTACAACAAATAGAATAGATTCCTAAATATAATTCTTCGAATAATTGTGTTTACCTTCCAAAGGCTTGAATTTGGTAAAACAAAAGTATTTGCACATGCTCAGAATGTGAGGTATTCTAAATTGTTTCTGTTAGAAAAGATCATGTAAAAAGGATTATTATTGGGCCCATGTATTTGATTCTTTTTCTCTTCTCTCATTAGTCCCACATCTTGTATATGACTTTCCATCTCCTCTTCTCTCTTATATATTTGTATTCTCTCCTTGTATTTTAATACACAAGAAGTATATACAAGATTTTGAGTTCTTTCTACATGGTATCAAAGGGACTCATTTCCTCCTGCGGACTCCTTTCTTCTGTCCGCCTCTCCTGATCAACCTGCGACTTTCTCTCCTATCCGCTCCAGTCTGCGACCTGCTACTCTGTCCGCGACCTTCTTCTCCCTAGGCCGCTAGGCTTCTGCGGCCTGCTTTCTCTGATTCCGCTTCCACTTCTCTCCGTGGTTCCACCCTCCTCCTCAAGCCTCTTATAAACCTCCTTTCCCTGACCCGTGGGGCCCACCAATCCCTCTCTGCTTCTGTCCGTTGCGAGTTCACTCTCCTGTCTGTTGCGAGCTCCTGCTTCAGTCCGCCACGAGGTATCTTCTCCCTGCTCTTTTTTTCTCTCTTGCGAGCTCGCTCTCCTATCTCGCGCGCCTCTACTTGCTGTTGTTTCACTCCGCTGCGAGCTCTCATCTGCTCTGCTGCGGCCTGCTCTCTGCTTCAGTCCGCTGCGGCCTGCTCTCTGCTTCAGTCCGCTACGACCTGCTCCAGCACGCTGCGCGGGCTTTCCCTTCTCTCCTTGCGAGCTTCTACCCCTGCCCAGACCGCGCTCTCTCTTCTCTCTCGTGGTCTCTTGGTCTATCTCGCTGCGGACTGCTCATATCCATTGCGGTCTCCCTGCTCGCTGACTGCTCCAGTCTGCTGCCTCTCTCCAATCGGCGAGCTCCCTTCCTGCACTTGCGGACTGCCCTCTCTACTCGCTGCCGACTACACCGGTTCGCTGCGGACTGCCTCTCTACTCGCTGCGGACTTCCCCGGTTCACTGCGGCCTGCTCCTCCTTGCCTCTTGCCCTAGCCGTTGCGACCTGCCCCTCGGGGTCCTTGCTCGCTCACTTCCCCGCGGGCTTTTGTGTCAGTCCGCTTCTGCAGTCCGTCGGTTCTGCTTCCTCTCCCCGCCATGACTTCCAGCGACTCCACTGTGGCCAGCCCCTCTACAGACCGCCCGACACCTATTCCTGAAATCCGTGATGAGCTGGGGATTACAACTATCTCCCTCTCCGGGAAGAAGAATTTTCTCCCTTGGGTTCACTCTGTTCGCAGGGTTCTTCAGGCCAAGGGCCTCTTGCATCACCTCACTCAAGCTCCTCCTTCTCCTTCAACCGACGAATGGCTCCGCAATGATGGTCGTGTTCAGACCTGACTCCTGAATTTCCTCGATGGAGAACCGTATCAGATGGCTCAAAAGGTGTACAGGAGGTCAAACTACACCTGAGTACAGTTTTCCAAACAAAAGATCTGGGGCCCCTTCGGTACTTCTTGGGCCTTGAGGTTGCCAGACGGTCAGATGGTCTCGTTCTCTCTCAGCGGAAGTATTGTCTCAACCTTCTTCGAGATGCTGGCTACTAAGGCTGTAAGCCAACTGACACACCAATGGATGCAAATCACAAGTTGTGCGCTCAGGCATCTGACTCTGATCTCCTACTCCAGAACCCAGAATACTATCGTCGTCTCGTTGGAAAGTTGATCTACCTCACGGTAACCAGACCAGATATTTACTTTGTTGTTGGTATTGTCAGTCGATACATGCATACCCCTCGAAGATCTCATCTTCAGGCTATTGAACGCATTCTCAGATACCTTAAAACAGCTCCTGGTCAAGGTCTGGTTTACAAAACCTCATCTTCAGCTCCAACGTTGGTGGCGTATTCCGATGCCGATTATGTTGGTTCCCTTGATGATCGACGGTCAACCAGTGATTTCTGCACATATCTTGGAGGACATTTGATTACTTGGCGAAGCAAGAAACAAGCAGTCGTTGCTCGATCATCCGCCGAGGCAGAATACCGGGCAATGACATCTGCGGTTTCTGAACTAACTTGGCTGGAAGGTCTTCTTACTGATCTGGGTGTAAAGCTCCCTTCCCCAGCTTCCTCCCCTGTGACAGTCAGGCTGCCATACATATTGCCAAGAACCCAGTATTCCACGAGAGAACCAAACACATTGAAGTCGACTGTCACTTCGTACGGGAAAAGGTTCAAATGAAGAAACTCGACCTGAAGCATGTTCCGGGGACGGAACAAGTTGCGGACATCCTCACAAAGGCCCTTCCTAGTACTCTCTTCTATCAGTGCTTGTCCCAGTTTGACACATACGATTTGTACGCTCCAGCTTGCGGTGGAGTGTTAGAAAAGCCCATGTAAAAAGGCATATTATTGGGCCCATGTATTTGATTCTTTTCCTCTTCTCTCATTAGTCCCACATCTTGTATAGGACTTTCCATCTGCTTTTTTCTCCTATATATTTGTATTCTCTCCTTGTATTTTAATACACAAGAACTATATACAAGATTTTGAGCAGCTCTTTCTACAGTTTCTGTAATGACTTGATCATTTTGATTTATATAGCCGCCCCACAAATGTTGTCATAAGCAAGGAATATTGCTTCTCCTCTCTAAGCAACAACGAAAGTAGATTTCTTCCAAACAATTTATCTTTTCTCTATCATAGTTGCCCACAACTCTTGTACCCACCAAAGTTTTGTGTCGTTTCCCCCCATTATTACAGCTCTACCAAAATTGGACGACAAGGTGTACCAGCATTTGACTCATTTGGTGTCGTATTCCTGCATTTTGGGGCAAGCACATTCGTGCCCAAAATTGGACAGCAGCGTTTCAACCCAAAACAAAATTTTAAAACAAATTGCTTGCAATTATGACGAGGTAAATAGTATTGTTGCGGATCACTCAAGTCTCCGATAGAACAGACTAAATTGAACCTAGCCCGAGAGTGGTCGAACGCGCAAACAGTCATATAAAATAAAAAGATGACAAAACAATTTTTTTAACGTGGAAAACTCATCAACTGGGTGAAAAACCGTGTGGTCGGATCTATGTCGACCAAACTTCCACTATTTGCTGGTTGTTATACAAGGATTTTAAAAAAAGGGCGACAAGACGTCTCTCGTTACATTTTCTGGAGAAAGAGAGAAAGCAGGGCTCCGTGGGTGACAGACGATTGCTCACAGAGCTGAGTATTTCTTCGTATGTTGTGGGGAGCGATGTGTTCGTTGTACTCTAGAGCTCTTTATTAGTGCTTGGAGGCGGGAGAGATGTTCCTTGCACGTCCTGGTATCTGCGACTTAGATGTCTGTGTGATGAGCTCTGAACGTCTTATCCTCTGTGGCTTGTCTCCTATTGCATTTAGAGCCTTAGAGGAGTCTGGAGTGGTTGACTTGCTGACTGATGGGCCCGCTGCTGAGTTGAGGGGGCTGAGAGTACTGTTGTCTTGCTTCTGCTCTCGGTGCAGGGCAAACGAATATAGGAGCGCTGACGGTCTTGGTCTGCTGACGTTGAGGAGGTTTGTGGATTTGCTTGGTCGACATGCAGACGGCCGAAAGGCAGAGGGCAATATAGGACTTCCCGCGACCTTCAAAGTGCTTGATGAATCTCGCAGGAGGCTTCGGCGATCAAGACGGACTTCGACGGTCAAGACGGACTTCGGCGGTCAAGACGGACTTCGGCCGTCAAGACGGACTTCGGCCGTCAAGACGGACTTCGGCCGTCAAGACGGACTTCGGCCGTCAAGACGGACTTCGGCCGTCACGACGGACTTCGGCCGTCAGGACGGACTTCGGCCGTCAGGACGGACTTCAGCCGTCAACACGGACTTCGGCCGTCAACACGGACTTCGGCCGTCAACACGGACTTCGGCCGTCTCCAAAGTTGGTCATGTAAACTGCTGGCGTTTGGAGTGTGCTCTCAGAGGTTGTCTGGGGAGCCAGGCGAACCGAACGTGGGCTTGGAGCAGAGCACACAAAACGACACTTGGACGGAACACGCGGGGCGCTCTTGGAGCGGAGCGTGTGGGGGAGCACTTGGACGGAGTGAGCGGGGGCACACTTGGAGCGGAGCTCGCGGGGGCTCACTTAAAGTGGAGCGCGCGGGAGCGCACTTGGACGTAGCTTGTGGGGGCGCACTTGGAGCGGAGCGTGCGAGGGCGCACTTGGAGTGGAGCGCGCGGGGGCGCACTTGGACGTAACGCGTGGGGGCGCACTTGGAGAGGAGCGCGCGGGGGCGCACTTGGAGTGGAGCGCGCGGGGGCGCATAAGGAAGCGACGCACGCAAGGAAGCAGCGCGCGCGGGAGCACGCGAGGAAGCGGTGCGCGTGCGAGAAAGCGGCGCGCGCGAGAGAGCGCAAGGAAGAGGTGCGGGCGAGAGCGCGCAAGGAAGGGGCGCGTACGAGAGCGCACAAGGAGGCGATATGCGCGAGAATGCGCAAGGAAAGGACGAACACGGGACCGCGTGCTAGGAGCAAAATGAAAATGAAGGAGGGTTGTGCTATATTTATAGACTTCAAGAGGGGCACTCCGATAAATTTACCCAGTAACCGCCGGATGGACGAATAGAAATGTCCGAATAGGAACACGCGGATTATCAATTATATGAAAACAACGACCTCGCCCCCAGGGCAGCCCGACCGCCTGACTTGGGCGGCAAGGAGGCCGACGGGCAAAAGAGGAGGGGAAGCCCGGCGGGACCGGCCGTCGGGCGAGGCCGGCGGCTGGAGCAAGGCAGTCCCTGCTAAGGTCGGGCGGTCAGATAGCGGGGAGACCCTGAGGCCGCCCGCTCTAGGCGGGAAATAACCGCCTGTTCTGGGCAGTCAAGAGGCCGCCCAGATTTGGGCGACTGAAGGGCGGGGTAGCAATGGGGCTGAGTACGTAGCCATGCGGCTGAGTACGCAACCGAGGCTACACATAGAGTCGCGCACGACTAAGGCCGTGTGTGGCTAGGGGCACACGCGGGTGCGCATGGCGATACGGGGCCTTGCGCGTGACGCGACTTGTGCTGATGATGCAGCCTGAAGTGCATCGTTATTTCATTTTATCGCATTTTATTTAAATAATTTGGAGCGCATGTCGTTAAAAAAGTTGTCCTTTTCTTCCATGTATTGTTGTGTTTTGTATTGCGTCATGTGTACGATTTACTGGTGTGACCGACCAATAAAATCTTAAATAAATTGATCCGTCAAATTAGGACTAGAGTTATTTTGGGCAACAAAGAAATGAAGTTATTTAAAAGTTAAATAAATATGAAATTAATATTAAGATACTACATTGATTTAATTTCAGATTTAACTCTCGACATCCCTTTTGATTATCCTCATTTAATATCTTTTTAACCTTCCAAATCCCAAAACTCCCAAAACAGTCGGTCCTCTCAAAGCTCCCCCGTTTAATATTATAAAACAATCATATCAATTTAAATTGACATCTTTAATAACCAGCCCCCCTCACTCAATGTCTTTTTGAAACCTCTCATTCCTTTTGCCTTTTAATAATCATCCAGTGCAAGAAAAGGGCAGACGGGAATAGAATCAGGTAGAGGAAATTGCTTCTTTGCTGGGTATTGCCCGCACCTGATTCGTTGTTTCCTCCTCCCGACGCCCGACGATAGACCGCCACGCCCCGTTGACGCCACCAAAAGCTCTGGAAGAATCTGATGCCCAGAACTGGGCCCGCCGCCAGCCTCGACGACGAGTTCAGAGTTCAGACCCTCCCCCTCATCAATCTTTTGACGCCTAACTGCCGCAGGAGACCGTCCCCTGCTCTGCATCCTCCTCCAGAACACATTCCAAGAGGTCTCAGGCGGCCAATCACCTTTGGCCGCCAGTTTCAGACCCTTCCCCTTGACGTTTGGTCCCCAACTAAGTTGTATCGGGTCATGATTTTCCTTTTAGAGCTCTCTCCTCTGTCTAGAACTAAGCCGAGTGGTCTCTGCCTTTCACTCCATTCCTACACGACGGGGGTTCACGTCTTCACATGATGTTGGTATAATTTTCACCTCATTTCATATTTTGATTACTCTTAGTTCTTTTTCATGAATGCATGTGAAAGTTTAACAATTTCAGAGCTTGTTTGCCCAATTCAATCTTGCTCCTATTTGCCGTTAATTTGCTAACATTGTTGTCGTCTTTCTTTATTGAGAAACTTATGGATGAATTAGTTATATTGTTACATGCGGACAAACGTTAGCCACTTGTGCGGGTTTACAAATTTTTTAATTAAATTATCACATGCTTAAGCACGTGACGTCTTGATTTCGCCACCAATTTTTAAGTTGAACACAAAATTAACTTTTTAAAATCAACTACAGATTTTAGTATGCATCAGTTTAGTATCAGAGTTAAGTTCGATTCACTCCTATTGTGAATCGAACGATTCTATTTTTTTAATTGTTTCAAAAAAAAATTTGTATTCAAAAACAAAAGAAAATTTTTTATTTAAAAAAATATGCACCTTTTATTCCAAAAGAAAATTATTTTTTGAGTCCATTATTTTCTAAAAAAACTGTGAACTTTTATTAGTTATTATTAGTAAAAAAACTATTAAATTTTTTATTTAAAAAAATGGAAAGTCGCATAGATCGCATAGACGTCAGCATGGGCGAGTTAGCCAACCGAATGGGTGAACTGATGAAGACGGTAGAAACACTCACTGCCAACGTGAGAGACACAAGCTAAGCGGTGAACGGGTTAAGGACCTCTGTTAAGAACTTAGAAATCAAACGTCACTTAGGACTAAATCAACCACCTATCCAAAATCCTACGCAAGAGGAACGTAATCCTAGACCCGCAGAACCTGCCCAACCTGAACTTGGACTCTGTCGCCAACCCCATTGGGATGATGGAGTAAAGCTTGATGTATGTGATTTTGAGGGTCACGTGGAACCCGAGAAATGTCATGATTGGTGTGAGCGCGTGGAAAGGTTCATGGCATGAAAACAAATACCTATGAATCGACAAGTTGAATATGTCGTCCTTAGGCTCAAAGGACCTGCACTAGTCCGTTGGGTTCAACTAGATCGCACCTGATTCACCTTAGGCCTAACACCTATCACCATGTGGGTAGAGTTCAAGTTGCAACTGTGGAAGCGATATGTCCCCCCAGACTATTTGGAAATTCTGTATCGAATGTTCCACAACCTTCATCGGGACAATCTTTTCGTGGACGAGTATACCCACGAGATTTTATTGTTGTAGTCTAGGCTAGACCTACACGAGGATGACGATATGACAGTGTCCCGTTATCTAAACGAGCTTCGTTATGCTATTAGGGATGAGCTAGAGCTACACGATTTTAGAAGGGCGCACTTCAAGAGAGGATATCTAGGCCTAGGTCTACTGATAGGCCTTCCTTGAGCACCACCGCCACTGCACCCACCTCTAAGAATTCGTATCTCCGTCCTTATGTCACTACTCGGACCCCAGCTCCTCCACTGACCTCACTCGAGGTAAGGAGCTCATGGGATCCAAGTCCAACATTGGAGTATTCTGATGCTTCAAGTGTATGGAGACTGAGCACAAATCTTCTGAGTGTCCGCGACGCCACTTCGTTGCAATTACTAAATCCTTTGATGGGCGTGAGCCAGAATATGGAGTCTTCCTTGGTGACTCTAAGTCTGAGCCCGAACCCGAGCCCGAGTTTGAAAGCATTATCGACGTTGAGGGAGAGCAAACTGAGTACTTAGTTTGTGTCCTTCGTTATAGCTTAATTTCCCCTAGTGAGACCACTGAGCATGATTTTCAGGGACACAAGATTTTTTGCACTATTGCGCGCATTCATGGTCATTTTTGTTCCATCATCATTGACAACGGTAGCATGAAAAATTTTGTTTCCCAACGTATGGTTGAGAAGCTAGGATTCGAGACACACCCCTTGGAGCAGCCCTACCATTTATCTGGGGTTAATAATCACGTGACTTTGCCCATTACTCGTCGATGTCTTGTGGAGTTCTTTATAAGGGATGTGTAACGGGATTTTGTTTTGTGTGATGTTGCACCCATCGATGTCTGTCATATCCTGTTAGGAAGAGCATAACAGTATGATAGGTGTGTTATACATGACGGTGTGAGGAACTCTCACTTCTTTGATCACCATGGGTGAAAGATTGTTCTTCTTCCCCAGAATAAGTCTTGTCCCTAAGCTTCATGGGAGGACCTCACCAACGGCTGTCTCATCTTCCTTAGTTACCACCACACCATTCCTATTTAGTGTTACTCATCTGCCTGGACACATGCTCCAGAAAGCGGCACTAGACTCCGGTGAGTCATGCATTTTAGATGTTCTGTCAGGACCACCACACATTGATTTTATATTCGGCAATCACATGTTTAGTTTGCACTGCAATCCCATGAATGTAAGTAAGCATTTCGGGCTTCGTCAAATGAATTTTGAAATTTTTTCGAATTGGCCTTATTAGGAAAATTGAAACGTTTCCAAGAATTTTTACTCATAATAAAGACACAATTTAAAGGATTTTTGTGATTGATTTTGAATGAAAATTTTGTGTTCGGTTTTAAAATGTGGTGTTAGTCAGATATCAGTGGGTGATGATATGTCGATAGTTGCTCTTGATTTCATAAACTTTTATAGGTGTCTACCGTATAATGCAATATGTTCTAATGTATTCACAAGATGATCATGCTTACTTTTGGCCTTGTCTCTTTCTTTGCTTTATTGACCCACTCTCTTTCACACTTTGTCGTACTCACCTTCTTACAACTCTGATTTTTGTTAAACAATTGCATGTCATGCATGAATTTTTGACAAAATGTTTTCAAGAAACTTTGAAAAACTATAGCTCCGCGGTTAATTCCATCGTCTAGAGTTATATTTTTTCAATGGAGATGAGTTTTTTGTTTCCTTTAGGAAAGAAGGTTTGCCGACAGATCTTGTGCTGCGATGATGAATCCTTGTGTTTGTCTATCTCCCTTGACAAGGTGGCAGATATACATGATCCGGATCGTTGTTTGGAAGTTTCAGTGATAGGTTCCATCACAGTCTTGACGGGTTCGTTATTTCATTTTATCGCATTTTATTTAAATAATTTGTAGTGCATGTCGTTGCACAAGTTGTCCTTTCTTTTCCATATATTGTTGTGTTTTGTATCGTGTCATGTGTACGACTTATTGGTGTGACTGACCAATAATATCTTAAATAAATTGGTCCATCAAATTAGGACTATGGTTATTTTGGGTAAACAAGAAAAGAAGTATTTAAAGGTTAAATAAATCTGAAATTAATATTAAGATACTACATTGATTTAATTTCAAATTTAACTCTTGGTATCCCTTTTAAATGTCCCCATTTAATATCTTTTTAACCGTCCAAATCTCAAAACTCCAAAAACAGTTGGTCCTCTCAAAGCTCCCCCAGTTAATATTATAAAACAGTCATGTCAATTTATTGGCATCTTTAATAGTCGGGCCCCTCTCACTTATTGACTTTTTGAAATATCTCATTATTTTTGGGGTTTTAATAAGGCGATTGTTAACCGCAACCCGATTTTTGCTTTTCGCACCACAATGTTAACCGCAAACCCAAAATATATTCACACCCTAATATTTAGATTGTCCCACCCAAAATTCACTACAAATATTAGGGAAAAAAACAAACTATTGTGCAGCCAACGCTGTCCAGTAACTCTTTCAGTTGGAAATAACAAAGCATGCCGCCCTATTTGTTTTGAAGGAGACAGTGTAGTTCATCAGGAAGGAGGTTGCACTTGGAAATTTTTTAAGGAATTGTAAGTACAGAGGAACAAAAAATTCTCAGATGTGGGATCCCTCAGATGTGTCTTCTTCAATGAGTTTGGCATGCCCAGGGATCAAGCTTGGGGGAACAGTAATTTACAGGAAAGCCAAAACCAATTTGATGTCCGGACAAATCATAAATCCGTGTGATAAGGAGAAATCTTCAGAAGACTCATACCTTTAACAGCTGGAGAAAGAGTATGGAAGAGGCGTGGTCTTGGAAGACGCAAATGAGCTTGAAGCCCCGAACACCGTTGTGATCCACCACTTCCCGCCGGAGCAGCATTCAATCCTCCCGGTGACCTCGGGGGGAATCGAGCTCTTTCCGCCGGATTTATCCTCAAAAACTCGCTGGTTGAGGGGAGAGGAAGGAGGCGCGTCAGCGGGTTCAAGGGAGAGGAAGGAAGCTTGGCTTCAACGTTGAAGAGGAGGAAGAGGCCTCCGTGGTGCGGCTTCAGTGAGGAGGTAGCGACGGGCGCGGCTTCAGGGAGGAGAGCGACGGCAGCGACTTCAACGATTGGGGGTTTTTAGGGTTGCGATTAAAGCAAAAGAAAGGATTTGTTTTTTTAAAACATGGGGTGCAAATAGCTATATGAGGGGTGCGGTTAACAATCACCTTTAATGATCATCCAGTACAAAAAAAGGGCAGATGGGAATAGAATCGAACAAAGAAAATTGCTTCTCTGCTCGGTATTGCTCGCACCTGCTTTGTCGTTTCCTCCTACCGACGCCCGACAACGGACCGCCACGTCTGGTCGACGCCACCAGAAATTTCGGAAGAACCCGACGCCCAAAAATGGTCCCGCCGCTAGCCTCGACGACGAGTTAAGACCATCCCCCTACTAAATATTTCAACGCCTACTGTCACAGGAGTCCGTTCCATGCTCTGCATTCTCCGCCAGATCTCATTCCTTGAGGTCTCAGGCCGCCAATCACCCCTGGCCGCCGATTTCAGACCCTTCCCTTGACGTTTGGTCCCCGACTAAGCTGTATCGTGTCGTGATTTCCCTTTCAGAGCTCTCTCCTCTGTGCAGAACTAAGTCGAGTGGTCTCTGCCTTTCACTCCATTCCTACACAGCGGGGGTTCATCGTCTTCACATGGTGTTGGTATAATTTTCACCTCATTTACATTTTGATTACTCTTACTCCTTTTTCATGAATACATGTGAAAGTTCAACAATTTCAGAGCTTGTTTGCCCAATTTAATCTTGTTCCTATCTGCGGTTAATTTGCTAACATTGTTGTCATCTTTTGTTTATCAAGAAACTTGTGGATGAATTAATTATATTGTTACATGCGGACAAACGTTAGCCACTTGTACGGATTTACAAAATTTTTGATTAAATTATCACATGCTTAAGCCCGTGACGTCTTGATTTCGCCACCAATTTTTAAGTTGAACACAAAATTAACTTTTTTAAAATCAACTACAGATTTTAGCATGCATCAGCTGGCCTGCTCGCGGTTCTGGCGGTTGCGTGTGGTCCGGGCAAGGTCGCACTTAGATCCTTTTGGTTTGATCGAACCTGCTTAGGGGAGCCTCATCAAGCATCTACATTTCCCCACCATTTCATTTCAAACTCCCACAGCAATCCCAAGCAAAGCCAAAATGTAGAGGATGGTGATGGATGGTTAGATTTGTAAATCCAACAAAACTATTGCTTTTATTCCTACATTTGATACCAAATCTGCAAAATTTGAAAGCTCTTCCTGTTACTGAATCTCAAACAGATACAAAAACCATACAACATTTTAAGGCAGTTTCTCCGCTCATCATTTCTACTTATTCCAGCAATCACGGCTTCTGACGGCATAATCACAATCCCCATATCTCATTTGAGATCATCTATTCCATCTTTTCAGACCTAAGAAGTAAGAACAACTCCTTAACTGCGCCTTAAACCAAGCAGCCTGCTCTAATTCTGAAAATATATTTGTTACAGTAGCAGGATCAATCGAAAAAAAAACTGCGATGTTTGATTAAAAATTATGTGCAAAAAATATATATATATCATAAATTGGGACCAAAGGGTTCTATAGAGCAGAAGATCGAGAAGGGACGAATAACCTGGTCCGAGCACCGGCGGCGGAAAATTCCGGGGACCGGCAGTTGGAGCGCCGGCGAGAACCGTCGGACGTGCACTGATTGACTGTAGAAGGGGAAAGTGGGGCAAAATTTCCAGATCCCTTCCCTTTTCTGCATCCGAGAGAAGATGGGGGAACCTGCGCGGCTCTGCGTAAAAAAATATATATACGAATCTTCGCACGGGCTACGCCCGTGCTCGATGCTCTCGGGCGGCCTTCGCCGCATAGGCGGGCTAATTACTAGCGTTATAGTCGCCTGTGTAGAAGAAGATGTTGATATTTCCAAAAATATATATAAAAAAAAAATATTTTATCTGAGAATTATCGTGTCTCAATCAATGCAAAAAAACAAATCTAGTAACTAGTTTAAAGGGTGCGTGAGCGGCAGGATTCGAACCTGCGCGGGCAAAGCCCACATGATTTCTAGTCATGCCCGATAACCACTCCGGCACGCTCACGTTATGCTTCAAAAGCGATCGTTATCTTATTTAAATGCCTTATAAATAATGGCGAGTACATCTTTTTAGCATATGAGATTGGAACGGAGAACAACTGATTTTCAGGTAAATAAATGCAGATATTTGCAGCAAAGCACATGCAGCAAATTATATTTACAAATGAAAAATATTCAAACCAAAAAGAAATTAGAAGAGAAAACTAATACATTATGCCTCAAAAATTTGGCCTTAATTGTTATATGCTGTCAAATAGGCAGACCTGTTGGGGTGTATGGCTATATACAAACCATGGTTATATACTGGTCTGAAAACCATATTCAAAATTCAGTTTTTTTTTTCAAACCGGTTTCTATATGTAGACCAGGTTGTTATGTGCAGACCAATGAAAAATATTAAACCCAAAAAAGAATCAAACTGCACTGAAAAGGTTTGCAAGTGCAGTGCACACTTTTGACTGTTAGTGCAGTGCAGGAAATTTCAACAGCAATTTGCTGCACAGTGTAGGGTGATCTGCAAAGAACTCTGAGACCGGGACGGAGCGGATCCCAACTGCGGCATACATTCAATGATGTTTCAGGATCCGCAGGTTTGTCCCTATTTTGCAAGCAACAGATCAAACTTAAATTTCATCAACATTCAACTGAGACTATCACTCTTACATTCATTAACGAAAATACAACATGCACAAAGAAACCAGCCCGAATCACTGTTCTTCTTCAACCGAAAATCGAAGAACACAACCAGCAAGCAATGGATCAAAAACTGAAATCAATTTAATATTCAACTTCAACAACACTCTCAACAGGAAACAAATATCAACAAACTATTAATATTTGTAGAAGTTTCATCGATATCCCTCCTCCCAATGCAACGGCCAAATCCAGATTTTTATAGGGTTTCAAAACATGGTGCATAAAAAAGTAACCTGCACACGAAATCGACGGTTGGTCGGAAGGGCCATGGCAAAGCCGTTCAGTGAGATCGTGTGGAGGGGCAACGGTTCGACGTGTGCAGCGGGGGGATGAGACGGCCTGCGGCGACATCAGCGTTTGCGGAAGTCGATGCGATGGAGAGGAGCCCGCGTATGGGAGACGGCCGGGAGCTCACATCGTCGAAGTTACCGGTAACGGTCATTTGGCGCTCAGTTGAAGCAGGAGGTCGTGCTGCCGCGACAAAATCGGAAAGAAGAGCCGAGCAGCAGCACGCGGCCGGACGGGGCAATTTGCTGCGGTTGCGGGAGGGACGGGGGCGGTTGGATGATGCGATCTAAACTGCAGTTTAGATCGCATCATTGGCAGGAGATGGACCGGATGGGGATGAATGCAGAACCGACAGGGTCGACGCCCTATCTGAGGCGCCACGTCGGCCACTGGCAACGGAGTGAAGGAGCGTCGGAGTCGTTGGCAAAAAAGAAAATCAAAAGTCGGACAGAGTCGAGGTCTTCGCTTATTCCTATAGTATAGATATAAATATAAATATAATAATATATATCTCGCGTTACTGGTCGTGTAGAGACAGAGTCGTGATATTTCAAGAAATATATATATAAAAATATTTTATCTTGACGTGCAAGGCAAAAAAAAAAAAACTAGAGCTAGTTTAAAGGAGACGGGAGCGGCAGGATTCGAAGGGCAAATGCCCAGAAGGTGATTTCTTCATTTTGGGGGCCCGATAACCACTCCGGAGGTACATTATGCTTCAAAAGGATCATTTGTATATTTAATAGTCTTATAAATAATGAGTTTTTATATGAGAGAACGGAGCCGAAGGTAAATATATATTTACATAATTATATTTAATGAAAAATATTAAGAGAAGAGAAAACTAATACATAAAAAAAATGGTTGCAACCAAACTCTACATTCCGATCGGACCGGATTAATTAGGACCGTCTTTACTCACGGAGCGGTCGAACTCGCACACAGTCAATGAGAGAGATTATGCACGATGTTGCGGTCTAACTCGACGTCTCGATCGGACCAGAATAACTGGAGCGCCTTAGCTCTCAGGACAGTCGAGCACGCACACAGTCAATGAGGTAGATAAATCGTACACACGAAGTTTAACGTGGAAAAACTCCTCAATCGGTAAAAAACCACGTGACCGGAACTGCGCCGGTCAAAATCCACTATTTGTTTGCGGTTACAATTGGTTTGCTGAATTGAGGGAGACATGCCGCTACTCGTTAAAATTTAGAGCTGAGAGAATACTTTGCACCCGACAGACGACAGACCGTCTCGCTCGACGTCTTGCACAGATTACACTTTGCAGTGATGGGCGTCTTTAAGCGTCGCGAAGGCGTTGGACGCGGGAGTGGAGCGCACGGAATGGTGCTGGTAGGGACTTTCAGGAAGTTACGAAATAGACTTCGTTGGGTGGCCCAGAGGCGTCTTGAACGCGGCTTGGATGTGGCTTGAACGTGACTCAGATGTGGCTCGAATGTGGCTTGGATGTTGCTCGTAGGAGGATTCCGGCAGAGCTCTGGCCTGAGGAAGAAGAAGACTCGGAGAAAAAAAGTGAGAAATGATGAGGCCTGAGACTTCTTTTATAGCCTCCAGATGGTGGTTATGCGGCTATCTGCACACGACAACCACCCAAATTAATATTTTTTTTATATAGTTTAAGAGTGCGCATTATGATCATTAATTTCACTACTCGTACACCAATTAATTTGATAATAAAATTCTCTCACTAACCTGGCAGTTAGTGGGTGGTTACATGCAAATCGGACGACGATGAACGATCCGAGAAGATCGGTCGGCGGGGACGGGCTCCCTTGGGAGGCCGGCGAACTCGCCAGCGAACTTGTCGGCGAGAGGGAAGACCGCCACCGACGGTCGGTAGAGCAGACGACGACCAAGCTGGCGGCGGAAAGGGGGGAGCGGCTGACGATTCTTCGGGGGCGGCCAGCTTGGTCGCATCCTTGGCCCCACGTCGATGGTCGAAGAGGTGGCGGCTCGGCTGCCTCTTTGGTCGCGAGCCAGCGACAGAAGAGGGGAGACTGGCTTGGCCGCTCTCTTGGCCGCGCGCTGGCAACCGAAGAGGGGAGTCCCCCTAGCCGCCTCTTTGGCCTCACGCCGGCAACCAAAGAGGGATGATCGGCTCAGCTACCTCCTTGACCGCGAGTCGGCGGCCGGCCCAGCCGCCACCTTGGCTGAAAAGGGATGGCCGGCCAGGCCGGCACCATTGGCGCGTGTCGGCGGTCGGGAGGGGGCGGCTGGCAGCTGTGAGAGGGAGCGGTCGGTGTTCGGGGATGACGCCGACCGCCTGACGTCGGCGAGGCGATGCCCTCGATGGTTTGGACGTCATGCGTATTAGGATCAACGCGTGATGGGATTGAATGTGGCGATCGCGTGCGCGATCAAACCTATGATCTCACTAATTTAGTGAAGATTATGGGGGAGGCGGCTATGCGTAGCCCAACTTCTTCATAAAAAGGGCCTCATCCCCATCACACACGACATTTTGACGTGGAACAATCCCTTAATCGGGTGAAAAAACCACACGACCAGATTTATGTCGGTTGAACTCCACTATCTGCTTTCAGTTACAACTTGCTTGAAAAATCGACGGCGACAGGCTGCTCCTCGTTACACTTTGGAGATGAGAGAGAGAGAGAGAGAGAGAGAGAGAGAGAGAGAGAGAGAGAGAGAGAGAGAGAGAGAGAGATTTTCTTAGGCTCACGACGAGCAATAGGCTGATCCGCGTGAGACTATTTGCTGGGACGTTGCAGGCGAACGAGTACTTGTTGTAATAGGAATTTCCTTCTTGCCACGCACTTTGGGACTTACACGAATTTTTGATAGAGCGACGATGACTCAAAGGTGGCTCGTAAGCGGAATCCGACAGAGCTCTGACATGAGGAAGAAAGCAGATGAGAGAAAGATGAGAAATGAGAATGCATGAGAGCCATTTTATTGCCTCAAGGAGGCGGTTATGGTGGTTATGCGGCTATTCGCACACCGTAACCACCATCATCATAATTTTGAGTATAGTTCGGGACAAATATTACTTGCATATTCAATTTTACTAAATGCAGGCCCCCACTAAAAACATGCCCCCACTACCGGTGGTGGTTACGCAGGTAGCTACCCGCTCATCGGACGATCACAATCGTGGTGGAATGATCGGACGACAGGGAAGGCGCCCAAGGAGGGCAATAGAGGTGGTCGGCCGCCACCTCAAGAGTGGCCGGACCTGGAGAAGATGGTGGGCCGCCGGCGCGACGCCGACCGAGGGTGCGACCGGCCAGCTGGAGAGGGTCGGTAAGCCGCAACCAGGCGGGACACCGAGCACGGCCCCAACGACCACCGTCAAGCGCGGATCTGACGTCGGGCATCGGGTGCTGTCCCTGCGCCGGCAACCGAGCGCGGCCCCGGCCCCAGCCGTCGGGCACGGTGCCGCCTGCAAAGCACGACACCGGCTGACAGGAGCCGGCTAACCCCCGGCGGGTTGTCGGAGGCCGGCTAACCCCCCGGTGGGCGCCGGACAGGCCGCCGGCGGCTCCGCCGCCGGCGGCATCGACGGGCAGGAAGCAGGCGGAAGAGCGGAAGGCGGACCCGGATTTCGTTTCCGGATTTCTGTTTTTAATTTTTTATTTTTTTTTGTATAATTTAATTATATTCTTTAAAGTTTAAGTAGAAATTTTATTTAATTAAATTTATTAGAATTATTAAAAAGTATCCAGTTGTAGTTTTCGCTAATTAACAACAAAGCCCACCGAGGGCGGGCCTGCCGGGAGCGGACGAAGCCCGCTTGAATGCCAAACGGGCAAACCTCACAGCGACGCATCTAGAACGAGCGAGGCCCGTTCGAAGATGCTAGTGTGTGTGTGTGTGTGTGTGTGTGTGTGTGTGTGTGTGTGTGTGTGTGTGTGTGGTGTGTGTGTGTGCGTGCGTGTGTGCACTAGCATCTTTGCTCGATGCTCTCGGGCGGCCTTCGTCGCCACATCCATGCGTGCTTCACCCGCCTCTGCACGGGCTCGATGCGTCGTTATTGGCTGCCCCCACAACAAATACATACGAGTACTCAAAATGACCGTAAAAAAAATCTAAATCATTATTACATTTTTTTTATTTTGTAAAAACATATGGTTTGACATACAAACTCAATGTTATGAAAACCCTATCGGACCGGCCACTTCAACCGATCGGACCGCCGACCGGTTCAGCGTCCGGTCCGGTCAAGCTCTTAAAACCGCCTTTGTTGAAAACCGGCCCAGAACCGGTTAACGAGGCGGTTGGACCGGTTATCCGGGAACCGGGCCGGTTTTCAAACAACCGGGCGGGTCCCAATTCGCCTCTTTAAATCTAAAAAAATAGAAAAATGTTAGAAATCGAACCTAAACCACTCCTAAAACTCACTTCCTAAAATCACAACACCAATTAGATTTATTGTTCGAAACCAATATATTATATATAATGTAATTATTTTCGTCTTATTTCAGTTGTGCGAGGGCGGAGCGAAGAGCGGTGAAGGGTTATTTCGGGATTTCAGCTGTGTGACCGACAACCTCCACAAACATTTTTATTTAATATAGATATAAATAACATTAGTAATTGTAATTTAGTACTATATTATATTCGTGTATATTATAAATAGATATATTAAAAATATTATTTAACAATTTAAATATATATATATAACAGTTCGACCCCGGTTAAACCGATCGAACCGGTTCAACCTTTCTCTCGCCCGGTTTGATAGTCCAATTTTCAAAACCTTCTACAAACCTTAATTTATCTCCCTCTTCTCTCTCTTTCTTTCTCTCTCATTGTTTAATGATTAAATGAGAGACTCTCTCTTTCTTTCTCTCTCATTGTTTAATGATTAAATGATAGACGACAACATCAACAGTGGTTAGAATTCTGAAGGGTTATTGCCTATTATAGTGTATATATATATAAAAGGCAAAAATATTAAATCAGTCCCTCAACTATGACCTTTTTGAAATCAGTCCCTGAACTTTCAAAAGTTTGAAATCAGTCCCTAAATTTTTAAAATCGCAATTTGATCCTATACTGTTTCGTTTTTGATTTTTTAGTTTCCTATTACAACCTCCACAAACAAATTTTTATTTACTTTTATATCTAATGTTAGATATTGGTAAAAGGTATGATAGAGTCCTCCAAAATAATTCGGGTTGTGGGTAGCCAAACGTCCACCTCCTTTGATGGAGGAAGTGGGGTTGACAAAGTCAAGCCCACTAGCACCGAAATCACCGTCGTCGCCGCCGCGCCGCCGGCCGCCACCGCCATCACCGCCACCAGTCGCCGCCGCCATCGCCGCCGCCATCGCTGTTGTAATCATCACCATACCGTACTCATCGTATAATATATCGACGCGGTATTCATCATATTCTACCGCCTCCATACCGTATGTCGACGTCGCTGTCATATATCACCGCCGCCGCCATCACTCCTCTCTCCCGCTGCAGCCACCGCCGTCGCTCCTCTCTTTCTCGGCCACCGCCGCCGTCGCTCTCTCTCTCCCGCGGCCGCGCTCCGCCACCTCCGTCGCTCCTCTCTTTCGGGCGCCGCCGCCGTCGCCGACTGGATTCCGACTCCGGCCTGTCTCCACCGGCCGGATTATCGTCGTCAATGTCCACCATTTTATCATGCTCCCGCCATCGTCTCCTTTCTTACAAAAAAAAAATGAAATATATATTATTACAAGCTATCATTGAAATATAAAAGATTTAACAATAAAAATATAAAAGGGTTAGCAACGGAAATAGTAAATTGGGTAATGAGAAATCAGAAAATTAAAAACGAAACAGCTTAAGGATCAAATTGCTTTGAATTTAAAAGTTCAAGGACTAATTTCAACCATTTAAAAGTTCGAGGACTGATTTCAAAAAGGTATCATAGTTTAGGGACTGATTTAACATTTTTGCCATATAAAAAAGTAGTGTTTCATACTTTCATGTGCAAATTATTAATAAACAAAAGAACCCCATTGAACATTTCTCTAGGCCGGTTTGATATCCGGTCTAATTTTCAAAACCTTCTACAAACCTTAATTTATCTCACTCTCTCTCTCTTTCTCTCTCATTGTTTAATGATTAAATGATAGACGACAACATCAAAAGCAGTTGGAATTCTGAACTGATTGCCTATTATAGTATATATATATATAGAAATAGTTACTCAAACCTTCTCTGTAAAGTAGCATAATTAAAGGTTTTCATTTCATTACCAAAATCCCCGAACGATAGCATCGAACATTTTCATGTTAGAAGTTTTTGTAATTTGAACAGTAATTTGAGTTGTCCTTGATATTTCTATATATAATAGTATATATATATATATATATATATATATATATATATATATATATATATATATAAGTAGTGTTTGATACTTTCATGTTGCAAAATATTAATAAACAAAAGCAACCCCAAAAGGGAAAACAAAGGAAAAAAGATATTCAGAAGATAGAGCAGTACAAAATACAAGTAAACAAGAGAAGGAAAAACAAGAAGTGAGTATTGAAAGCTGAAGTCATCTAATGAAATATCAGAATTATATACAAAAGCTTCTAAACAACAAAATGATGGTTAATGATAAAAGAGTTAAGCTTTCTCGTAATATACAGAGCCCTCATGCGCAGTAGATGGTGGTCATAATATTTGATCGTCGCTCCGAGTAATGATAATCGCACAGCCATTACTAGGAATGTTTGAATGGAAACAGGTATAATAAATATAAATGTGGTTATGTATATATGAAACTACAGACGGGATATGTTTACAACGGTCTAATCCTTTCTAAGAGCTTCTCTGCTTCAATGAATCCCCCGAGCGGCCCCATTGACAGGTATTTTAGATGTTTCCATCTGCTACAACCTTTACCACTTGAGCAAGGGGAAGAACTAAAGCTTCTAATTTATTTATTTATTTATTTATTTTGGGAGGGGGGAGGAAGTGGGTAATACCTTGGAGTAAAAGGCAGTGCAAAGCAGTGAAGATGGAGATGATTCACGCTATTGAATGGAGGCCGATGAAATCCGAATCTGCAAGATGGAGAAGGAAGCTTACAACAAAAGTCCATTATAGGTTACTGTTACGTAATCGAGCAAAAAAACGACAAACAAATAAACACATAATAACACGACAAAGTTCAGTTCATCCTAAGATGGGCTATGTCTATGTGCAGCAGCAAATCGTTTCGCCAGATGAACTGATAGGTATAAGAGGAGATGCGCTGCGCCGCTGAGATTTTTCACTCCCGAACCCCAGAATAAGATGAGTTTTATAGACTGACGAAATTTCTGATGTGAGCTTGATCTGTTGATGTTTTGAATGACATACTTTTGAGAATCTCTGAATGAATCAAAATTCGAGCTATTTAAATAACAGATATTTTACAGAGTCTCATATGTTGCCTTGTGTGTTTATATGTGAGATTTTGTCTCAGCTACAATTACTACCACTTGGTATGTCAGCATCAGTAATTAAGCTGTATGACTAGCATTAGCACTAAAGTTGTTCTAAAGTTTGTTCAGAAGCAACTTAGCTCACTAACTTTCATCTACGTGAAAAGAGGGTGTTCGTTCTTTAACTGCTCTTGGTGTTTATATGTGAGATTTTGTCTCCAGCTACTAACCTCTTAGAACCTTCCAGAAGCAAATCTACAGTTCTTTAACTGCTCACTAACCTCTTAGAACCTTAAACTTTCTCTGGAGTGGCGGCGTGAAAAGAGGGTGTTCGTCTCTTTCTCTTGTGTGTTTATATGTGAGATTTGTCTCAGCTACATTACTACCACTTGGAGTGGCGCTTTCATCTACAGTTCTTTAACTGCTCACTAACCTCTTGGAACCTTAAACTTTCTCTGGAGTGGCGGCGTGAAAAGAGGGTGTTCGTCTTTGAACTGCCACTGCGGAAAATGGGTGCAAAAACTGTGTTCGCTGGGTGCATAGCGCTGAACACACTCATCAAATGCTGCTCCGAAGCCCTATCACGTTCAGCACCCCATCGCATTTGAAGACCACTATGCCGATGCAGCCATCCGAAGAGAGCCTAAAATCTCATTATTTTAATTAGAACGGAATTTGTGAAAGATGATGCTCATTTGACTCGCAACAACCAAACAAATTCTTTCACATTACTCAACCAATTCAATATTTTGGCTCCAGTACTTAAGTTGAAAGCTCGTTCACACAACCAATTCGCATTGGATGCAGGACACCCTTAAAGAGGTTGTAGACTAATAGGAGGGGAGGCTTTCCAGATGGGACATGGGTTGCTGTTACATATCGGTTTCAGATCCTTCGTCATTTATCAGATTATATGTTGTATTGAGTTTGTGTTAGGAGACAAGTCTTATTATATTCGTATTTATGTATTTTTTATATTTTATGCGTGTTCATGTAATTATGAGTTTGCCACCTGGGGGTCCAATAAATAGGCCCTTAGTGTCATGTATCAATTAAGCAATAAATAGGCCCTCGAATGTGAGATCTTTGAGGCTCTGTCCTCTAATGAGCAACCCCGCTTAGACAGCCGTGGTTAGGGCTCCGTTGTATGCTCCACCACCATCATCTTCACCTCCGACCACTACTCCACCACAATCATCTTCACCTCCGACCACTACTCCGGCTACCACTCCGAATAAGCACATAGCATCTTTGTGTCAAAGCGAGGTAGTTTTTTTTTTGCTTCCTGATTTGAGTGCTTTCCACATATATATTGTGTTTCTCTGTTTTTGTGTTTACGTGCTTCTGACATAGGTTGCAACTAGCTGAATCTCACATGCACTAAGGTTTGTATATATTCGAAAAATCGAGCAAGTGGTATCAGAGTTACGTTCAGATGTCCGATTGAATAGTTTGGGTTTTAATTTAGTGTGGTAGGTGACTGTCATTTGACCTCCCCCAATCCTCGTCAGGCACAACTCTTTAAATAGTCAGTTGTTATGGTCGCAGCCCCTGGAACTGGGTTGGGCCCCAAGCAGACTGGTTTCTCCTGGGTAATTCCCAAGATTCCTGGCCTGGGTACCATAACAGGGTCGCAGCTCATATACCGCGACCCTTCTCTGCACCTATTCTCAGTGTGGCGGGTTGAAGAGGCCGGGGCTCGATCCCAAGACCTCCTTGAGCCTCGGCCTCAACAACCCTCGCGGTGAGAATAGGTGCGGAGAAGAGTTGGGGTGTATGGGTCGTGACCCTGTTACGATACCCAGGCTAGGAATCGTGGGAATTGTCCAGGAGAAACCCGCCTGCACTTTTATGTTACGGACGTAGCCCCCAGAACCGTGTTGGGCCCCAGGCAGGCTGGTTCCTCATGGACAATTCCAACGAATCCCGGCCTGGGTACCGTAACAAGTCGCGGCCCATACACCATGACCCTTCTCCGCACCAATTCTCAGCGCGGCGAGTTGTGGCTGGGGCTCGATCGCCAAACCTCCTTGTTAGGAATTTTCTCACTCAAGGTATGTGTTTGACAGACTTAGAATCGAGGAAATTGAAGAAGGAAAGCAAGCAGGAAGACTCGTAGCAGAAAACTCTTAAAACTCTTTATTTTTTGATGCCTTATTTCATAACCGGAGGTTCCTTTATATAGGCCTCCATTCCATTACATATCCTTATTTTAAAACCAAAAAATACAACAATTGAAATTTTTTATTTAACGGTGGCAATGGTGCTCAGAAGACTGTGGGAAGGAGGACTTAAGAGCTATAGATTGGCCAAATTCTGGCCCCAGGCTGGAAGAAGAAGATGAGCAGTTGCCACAGGATTGGCATTAAGATCTATGCAGATCTGCTACCCGCATACCAAATTAAACAATAACCTATTTATTTAATTCTATCACAACAACATAGTAGTCTTTCAAGCTATTTTTAGACACTCTCCATTCAGATCTAAACCTTGAGCTCAACACAAAGTTGTAGCCCTTTGTCTGAGCTTTCCAAAATGTACAGACACATGTCCCGAGGTTGGGTGCAACTCCATAAAATCAATTTCTAAAATGATGTGCGATAAGATCGCAGATAAATTCCAGGAGGAATCCAGTAAGGGGAAGGGATGGCGGGGGTGAGCGAGAATGAAGGAGGACGAGAAAAGACGAAATTAAGGAGCAACCCTAGAAACCTTAACACATTCCAAGATAAAGATTACAAGGTCCGTCGACACTCTTATAGTGGCGAGAAACGAATATAAAAGGAAATACTGAAATTAGGAAATACTGAAATTAGGAAATACTGGAAATTAGGAAATACTGGAAATACTAAAAATGCGTCAACAAACATAGGAACTTATTTATTATTAAATATTCTCTGCGGTCTCGGTGGGCCCTTGGAATATACGCGCCCGACGCGTGTAGACTTGTCAGGGTGGCTCGTCGTCGTGTCGTGTAGACTTGTCAGGGTGGCTCGCCGTCGTGTAGTTCCGTAATATTTGGACCTGTAGCACTCCATCCTTCCTTCAAAACAAGCTTGTCCTCAAGCTCGTGTACCAAGCGGGTGGCCGGATCATTTGGTACCTTGACCTCCCGCCAAAACAAGGCCAGGTAGCACGTAGCAGTGACGACAATGTTAGTGAGTAGCGGCGGCGCCATCGAAAGGACGGACAGCAGAAGTAATGGCTTCCGCAAGGTCGGTGAGGCGGTGGTGAGCAGCCGCCACAAGGATGTCGGAGACGCGACGATCGACAACAGGAACGGATCGGTCGGGGGCAGCGGGGCACAGGGCGGCAGAAGAGGCAGCGATGAGGCCGGTGGAAGCGGCAGGGTAGGGGCCGGCAGAGCGAGAGCCGGGAGAGGAGACAGTGATATGATCGAAGGGGGTGGCAAGACAGGAGTCGGCGGAGTAAGAGCCGGTAGAGGGGGCGACAAGTTTACCGGACGGGGCGGCAGAAGAGGCAGTGATGCGGCCGGTGGAAGCAGCGGAGGAACGACCACCGTACAGAGAGGTGGTGCATTAGCGACCGTGGAGAGAGGAGGCATGACCGAAAAACTTTTGCATGGTGCAGGAGGCAACCGTGGTGGAGACGGCTTAGGGAAGGGAACCTCTTGGGGGGTTGCAGAAGCCCGTCCGTGGTACACGAGAAGACGATCGACTTTGGCATGGAGAGAGGCGCATGTGGCCAGGATTTGTACAGCTAGGTCAGAGAAATCTAGCCGAAGGTTGGTGGTTGGCGAAAGCAAGAACAACGGCCCGGGAGCAACGGATTGGGCGGCGGCCATGGTGTCCAGGATGTAGGATGGATGTGACGCTGACGATGTCTGTGGCAACACAACGGTCGGCACAACGAAAAATAGGCCCGGGGCGGCGGCCTTCCTGCAGCAAAAACGGAAGGGGAAGCAGATCCGGCTGACAGAAGCCCTGTGGCACGGGCGAAGGAGGGTCGATACCTGGAGCGGAGCGGGGCCAGGAGCCGAGAAGAGAACGATGCAGAACAGAGGCTCTGGGCAGCGGAAGATCCGGAGGGCTGCAGCGGCGGTGTTGGGGTGTGGCTGGATCAGCCGGTTGTTGGAGGAGGCTTTGTGGCAGATCGGGGTGGATCGAGTGCGGAAAGGACGCCGGAGGCCGATCCAGTTGCTGGAAGAGGTGGAGCGGGCCGATTCAGGTGTTGGAGGGCCAATCCGGTTGCTGGAGGGCAGGACGTGACAGATCGGCGCTGGCGGCGTGATGCCAGAGGCGGATCGGGGTCGGGATGTTTGACAAGGGTGAATCGCGCGTCGGCTGGGTCATGCGTCGTGCGGAACGACGACAACGATCGGGCTGCTTGTCTTTCCTGTGGCGACGCGGGATCGGGTGTTGTATCGCGGAAACAGGGCTATGTCGTGATGACGCAGATCGGCGGGGATCGGGTGTTGTGCGGGTCAGTGGACCAGGGAGATAGATTTCTGAATTCCTTAGGCCAACTCGAGCACCGATGACGAGAGCAGGCGGTGTGGCAGGTCAGACCAATTGATAAGATCACAGATAAATTCCAGGAGGAATCTGGCAAGGGGAAGGGTCGGCGGGGGTGAGCTAGAATGAAGGAGAACGAGAAGAGACAAAATTAGGGAGCAACACTAGAAACTTTCATTCATTCTAAGATAAAGATTACAAGGTCCGTCAGCCCTCTTATAGTGGCGAGAAGCGGATATAAAAGAAAATACTCAAAATAAAAAATACTGGAATTAAGAAATACTGGAAATACTAAACCTGCGTCAACAATCATAGGAACCTATTTATTATTAAATATTCTCCGCGGTCTCGGTGGGCCCTTGCGATATACGCGCCCAGAGCGTGTAGACTTTTCATGGTGGCTCGTCGTCGTGTAGTTCCGTAACATTTAGGCCTGAAACAATGTGACACATCCTTGGTTTTTATATTTTGTGTATTTTTCCTCAAATATAAGTCTGAGGCTTATGAAATTTGATACATGCATGATTGTTGACATTATGAATACCTCCACTAAGTTACAGAATTTTTGGAAATCATTTTTCAAAGGTTTTATTGTATTCCATTTTAATTAAATGTGACATATTAGAAAAGCTCATGTAAAAGGCCCATTTGATGGCCCATTTTTTCCTCCTCCTTTAGTCCCACATCATGTATAGGATTTATTCTTCTCTCTTCTCTCCTATATATTTGTATTCTCTCCTTGTATTTACATACTTGAATAATACATACAAGCTTTGGGCACTATCAACATGGTATCAGAGGGAGGTTCCTTCTAGCTGCGACCTGCCCTTTTTCTGTCCGCCCGGTCTCCTGCGGACTGCCTTCCTGCATCCGCCTCTCTGCGGACTGCCCTTCTGCATCCGCCTCTCTGCGGACTGCCCTTCTGCATCCGCCTCTCTGCGGACTGCCCCTCTGCATCTGTCCGCTCGGCTACCCTGCGGACTGTCTTCCTGTCCGCTCCGGTCTCGTGCGGACTGCCCTTCTGCTTCCGCCTCTCTTCTCTCCCTCCGTGGTTCCACCCTCCTCAGGCTTCTTATAGCCATCTTCTGCTCTGACTCGTGGGGCCCACCTCTCTCTATCCGCTCCGGACGATCCTTCCTGTCCGCTGCACTCTCTGTTTGTGTCCGCTCGAGCCTCTTTGCTCACGGACTGCTCCCTCTAGCCCGCTCTATTTCTGTCCGCTCGAGCCTCTGTGCTCGCGGACTCTCTATCCGCCGTCTCTTGCGGACTGCTCTTGTCCGCTGCAGGCTCTCCTTGTGTCCACTGTGCGCTCTTCTCTTGCTGCGTGGCTTCTTTCTTGCGATCTGCTCCACATTGCTGCGACCTCTGCCGCGGACTGCCCCCAGTTCGCCGCGACCTCCTCCAAGCTCTGCTCCAAACCGCTGCGACCTCTGTCGCGGACTGCTCCAGCTCTGCTCTCAACAGCTGCGATCTGCTCCACTGATCTGCGACCTCTTCCAACTCGCCGCGACCTCCTTTTGCGGACTGCTCCTGTTCGCCGCGGCCTCACTCAGTTCGCCGCGACCTCCAGTCCGCCGCGACCTCCTTTCTCCCACTGCTTGCCGCGCGGTTTGTTCTCTCCGAGCCCTGCTGTCTGCTCCTCCTCAGTCGCCATGTCCTCCAGCGACTCCACTACCGCTCAACCCCCGGCCGACCACGTGGCTCCTCTCGAACTCCGCGATGAGCTTCGGATTACTACTATTTCCCTCTCTGGCAAGTCCAACTTCATTCCCTGGGTCCACTCCGTCCGCCGGGTCTTACAGGCCAAGGGTCTTGCCCGTCACCTTACCCAGGGCTCACCAACTCCTCCTACTGATGATTGGCTCCGCAATGACGGTCGCGTCCAGACCTGGATCCTGAACTCGGTGGAGGGTGAGCCGTACCAGATGATCATGTATCATGAGACCACCAAAGCCATGTGGGATGAACTTCATTCGTTGTACTCCGGGAAGGACAGCCTTCAGCACCTTTTTGACATCATCACTGATCTTCAAGCCTTGGATGTTGGCAAAGCTCTGGACATGACCTCCTTCGTGGCCCGTGCTAAAACTCTCACGGAGGCCTGGATTCAGCACCAGCCCGCGACTACTGATCTCGCTGCCCAACGCGCCCAGAAGGAGGCTGTTTGTATTGCTATGATTATGGCTCGCGTCCCGCCACACCTGCACAGTATCCGGGCCCAGGTTCTGGCTTCACCCACTACCCCTTCCTTCTCTGATGTCTGATCGATGTTACTTCGCGTACCACCTCCACCGGAGGCTCCTGCACCACCCTCGCCGGCCTTTCTTCAGCAGGCCCTTCCTCCTTTACTTCCACAACCCTCTTTTACTCGGGGTGGCCGTACGGGCTCCCGTGGGCGGGGCCGTGGTGGCCGCGGATGGCCCAAGTGCACCTACTGCGGCCGGGATGGCCATACTGAAGCAGACTGTCACAAGAAACATGGTTACCCTCCTCGCCCGCCTACTGCTGCTGTTACCGATAGCTCTCCTCCGACTGGTACGGATCTTGAGGCTCTTCGCCTTCAGCTACAACAACTCCAGGGGCTCCTCAACCCACCCTCTGCTTCCATTGCCTCCACCTCCCATGCAGGTATTGTCTCCACCTCCACTGCAGGTACTGCCTGTCTTTCCTCCAGCTCTCGCTGGATCCTGGACTCGGGAGCCACCCACCACATCACTTCCATGCGGCCGCCCCAGTTCTCTGCTGCTGCTCATCCCCCGTCTATTACTGTGGCCAATGGTGCGCTTGTCCCGGTCTCCGGCTGCGCGGATCTCTTCCTCCCTCCCTCTCTCTCTCTTCGTTCCGTTCTTTATGTGCCAGCCTCACCTTTTAATTTACTCTCTGTTGGTCGTCTTACTACTGATATGAATTGCTTTATCACCTTCACCTCTTCTGGTTTTTTGATACAGGATCGGCAGACGCGGATTACCATTGGTAGGGGTCGACTGCAGAACGGGCTCTACCTCCTCGATGTCTCTCCCACATCCCTTTTCTTTGTTTCCTCGTCTGATTGGCATTGTCGGCTTGGGCATGCCCCTCTACCTATCCTCCAGAAGGCGCTTCCAGACCTTTCTCTTCCTGCTTTTAAATGCGATTCTTGTATTATTGGCAAACAGCCTCGCTCTTCTTATCCCGCTCATTGTACTAGGAGCTCTGCTCCGTTTGATTTAATACATTCTGATATTTGGGGACCATATAAAGTTTCTAGCATTTCTGGTTATCGTTATTTTCTAACATTTATTGATGATTACTCTCGCACTACCTGGTTGTATCTCCTACATGATCGCTCTGAGCTTCCTCGTGTCTTTCAGGCGTTTGTGTTAGAGACTCGTACGTAATTCTCTACCACCATTAAAACTTTCCGCTCTGATAATGCCCGGGAATACACTAGCCACGAGTTTGCCACTCTCTGCGCAAACTTCGGTATTGTTCACCAGACCTCTTGTCCCTACACCCCTCAACAAAACGGGGTCGCCGAACGAAAGAACCGCCACTTGCTCGATGTTGCTCGCTCCCTCATGCTTCACATGCACGTTCCCAAAATCTTCTGGAACTTTGCGGTGTCCACTGCATGTTTTCTTATCAACCGTCTCCCCTCCCAGTTCTCCAGAACGCTACCCCCTTCAGCCTTCCATTTCCCTCCACACCTGCCTTCCCCCTCACCCCCCGGGTTTTTGGATGTACCTGCTTTGTCCATCACCTGGGCCCTACTCTTGACAAACTGGATCCCCGTGCGGCCAAACACATTTTTGTCGGCTACTCCCGCACCCAAAAGGGCTATGTTTGCTACTCTCCGCTCACCCGGAAGATCTCTGTATCGGCTGATGTTACTTTCCGGGAGGATCAACCCTTCTCCCCCCCCCCTTGCCACCACTTCTACCACCACCTCCTACAACACCCTCCCTCCCACGGCCGGTGATCCCCGTCCAGTCCCCTACCACCATCCCTCCGCCTCCTCCCACCCTTGACCCTCCTCGACTCCCCGTCATTCGGGTCTATACTCGTCGCTCTCTTCCTCCCGTTGCTCCTCTGCAGTCGGCTTCGACCTCGGCTTCTCCGTGTTCTGCTGCTCCGGTGTCGGCCTCTACCGCTCATCCAATGGCGGACTATGTTTCTCTCCATCGCCTCTCTCCACCTCTTCAGACCTTGGCTACTTCGCTCTCCTCGGTCTCTATTCCTACTTCTGTCCAGGACGCTCTTCAACATCCTGGGTGGCGTGCGGCCATGGAAGACGAGATGGCTGCTCTTTGGGCCAACCAGACTTGGACCTTGGTGCCCCTTCCTCCCGGCCAGAAACCTGTTGGGTGCAAATGGGTCTTTGTCATTAAACATGCTCTTGATGGGACCATTGATCGCCTCAAAGCTCGTTTGGTTGCTCGTGGCTTCACCCAGCAACAGGGGCTGGACTATGACGAGACTTTCTCTCCGGTCGCTAAGCTCAACACGGTCCGCATTCTCATTTCTGTGGCTGTCCATCGCCAATGGCCCTTATTTCAACTCGACGTCAAGAACGCTTTCCTGAATGGCGACCTTCAGGAAACGGTTTACATGCAACAACCTCCCGGATTTGAGACCACGGGGGAGTCACGGGTTTGTCATCTTCTCAAATCACTATATGGTCTCAAACAATCCCCTCGGGCATGGTTCGACAAGTTCAGCAAAGCTCTCCGGGAAATTGGCTTCACTCGCAGCTCGACTGACTTCTCATTGTTTACTCGCCACCAGACCACTGGTACGGTTCTCCTATTGGTATATGTCGACGACATCATTATTATTGGCAGTGACTTGGACAACATACAGGCCGTTAAGCTACATCTGAGCTCCGTCTTCCAAACTAAAGATCTGGGACATCTTCGGTACTTCCTCGGTCTGGAAGTGGCCAGACGGTCAGATGGGTTGGTTCTCTCTCAGCGCAAATATTGCCTGGATCTTCTTCATGATGCAGGCTACTCTGGCTGCAAACCTATTAACACTCTCATGGATGCAAATCACAAAATATGTGCTCAGGGCTCGGATTCTGATTCGCTTCTACCAAATCCAGAATATTACCGTCGTCTAGTTGGGAAGCTTATCTACCTAACAGTTACAAGACCTGATATATCTTTCGCTGTGGGACTTGTGAGTCGCTATATGCACTCACCTCGAAGCTCTCATCTCCAGGCTGTGGAACGCATTTTCAGATATCTTAAGACAGCTCCTGGCCAAGGACTTGTATACAAAACCTCATCTTCCATTCCTACACTAGTGGCATACTCTGATGCCGACTACGCTGGCTCCCTCGACGATCGACGATCTACTAGCGGGTTTTGCACCTATTTTGGAGGACATCTGATTACTTGGCGAAGCAAGAAACAAGCAGTGGTTGCTCGATCCTCAGCAGAAGCAGAATATCGGGCAATGGCTGCTGTGGTCTCTGAACTCACATGGATTGAGAGTCTCCTTACCGACCTTGGAGTTAAACTACCTTCACCAGCTCTCCTCCTATGTGACAGTCAAGCTGTCATACATATTGCTAAAAACCCGGTCTTCCATGAAAGAACGAAGCATATTGAGGTAGATTGTCATTTCATCTGAGAGAAAGTCCACATGAAGAAGATCGAGCTCAAGCATGTTCCGGGTACTGAACAGGTTGCTGACATCCTCACCAAAGCTCTACCTAGTACCCTCTTCTATCAGTGCCTATCCAAGCTTGGCGCATACGACTTGTACGCTCCAGCTTGCGGGGGAGTATTAGAAAAGCCCATGTAAAAGGCCCATTTTTT
Organism: Platanthera guangdongensis; assembly: GCA_039583875.1. Classification (NCBI taxonomy): domain Eukaryota; kingdom Viridiplantae; phylum Streptophyta; class Magnoliopsida; order Asparagales; family Orchidaceae; genus Platanthera; species Platanthera guangdongensis. The sequence goes on along the minus strand of CM077163.1, from coordinate 219,312,646 downwards.
CCTCCTCCTTCTTTAGTCCCACATCATGTATAGGATTTATTCTTCTCTCTTCTCTCCTATATATTTGTATTCTCTCCTTGTATTTACATACTTGAATAATACATACAAGCTTTGGGCACTATCAACACATTTTAATTAAATGTGACATATTTAATAATTTTGATGACCAATGGGGCTCAAATTTTGGTGACATGTATGTTAGGTTGTGCATGTCTACTGGTAAAAACCTTCGGATGTTTGGGTGCCATTTCAGTACTATATGTCCTAATATTAAAAGGAACACAGCATGTTATAATTAGTGTGACATAAGAAAATTTGCATGTTGTATATTTCTCTATTCCTTAGTCCAAATGAGTTGAAATTTTGTATTATGGTGTATTTGGGTATCACAAAGGACCCCTAGGATTTTTGGAGATATTTTCTAAAGTTTTAGAAAACATTTCATTTCCATTAAATGAGGAATATTCAGGGTTTTTGATTCCCTCCATATGTCAAAATTTTAGGTCACTTTTAATATTACACTAAGGGCCTCTGATATTAATTTCATGAAATTTAGAAGTGATTTGATCACTGTGCAAACTACATGAAAAGTTGTTACCCTAGGGAAAATTTGCAAGCTGAATAATTCTCTAAATATTGCTCCAAATATTTTGAAAATTGGATGGTAGCTGTATTTGAACATGAGGATAAGCTGGAGCACATTTTTCTAAAGTTTTTCACAATTATTTCGAAAACATTAAATGTGACATAACCTGGATTTTCTGAATTCAATTGATGTCAAACATTTTATGGTATGTCCATTATGATGCTAATAGTCTCTGGTTAGAATTTTAGAAGATTTGAAATTGATTTCACCACTTATTTCATTACACGATTGTTGGCACTAAATGAATACAAGAAGCCAATAGTTAAACACATGAACATGGTGACTTGATCAGAATGTTTGATCCCTGGATGATTATAAGTTAAATTCAGAAGTTTATAATCTTAATCATGTTAGACCTTGCTGAATTTATAAGACCTACAGGTTGTCACTCATATAGAGGATCATACCTAAACAGTGTAGAAGAATGTACACTTAGAATTACACTGTCCATAAAGAGATATTTGATAAATACTCGTGATATTACATTTATCCTTGGTAAACACCTAGGAGAAGTGAAATGGGGATTGTGTTACTAGATCTTATGTAGTGACTTCTGTAGGGAAAACCAGAAACTTGTATATACTTCCTCAATCATCAAATACAAGGTATGAATACACATTTATAGGAGAGAGAAAGAGAGAAGAAAAATAAATAAATGAGCTCCATCATGGGCCTCTTTACATAGGCTTTTCCAACACTCCCCCCGCAAGCTGGAGCGTACAAGTCATAGGCACCCAGCTTGGACAGGAACTGATAAAATAGGGTACTTGGTACGGCCTTCGTGAGGATATCAGCAACTTGTTCAGTACCCGGAACATGCTTCAATTCTATCTTCTTCATTTGAACTTTCTCCCGGATGAAGTGACAGTCCATTTCAATATGTTTCGTCCTTTCATGGAAGACCGGATTCTTTGCTATGTGTATAGTCGTTTGACTGTCACATAATAGGATAGCTGGTGAGGGAAGTTTTACTCCTAGATCAGCGAGGAGACTCTCAAGCCACGTGAGCTCAGAGACAATTGATGTCATCGATCGGTATTCTTCTTCAGCTGAGGATCGAGCAATCACAACTTGTTTCTTACTCCAGGTAACAAGATGACCTCCAAAATAGGTAAAACCACTGGTTGACCGCCGATCATCCAAGAAACCAACATAATCTGCATCTGAATATCCAACCAATGTTTGAGTAGAGGATGAGGTTTTGTATACCGGCCCTTGACCCGAAGCTGTTTTAAGGTAGCTTAGGATGCGTTCGACGGCTTGAAGATGAGATATTCGAGGAGCATGCATAAACCGGCTGACAACCCCAACAACAAAGGATATATCTGGTCTTGTGACCGTTAGGTAGATCAATTTTCCAATCAATGTTGTCAGGATCGCGATCCGGATCGTAGGATCGGACGGACGATCATACGATCCAGATTCTACATTTCGATCTGAATCTTAACCCAGATCGAAATCAAGCTAAGCTCACGCGGGATCGCGATCCGGATCGTGGAATCGTTAAAATCGCGATCCCTAACCACGATTCCACGATCCGACGGAATGCTTAAAAGCACCGGATCCCGACACGACGCTTCCTAAAAACTATTTCCCCTCTCTCGACCCCGACGCTCCCTGGTGCTCCCCCGACGCTCCAGGTCTGACGGATCCCTGGTGCTCCAGCCCCGACGGATCAGGTGAGGTCTCTTTTTCTTCTGCCCAGAAATCAGTCCAGATTTCTCTTCTGAAATGTGAACTAAAATGTGATGATTTCTGGGCAGAAATCTGGACTGATTTTTGCCCAGAAATCATTCTAGAAATCTCTCGGTTTTCTGGATGATTTCTTTTCTGGATGATTTCTGGGCAGAAATCATCCAGTTTTCTGGATGATTTCTGGGCCCAGAAATCATCCAGTTTTCTGGACTGATTTTTGCCCACTCGCTTTCTAGATGATCCCTCTAGAAGAGGAAGATTCTATCAAATCTTTCTAGTCTAGTTATTTCGTTCCCTATTTCTACTCGCGGGATCCTAAGGAAAATCATTTGATTTCTACCGAGCTGAATTAATAAGCCGAGGTTCTAGTAAACCAAAACCATCGTTTTCTAGCTATTTGGCTTCAATCCACCTTTTCCATCGACAACACAAAAAATTGAATATATTGAAGATTTAGTTACGATTTAAAATTTTGTACTATGATCCATAGATACTTTATTCATACTCATTCAATTGGAAGAATTGAACTAATAAAAAAAATTATGCTTCTCGGCCCAGAAATCAATCCAGATTTTTGGACTGAAATGTGATGATTTCTGGGCAGAAATGTGATGATTTCTGGGCAGAAATATGGACTGATTTCTGGGAATCATCCAGTTTTCTGTTCAGTTTTCTGGATGATTTCTGGGCAGAAAACATCCAGAAAATTGAATTGCATAAATTAACAATAGCAAAAGGTAGAAAGATAACATCAAATTTAACGATCTGATAGGGTAATAGCATTGTTAATTACTTAACTTGTCATTTTATAACTTACAAAAGGGTTATTTGGGTTGATTGTCTCTGTAATTTATGTTTTCTCATTTATAGGTTCATCTTCATAATTTGGTTACTGATGATAGTTTGACAATTATGGGACAAGCGGACAGCTAAGACAAAAATGCTTACTCATCTTGGCTTTAGAGTTGCTAACGTAGAGTCCGAAGTTACACTACTCAGGTACATTTACAATCATAATTGTTTCTTTATGCATGTTCTTATTTGTCTTAGACTTAGGATCTATTCTAGATTTCTCGTAATAATAGTCTTATTATTCTTATAGTAAACAAATGGAAATGATAAATTATATGAATTTTGGTATAGAATATTTGTGTAATTATATGATATGATTGATATCAAATTCAATTTCCTCATTTAAGTCTTGTTTTAAGAATGTAGTGGGATCTTACGATCCATGATCCGATCTGATCCAACCCCTTAAACGATCTCACCTAGGATCTCGATCCTGACAACCTTGTTTACAATAAGTCGTCGATAGTATTCAGGATTTTGGAGAGGAAGATCTGAATCGGAAGCATGTGCACATAGCTTGTGATTTGCATCCATTGGAGTGGTAGTTGGCTTGCATTCAGAGTAGTCAGCATCTTGAAAAAGATCGAGGCAGTACTTTCGTTGGGAGAGAACAAGTCCATCCGGACGTCTCGCGACCTCAAGACCAAGGAAGTATCGAAAGTGCCCCAAATCTTTTGTTTAAAAGACGAAGCTAAGACGTTATTTGATCGCTTGGATTGCCTTTGAATCGTCTCCAGTGATTAAGATGTTATCAACATATACAAACAAAAGAACTATTCCTGTTGCCCGATGTCGAGTAAACAGAGAGAAGTCTGCTGAGCTCCGAGTAAAGCCAACATCCGGAACTGCCTTACAGAATCTGTCAAACCATGCCCGAGGGGATTGTTTGAGACCATATCTGAACTTTTAAAGATGACAAACTCGGGACTCCCCCGTGTTCTCAAACCCAGGAGGTTGCTGCATGTAAACTGTTTCTTGGAGGTCGTCATTCAGAAACACATTCTTGATATTCAGTTGATGTAAGGGTCAGTGGCGATGCACAACCATGGAGAGGAGGACACGGACGGTGTTGAGCTTGGCTACTAGAGAGAATGTTTCCTAATAATCGAGACCTTGTGGTTGGGTGAAGCCACGAGCCACCAGTCAGGCTTTCAGACGGTCAATTGTCCCATCAGGAGCATGTTTGATGACAAAGACTCATTTACATCTAACAGGTGTCTGGCCGGGAGGTAAAGGTACCAAGTTCCATGTCTGGTTAGCCCAGAGAGCTGCCATTTCTTCTTCCATGACTGCCCGTCAGCCAGGATGTTGGAGAGCCTCCTGCACAGAGTTAGGTACGGAAATCGAGAATAATGAAGTGGCAAATGTTTGAAGCTGTGGAGATAGGCAATGTAAGGATACATAGTTTGTCATGGGATGAGCGGTTGATTCTGGTGTCGGATCATCGGGACAGGGAGCGTCAGAAGTTGAAGCCGACTGCATTGGGGCAGCAGAGCGAGGATGGCGACGAGTGTAAACATGGATAAGAGGCGGCTTGGGAGGAGCGGGAGCCCGGTCAGGAATTGGTGATGGAGTGGTAACGAGAATGACAGGTCGTAGGACAGGTGGTGATAGAGGAGTTGGATCTGGAGTGGAGAAGAAAACAAGATCCACCCGAAAGGTATCAGCAGAAACGGTCACCTTGCAGGTAATAGGACAGTAACACATGTAGCCTTTCTGAGTTTGTGAATAGCCAACGAAGATGTGTTTGGCCGCCCGGGGATCCAACTTGTCAGTGAACGAACCAAGAATGTGAACGTAGCAAGTACACCCAAAGATGCGGGGTGTGAGAGAGAATGCCAGAGTAGAGGGGAACAGGAAGCTGAACAGAGTGGCTTTGTGGAGTATGGGGGAGGGTAGATAGTTAATCAAATAGCATGTCGTTGAAAGTGCACGGCTCCAATAAGCTTTGGGGACCTACATGTGAAGCATAAGAGAGCGAGCAACATCAAGCAGATGTCGATTTTTACGTTCCGCGACTCTTTTTTCCTGGGGGGTATAGACACATGATATTTGGTGAATGATCCCAAATTCAGAGCAAAGATTAGCAAATTTATGGCTAGTGTATTCGCGAGCATTATCGGTGCGAAAAAGTTTTGATGTTCGCGGAGAATTGTGTACGGGTCTCAAGGATGAATGCCTGAAAGACACGGGGAAGCTCAGAGTGATCACGAAGTAGATATAACCACGTCATGCGAGAATAATCATCAATAAAAGTTAAAAAATAGCGATACCCAAAAATACTAGTAATTTTGTACGTACCCCAAACATCGGAGTGTACTAAAACAAAAGGAGCAGAGCTCCGAGTATAATGAGATGAAAAATATGAACGGGGTTGTTTGCCGAAAAAACAAGATTCCACTGAAAAGGAGGAAGAGATACATCTGGTAGATCCTTCTGGAGGACCGGTAGAAGGGAATGCCCAAGACGTCGATGTCAATCGACGGAGAAGAGGATAGTAAGAGAGTTATCAAGAAGATAGAGTCCGTTCTGCAGTCGTCCCTTACCAATGATATTCCGCGTCCATCGATCCTGTATCTGAAAAGAAGAAGATGAAAATGTTACAGAATAATTCAAATCGGCAGCGAGGCGACTTACAGAAAGTAAATTAAACGGGGAGTCCGGAACATGAAGAGTCAAGCGTAGGGATAGAGAAGAAGTGAGGGATATCGGCAGAGCCGGAGACCGGAACAGTGTCTCCATTGGCCACTGTGATACACTTAGGATGAGGAGAATCCAAGTACTGATGTGGTCGCGGTGAGGTTATGTGATGAGTGGCACCTGAACCCACTATCCAGCGCAGACTAGTGGAGAGACAAGTGATACCTTCATTTGAGATGGAGACAGCGGAGGCAGCGGAGGCAGGTGGGCGGCTGAGCAGACCATGGTGATGTTGGAGCTGAAGCTGGACTTCTTCAAGGTCAGAACGAGTGACAGATGAGTTGTTGGCAACAAAAGAGGCAAGCGGACGAGGAGGAAGCCCATGCTTGCGGTAGCAAGTGGCCTCAAGGTGGTCGTCCTTACCGTAGAAGGTATACTTAGGTCGTGGCCGGCCACCCCGACCTCTGCCCCGAGAACCTGAACGTCCTCCACGAGTAGGAGGAGGGAGAGGTAGTAAGGGCGCAAAAGTCTGCTGAAGGAGGGCCGGTGAGGGAGATCCAGAACTGTTAGGAGGTGGTGAGACCTTGAGCAACATGGAGCACACATCAGATAGTGACAGAGTAGCAGCAGAGGAGAGGATCTGAGCCCGAACGCTCTAAATATGAGGCGGGACACGAGCCATCATCATGGCAATACCGACGACTTCTTTTTGGTCACGCTGAGCAGCAAGATCCATCGTATGGGACTGATGTTGAATCCAAGCTTCAACCAAAGTCTTAGCCCGAGCAACAAAGGAGGTGAGGTCGGCAGCCCCGCCAACGTCAAGAGTCTGAAGATCTGTTATGATGTCATACAGGGGCTGGAGACCATCTCTGCCAGAATAGAGAGAGTGGAGCTCATCCCACATTGCCTTGGCCGTCTCGTGATACATGGCCAAGCGATAAGGTTTGTCATTGTTAGAAACCACGGTGGGGCCCATTTGAGGGGGGCACGTGACATCCAGATCCGTGGCCGACTGCAGTCGAATGGCGGAGCACCCCCAACCAAATCACCCAGGATGAATTTAACCGGGGTAGGTTGTTGAGGCCAGGGCTTGATCCCTGGACCTCCTTTATCAGGCAACTATCTCAAGTCTTGATACCCAACTGCGCTGCAGCGCAGTTGGGTATCAGGACTTGATATAGTTGCCTGATAAAGGAGGTTCAGGGATCAAGCCCTGACCTCAACAACCTACCCCGGTTAAATTCATCCTGGGTGATTTGGTTGGGGATGCTCCGCCATTCGACTGCAGTCGGCCACGGATCTGGATGTCACGTGCCCCCCTCAAATGGGCCCCACCGTGGTTTCTAACAAAAGATGACCATCTTTTGTTAGAAACCACGGTGGGGCCCATTTGAGGGGGGCACGTGACATCCAGATCCGTGGCCGACTGCAGTCGAATGACGGAGCATCCCCAACCAAATCACCCAGGATGAATTTAACCGGGGTAGGTTGTTGAGGTCAGGGCTTGATCCCTGAACCTCCTTTATCAGGCAACTATATCAAGTCCTGATACCCAACTGAACTATCTCAATCTTGTGTTAGCTGCAAGTGGCTCTTTGTTATTAAACATGCGGCGGATGACACCGTTGAGCGTCTCAAGGCCCGCCTTGTGGACCGAGGTTTTACTCAGCAACAGGGCCTTGATTATGAGGAAACGTTCTCACCGGTCGCCAAATTGAACATTGTCCGGGTTCTTCTATCCTTGGTTGTTCACCGTCATTGGCCTCTTTATTAGCTAGATGTTAAGAACGCCTTCCTTAATGGTGATCTTCAGGAGACTGTTTATATGCATCAACCTCCCGGGTTTGAGACCACGGGGGAGTCTCGGGTTTGTCATCTTCGGAAATCTATTTATGGTCTCAAACAGTCCCTGCGTGCTTGGTTTGACAAATTCAGCACGGTTGTCCGCAATATTGGCTTCACCAGGAGCTCGGCTGACTTCTCTCTCTTCACTCGACACCGGCCAACCGGAACAGTGATTCTACTTGTCTATGTTGACGATATCCTCATTACTGGCGACGATACTACAGGGATACAACATACCAAGCAACAGTTGAACTCCGCCTTTCAGACCAAAGATCTTGGTAACCTACGGTATTTTCTCGGGCTTGAGGTTGCACGACGGCCTGATGGTCTTGTATTATCCCAAAGGAAGTATTGTATGGATCTTCTTCATGATGCTGGCTATTCAGGATGCAAACCTACGAATACTCCAATGGACGCGAATCACAAGATATCGGCCCATAGCTCTGACTCTGATGAGCTGCTTACGAATCCGGAATACTACAAACGCCTGGTTGGGAAACTGATCTACCTTACAGTTAGTCGACCAGACATCTCCTTTGTCGTAGGAGTCGTGAGTCAATTTATGCATGCCCCGAGGACATCTCATCTTCAAGCTGTCGAGCGCATTCTTCGGCATCTCAAGAACGCTCCAGGACAAGGGCTTGTGTACAAGCCATCCACTACTTTATCCCTTGTCGCTTACTCTGACGTTGACTATGTCAGGTCCATTGATGATAGGCGTTCCACAACAGGTTTTTGTACCTACTTCGGTGGACATCTTATAACCTGGCGTAGCAAGAAACAGAATGTGGTTGCTCGCTCTTCTGCTGAAGCTGAGTACCGCGCTATGGCTGCTGTTGTTTCCGAGTTGACTTGGCTTGAGAGCCTTCTGAGAGACTTGGGTGTTCGTCTCTCATCGCCACCAACCCTATTTTGTGACAGTCAAGCGGCAATCCATATTGCCAAGAATCATGTCTTCCACGAATGCACAAAGCATATCGAAGTTGACTGTCACTTCATCCGAGAAAAGGTACAGGCAAAGAAGATAAATTTAGAGCATGTTCCTGCTGCAAGCCAAGTTGCTGACATCCTGACTAAAGCTCTCTCCCGGCCTCTATACTACCAATTTTTATCCAAGCTTGGTGCCTACGACTTGTACGCTCCAGCTTGCGGGGGAGTGTTAGAAAAGCCTACTTTAAGGCCCATCTAGGGGCCCATTCTTTCTTCTTCTCTATCTCTCTATTTGTATTAGTCTCACATCTTGGATTGGGATTTCTCTCTTCCTTCTTCCCCTATATAAATGTATTCATACTTGTAATTATGGATTCAAGAAGGATATGCAAGGTTTGCAGCTTTTTCTACAGTCATCAAGGGAGTTGAGGAGCCAAGTCCGAACACGACCAACGTTGCGCAGCCAGTCTTCAGTAGGAGCATCGGGAACAGCTTGGGTCAAATGATGTAGAAAGCCTTTAGACTGAAGAACTCGGCGAACAGAGTGCACCCACTGCACAAAATTCTTTTTCCCGGCTAAAGAAATAGTGGTGATTCGCAATTCATCCCGGAGTTCAGGAACAAGAGCCGGACGGTCTGCAGGAGAGGAAACCGCATGTCTGATAGAATCAAGAGAAGACCTCATGGCAAGGCGGTCAGGAGGCTAGACCGGCAGAGAGCAGACCGGTGAATAGAGAGATGAGTTCGCACGGAAAGCAGATCGCGCGGGTTTGGGAAGAGACTGGCGGCGAGCAGGCTATGCAAACACGAGCAGTCCTTGGCAAGCAGACCGCGCGAGCACCGGAGCAGACCGTGCAAGCAGACGAGCAGCGATCAGAGAGGAGACCGCGCGAGCAGACCGTGCGAGCAAAACAATAGTGATCGGAGAGGAGTCCGCGCGAGCAGACCAAGCGATCAGAACATCGAGCAGAGGAGCAAACCACGGCAAGCAGACCGCGCAAGCAGACGAACAACGATCAGAGACGAGACCGTGCAAGCACAGGAGCAGACCGAGCGAGCAGACGCGCAGCGATCAGAGAGGAGACCGCGCGAGCAGACCGTGCGAGCAGAACAACAACGATCGGAGAGGAGTCCGCGCGAGCAGACCGGGCGATTAGAACATCGACGATCAGAGAGTAAACCAGGCGAGAAGACGAGCAATGAGCAAAACAACGAGTTGAGGCCAGGCCGCGCGAGCAAAACGTGTGAGCAGAGCAACGAGTAGAAGCGGACCGCAACGACTAAGGAGGCAAACTGTGGCGACTAAGAGAGCAGTGGACAGCAAACCACAATAAAAAGAAGGCCGAGCGGATAAGATGAGGAGACCGCGCAGATCGCGGGAAGGAGAAGAATGGAGGGGGCCACGGAATAGAGAGGAGAAGGCTATACAAGAGAGGAGGAGGCGGTGGGAAAGAAAGGTGGATCCACATAGTGTGATGCGGATAGAGAGACGGAGCCCGCGCGAAATGACTGGAAGCGGTTACCGCGAGCAGACCGCAAACCAGGTGGTTACTAAAAGACTTAACCGGAAATTGGGACCGGAACCTCCCTCTGATACCATGTAGAGAAAACCAGAAACTTGTATATACTTCCTCAATCATCAAATACAAGGTATGAATACACATTTATAGGAGGGAGAAAGAGAAAAGAGATCCATATACATGATGTGGGACTAAAGATGAGAGAAGAAAAATAAATAAATGGGCTCCATCATGGGCCTCTTTACATAGGCTTTTCAAACAACTTCAAACATATCAATGGATTCACGAGTAGTCCTTAGGATCACGAATAATGACTCTCAGGTTTATATACCCCTCTACACAGGAGCTGGGTCCTAGGGTTTTAGGGTGATGTCAACTCAGTAATACTGCTAGTGGTTCCTTAATGCAAATGTAGGATATGCTTATATCCTGGTTTCATTGTTAAGGACTTGGTTAGTAGTCCTTGCCTCCTTGGGCAGATGTTAGCTATTCTCAAAAAGTGAGAACTAAGATTTATGTCAACATAGAATTGGGTGTGTGAGCATGGGTGAGCGTGAATCATGGGCGAGTATCGTTCATTCATACATTGCAAAACATTGCATTGCCCCTCATAAAAACCCGCATCATATAAATTTGTACTAGCACTTTTATACGATGAGTTACTTATTGTTTTTTTGCAAACCCTAAACTTATAAATTTGTATGAGCATTTTTATAAATTAAGTTAAATTCAGTCCATTATGCATTGCTTTTTATTTCTCTTATTATGGTGCCTCTTCACTTGCTCATTATCCATGCTTCCGTACTACTCTTTTGATTATTGATATTACTTGACATTGTCATCATGTAGTGCCTTGTTTAGATATTATTATTTGCTAGAAACTTAACCCTACAAGCCATCTGCTTGTTACACTTGCTTACTTTGCACCTCTCTTTTTCCTTACTCTCATTCGATTCTTAGAAGTTGTTGGGGAGAGGATGCGAAACTACTTAGTCGTTTTGACTAACGGACGTACCACAACATTTTAGAAGCACAACCAGCAAGAGGAGCGATACCCCACGCAGGAGGACAACCAGGCTAGAGAGATAGGGTCTGACAAGACGACGTCCTGCGTACCGATGCCTCCTCCTGCAATTGATGTGAGATTTGAGAGAGCTTTAGTAGTATTTGATGTATCATTGTATTAGACTGCTGGATTTGGACTTCATGCAAAATATTAATTGTGTAAAATTGTGGTTGGTTTGTGAAGAATAGAAATTGTCGGCAGGATAAACGTCTTATAATAGTTGCTAGCCCGTGTGCTTGCACTACCGTAAGGCGTCTGTTTTGAGCATAAAACTTCCCTCGGCCTTCCTCGTTTTGTGTTTTTCCATCATTTTAATCAAAGTTGGTCGGAGCCCCCTCAAAACTACCATCTTTCCTTAAAAATTACATCTTGAATTGGTGAAAATTACAAATAGTATCTTCTAAAGTAAAATAAGCTATTGCACTCTCAGTACCATATCACAATCCCCAGGTGTTAAAATCATCAGCCCTGTGTAGAAAAGAACTCCACGCATCTTCCAAGAAAAAACTTTGCATATAGAAGAACTGTATATTCTATTTTCATTTGCTACTGAAACTGGGAAAGGGGGAATGGATTCCAACTTACACTCCTATCTTTTGGAATATTCAAGTTCACTTAGTCCAGGAAATTATGTGTACTTCTTGTGTCATTAAGTATGTGGGCATCCTGTCCTTTCACCCATGCAGTTATCCTCATTGTTCTGAAACCAAAGATTCCAATCATGGCATGCATTGAGCTCTGTGATGAAGGAATGAACTTATTGACAAAAACCTCTTCCACTGCAGCCTTTATGGTCTCATTTTCCCTTTGAACTTCTTCCTCTTCCTGTTCTTCACACAAAGATATGCAATTGCCTTCTCTTACTGCATTGATGTCCAAGAACAAACTTTTCATTGGACAAAAACCAACCCCTTTGGCTCTTTTGTCATATTCATGTGAACTCAAATCTCCTTGATCCTCCCTTTACATTTGAAGTTCTTTTTTTTTCAAACAATGCTTGAAATTGACCTCGCCAGAGACACTTGGAATTTGGTACTTGAGATACAATAGTAAGAAAATTGAATTGAATATATGAGCTCTTCTTACAAGCTAACAACAAAGATTGCTCAGTTCAGCTAGATCAATATCTGAATGGTGATTTCCCCCTTCAAACCACCCAAGAAAAAGCTAATAATATAAACTTCATAGAGATCCACCCAATTTAATAACTCAACAAACTAATCTAAATATTATTATAGATTCCCTGTCAGTTTCAGAGTCATCAATTCAGGAATAGGGTCTTCATATAAAGATGTCTCAAATCTATCATTAAGTGCACGAGCATATTCCTCCCAACTTGAAATATCTCTTGTTAATCTAGTTTTCGTGAACATTTGATGCCAATGTAATTCTCTTCCTTCCATATACTGCTGCTAACCGTTGGATTCAAAAGGGGTCTCATCCACTTCAAAAAATTGAACACATTTCAAACCCAATCTCTAATTGTCTCATCATTAAATTTAGGAAGCTCTACTCATGAACATTTGGCCGGAATACCTTACATACCCTCTATATTAATAACCTTTCTATCCACTGTATTCCTTCAAACTTTTCCTAAAATTTTATTATTTGTAGTTAATAATGATTTTTAAGAGGAAACTCGTAAACATACCACAATTCTTGCCAAATTTCATCATATTTTTTTGAATTTATTCAGGCTCGTTCCTTCAGCGGATCCATGTATTTTCTCAATTTTGCTGATCAAATGGAATCAACCATGTTGGAATCAACTGTTGAATTCATTGTACCCACGAGAATTGATTAAGAACCTTTCCCCTGTGACAGATCGAGAATTGTTGCCCAGTGCGCCTTGAGTATCAAGAATAGTGTTGCGCATACCGAAGGGACATGCGCACGCCGATGAGACGCCGTGGCGAGTCCACACGCGGAGGAAGATGATGACGGACCCGTCTACAGGAGGAGAGACCGAAGATGCGACTATGACAAGATTATATTAATTGTATTTGTTATGTTGTACATTTTACTTGGCCCCGTCCTTTCATTATCTGCACCCGCACCTATAAGAGGTGGTGTTGTACCCTTTTTCATTATGCTTGGATGTATGAGATTTAGGGTTACTCAATAACTTTTCTACTCGATCCCTCCTCCCTCCTCTCCCTCACCAATGTCGGCCCACCCCTTGTCGGATTCGTCTCTGAGATCGTATCAATTTGGTCCGACCCGCCTCACCGCCCTCCATCTAGTCGTCGGTGATCAATATTGTGCGTAGTCCGCTTCCGTTGCGTCTCGATTCCACCTGCAGCGTCGTTTCGCTTCCGCACATCTGTTGTCTGTCGCGTCCCAAGCCGCTCCCTACCGTCTGCGTCCGCGATCCGCTTCCCGATCTGATCCGCTCCAAGCGTCAAGCTGCCGATTTGTTTCCTTCCGCGACCACATCCGACGATCTGTCGCTTCCAACGACTGTGCGACTGCCGATCCACAATTTGTCGCCCAATTTGCCGCAAGACGGCCTTCGGCCCTCTGCTTCCACCGTCCTTAGTCAGATCTGCCCACTTCCAGCCGGAATCCGACACTTCCAGCCTCATGGATCCCACCACTCGCTCTTCCGGTGATCCCTCTCAAGATACGGCCTCCGAAGCCCTTAGCCGACGAGTCAAGGCTCAAGATCAGCTCATCTCCTCCACGTACGCCTCGCTCCTCGCCCTCCACTCCAAGATTGACTCTCTTCAGGCGTCCACCGCCGCCATTTCCATCGTGTCTGACTCCTGCTCCCCCGCGGACGGCGACTCTCTCCTCGGTGTCGGGACGCCGCCCATTCCCTCTGGGACTACTCTGCCCATTTCGGGCCGATCCGCCCTCTCCCACGACATTCTCTCTTTTGTCGGTGTTGACCCGATGGGTTGGATCGTCAAAGCGGAGCAATATTTTGACCTCAACTACACACCGGAGCACGACAAGGTGTCTACGATTGTGGTTGGCCTGGACGGCTCGGCCCTCTACTGGGCTCGGTGGCTCCGCCAGTCCAACCCATGCGACTCCTGGCCCGAGCTCAAGCAGGAGATGATTCGGCGGTATGACACCCACTATTCCAGCTCCTCCGCTATTGAGCATCTTTGCAACGTCCATCAGACAGACGACCTAGACGACTATATTGATTAGTTCGTCGCCCTGATCTCGCGCGTCCCCGGCTACCGCCTGATCATTATCTGGGCTTCTTCATGCAGGGTTTACGGCTACATATCCGCTCTCGTCATTGCACACCCCCCCCCACATTGTCTCTGACGCCCTGCACTTGGCGCGTCTGGTGGAAGCCGACCTCTCCCCCGTCCACCTACTCCCACGGCCTACCACCGCCAACCATAGCCTCCTTGGAGACAACCAGTCACGACTCCTCCACCGCGGTCGTCGTCTTGGGGAACCGGTCGGGCCATCCACCGATCCTTCAGCGCCTCTCAAACAATGATTACAATGAGCTTCGCAACAAGGGTCTAAGTTTTCGGTGTCAACCATACTCCCTCAACCATGAGTGCTCCATGAAGGAGTTCTACGCCATCATCGGCGGCGTCGACCCTGAGGTTACCCTGACCGACTTTGAGGCCATGAAGCTCTCAGCGGAGGATACCCCTTTCGACCACACCAAAGCTACGTTTCACCGCCCGGAGTTATCATGTGCCTTGGCTGGCGGGCTTTCCGGCCAGCAGACCATGCAGCTCTCGAGCACGCTGCAGGATCGCCCGATCATCATCATGGTGGACAACGACGCAGACCAGAACCTCATCTCTGAGCGTCTGGTGCAGCAGCTCCGTCTTCCCTCATAATAACTCTTCCTACGATAATCAGGTTGTGTAGAAGGGCCAACACAAACTCTTTGAGTGACAGGTCAAGGACGATAATCATAATAATATGAGGATCTTCCCGAGGGAAGTCTATGGGTTGGCCTCTGGTTCTTCAAATAGAGAATTAGAGTAGCAATTGTTAATATTATATGACATGGTGACTCATACATGTCCTAGTCCTGCGCATTCTAAATTAAGCCCGAACTTAGGCTCTAATATCAATCTGACACGGGACGGTCCCAAATGATAGGGAAATAATTGGTGATCACTACATGCAACAATATGATTTTGATGAGTTTTAAATTGTAATAATAATTTATTTTATAAATCAAAATAAAAGATATGTCACAGACTCACAGTAGTTAAATCTTAGTAAACTAGGGAACGCATGATGTCGAATAAATGTAAGAGAGCTTGAAATCAAATGACTAAGCAAATGAAAACGTACAATAATTCAAAGTTTTGAAACAACGATTACAAAGTAATATCCCCTCAATTCAGAATTTAACACACAATTCAACAAAGAAATAAACGACTTCAAGCTAAAAACTTACACGACTAGGAAATAAAGGGCTTAGTGGATCTCTGGTAAGTCTCTGGTGGACAGAATGAGGAAATGAGGCTGGATCTGGATCCTCGAGAAAAACTCAGAATGATGGATGGACTGTGGCGGAGCAGGAGTAATGGGATGAGCCCTTGGATGGGATTTATGGCGTCTAAATGCAGGGCTGGGGTGCGCTGGAGGGTGGCTGAGGGAATGACTAGAGTCCTGGAGGAATATGACAGGGATGGGAAAGGATAACAGCTGCTGATATGAACCACTTGTGAATTCTGGATGGCCTGGGAAATGGGGAAATGTTTCTAGAATTAATTCCAGGTTGTTGGAAGCCTGGAAATGAGGCAAGGAGTGGTCCAGGAGATGTTGGCAGCAATGAGAGTGGGTTGGATGGTCTTTCCTGAGAGATGAAATTAATTCCAGGTTGTTGGAATTGGAGCTAGGAGGGTTCCAAGAGATGCTGGCACTGGCAATAGGGAAATGGTCCAAATGGAGATTGGCTGCTGTTAGGGAGAGGTGGGGCTCAATTGTAGGCTGGAAAGTGGCTGCACAAAAGGGTGTTTAGGAGTTAATGGGGGCGTAGAGAAAATAGGAGGCCGGGAGGGGGAGTAAATTTAGGAATAAGGCCTTGATTTTAGGAGAGTTGAGGAAATGGGGTGTGGAGGGTAGTTATGGTAGTTATGTCGGCAGTGAGGGGGTGGCTGGCCGGAGGTGGTGGTGGTAATCAGAGGTGATTCCCGGCGATTGCCGGAAAGCTGAAAGTGAAGGGAATTTGTAGGGTGGTGGTGGAGTTTTGAGGAGATAGTGGAGGAGTTTTGAGGAGGTGGTGGAGTCTTAATAGAGGTCGCGGGAGTTGGTTTCCAGCGATCGCCGGAAAATTGAAAGTGGAAAGGAAAATGAGGGTTTTGTGTCCGGTTTTTGGTGAAGTATGTTGGGGTTTGTGGGGGAGGGGATAGAGAAGCCGGCTGGAGGTTTTTCTGGGGGAAATTGGGGTAGTTGGTTATGGTGGGCTGTGGGGGAGAAGGAGAGGGCTGGTTGTTGGAACGTGGGAGAGGGGGAATATTGGAATAACAACCAAGCTTCGACATTTGGATTTTCCAGATTCGGCGTTTGGATTTTCCAGATTCGGCGTTTGGATTTTCCAGCGTCGGAACCGGGTGATAAAAAGGAGTCATTTCTTTTTTAATCATACTCTCGATGCCTTCAAATTGAACCATCTATCTCTATTTATACACTGCGGGGTCATCATGGACCGTGATCATGACGAGTATGGAGGGGACTTTATATAGGCTTCTAGTTGTTGATATTTCGATGCAATGCCTCTGACAGCATTTCTCATTCAGCCGATTAAATACTTTAACTAACACCCTCACATTAGTAAACTGTTATTAATGGTTGTTTAAATTTTGAACTATAGCAATCGCCAAGTTGCATCGTGCATGCCTTGTTAAGGTTGCATACACTGTTATATTTTATCGAATTTTGCTTCAGATGATCATTTATCTCCAAGTGTCGTTTTTTTTTCTCTTCACTCTTTTGGAATATTTCTAAAAAGTTATCAGATGCGCTATGTCATCCTTGGTGTAGACATGATATGCTTGAAGAAATGAAAGCGCTGAATTTGAATGGCACTGAGGATATGATTTGCCCCGATTCACGGAAGTTAAATGCTAGATTGATGTAGTTAAATGCTACCCAAGCAACTGACGCAGGATGAAAGCTACAGGCGGCGGGTAAATGGTGACCTAACCCTACATGTTATGCAAAGCCCGACGGATTAATCACAATTGGATAATAAATTTCAAAATCCCAAGCAAACAAATTCACAACAAGACAAAATAATTAATTAAGACGAAACAAGTTTAGGCTTTCCTCCGCGTGGAGGGCCAAAACAAGAGTGCGCGACGAATAGACCATGCAAATCACAATAATAATCTAGAGCAAAATTCTACGATAATGTTTCTTCAAGCAAATATAAAATGTCCAACTCAATAAACAAATGCTGAAAATAATAAACCAATACAACGAAATCTCACCACATAGTGGGCTGACCAAGGAACTGAATAATCCGGAGCCGGAGATGTGTGTACGACGATCGAGTGTTGAACCAGTGGAAATAGCGTCGGTGGCTGTCCACGACGGTAGTTGGTGGAATCAGACCGGAAATAAATAGATCCAGCAATGTAAGGGTAGATCCGATCTTGGATGACGGATCCAGGCTACGTGTGACGTATGGGTGGAGGAAGTGACGGATCGGGGGATGAAATCCTCAGATCTGGACTGATCTACAGAATTAGGGCTGTGAGGAGGTGGATCCACAGGAAATAAGAGGTAGGGGAATTGGAGTCGGCGGCTAGAGACTTGTCGGGTGCAGGGGGGTGTTTGAGGGGCTGGGGTGGTTTGGATCTGATGGGAAAGGTTGTTGCGGGGGGGGGGGGGGGGGGGGGGGAGGGGGGGTCGTCTTGTGAAGGGGATTAGGTGGAGGGGGGAACACAGACTGCCTCAGGCGGTGGAGGTGAGGGATGGGGTGGCCGGCTTCAGGGAAAACAAAATAAAACTATAGCCATGAACGATGAATATCATTTATCAACAGTAACTGAAGGATTTAGTAGGGGGTTGTGGGGCGGTGGAAGGCGGTTTTACGATGGGGAAAAGGGGTATGGAGCCTAGGCACAAGGGGTAAGCGCGCGCCTGAGGCACGTCAGGTGCAAAAATGGGGAAAAAATAAAATCAGTGTCCAATTCATGGAAAATCAGCGAATTGGGCGCCCAATTCGCCCTAAATTTCATCGACTTGGGCGCCCAATTCGCCCTAAATTTCATCAAAGTGGGCGCCCAATTCGCCCTAAATTTCATCGAATTGGTTACCCAATTCGCCCTCAAATTCATCGAATTGGGCGCCCAATTCGCCCTAAAATTTAGTGAATTTGACGCCCAAGTCGCTGAAATCACGCCCAATACGCTCAATTTCAGCGAATTGGGTGCCTAGGCGCGCTCAATTTCAGCGAATTGGGCGCCTTGGGTGTGCCTCAAGTGCGCCTAAGCGCTCCTCAGGCGCGCCTCAGGCACATCACCCGCCTAGGCATTCCTGAGGCGCAACAGAGTGAACCAGGTGCGCCCGGTGCCTCAGGTGCGCCTAAGCGCGTGTCTTGATAACATAGTGAAGAAGTATCAATATCTTATGTCTGTAAGAGACTAAATGGGTGGATGAGAAAGCTAAATTTTTAGACAATTCAGGTTTTAAATTATAGTAAACAATAAAAAATAAAATAAACAATGTAGTATGTATTATTGTGGATACTGCTATGAGGGAGGGAGTTATTGGGGTAAGTAAAAAGTGATATAATCTTATCTCTTAAATTGCTCATAGAAAAGAAACTATTATTGTGATCATTATTTATGCACCACAAGTATAATTAGGTAAAGCCATTAAGGTGCAATTTTGGTAAAACTTAGATGATTTAGAGAGGAAAATCACACAAAGAGAAGAGATTTTCATAGGAGCAGTCTTAAATAGCTATATGTAAGGAAAAGATAAATTATACAGTCGTTCATGGAGGATTTGTATATGAAGAAGGAATAATTATTTTAGATTTTGTCATAGCACATGAGTTAATTGTGAAAAATATACATTTCATAAAAAAAACATTTAATTATGTTTAAAAACAGACTAAATAAGTCACAAATTGATTATTTTAGAACTCGAAAAATTGAAAAAATGATTTAAAAGAATTGCAAAATCATACCAGGAGAAATTTTGACAATACAACATAAGTTAATGATGTTAGAGGTGCAAATTAAATATAATAAATTTAAAAAAAAACGTTGCCAAAAATTCGATGCTAGAACTTGAAAATGAAAAATCATGTTGTTTTCAAAACAACAGTTTTGGAACTAATATTAACTCTTATGTTGATACTGGTGTCTTAAAAGAAGTTATTGTTAGGCTTTAGTGTTAATTTTATATTTTATTTTGTATTTGTATTTATTAGAAAAGCCCATGTAAAGGGCCCTTTTATTGGCCCTCTTTATTGCTTTCTCTCATCCTTCTTTAGTCTCACATCTTGTATAGGATTTATTCTTCTCTCATATTTCCTATATATTTGTATTCTCTCCCTGTATTTACCTACCTAAGCAATACATACAAGCTTTGAGCTTTTACAACATGGTATCAGAGGGAGGTTCGAATTGAGCGGATTGTCTTTCTCAACCCGCCCGGACTGTTTCTGTCCGCTACCCGCTCGGCCTCCTGCGGCCTGCCGGTCTGTCCGCTCCGCTCCTCCTCTCCCTTGAACTCCTCTTCCCGTGGTTCCACCCCTCCCCTCCGTCTTTTATAGCCTTCCCTCCATCTTCTTCTTCGTGGGTCCACCCTCCCTCTCTCTCCTCCAGACCGCTCTCTCTCTCGCGGCCTGTTCTCCCGCGCTGCGGCTTGCCCCTCTCGTTGCCTGCTCGCAGCGGCCTCCCTCGTTTGCTGCGGCTTTCTCCGGTTCGCTGCGGCCTGCCCCTCCTGCTCTCTTCTCCTCGCTACCCGCCCGGCCTCCTGCGGGCTGCCTCCTCTGCGGGTTCTTGTTGGTCGTTGCGGTCTCCTCTCTATCCGCTCGTGTCTCTCTCCTCGCGGGTTTCTTCTCCTCTGTTCTCTGCTCCGCCTGACCGTGCGGGTTGTTCCTCTCTCCCCTGCATCTTGGTCGCGGTTTCCTCCGGCTTTTCCCTCTCTATCCGCGCGGCCTGTGTCTACCGGCTGCGGACTTCTCTGAGCGCGGCCTGTCTCTGTTCGCGAGGACTATCTCTGCCCGTTGCGGCCTGTTTCTCTCCGTGCGGCCTCTCTCTGACCGCCGGCCTCTCTCAGACCGTTGCGGCCTCTCTCTGCCCGCTGCGGCCTGTCTCTGCTCTCCTTGCCCGGCTCCAGTGCGCCGCGGTCTGTTCCTATCCTCCGCGCCCTCCTCCAGCCCGCTCCTTGCCGCGCGTGTTTGTACTCGTTGCGGCCTGTCTTCTGCTGTGCATCAGTCCGCTGGTTCTGTCCGCGCCTCCTCTCCTCCCGGTCGCCATGTCCTCTAGTGACTCCAGCACCGCTCAACCCCCGGCGGCCCCCGTGGCTCCTCCTCCCGAACTCCGCGATGAGCTTCGGATTACTACTCTTTCCCTCTCCGGCAAGTCGAATTTCATCCCCTGGGTTCACTCCGTCCGGCGGGTCTTGCAAGACAAGGGCCTCGCTCGTCACCTTACCCAGGGACCTCCAACTCCTCCTACGGATGACTGGCTACGGAATGACGGTCGCGTCCAGACCTGGATCCTGAATTCGGTGGAGGGTGAGCCGTACCAGATGATTATGTATCATAAGACCGCCAAAGCAATGTGGGATGAACTTCATTCCTTGTACTCGGGCAAGGACAGTCTTCAGCACCTGTTTGACATCATCACCGCTCTTCAAGCTCTGGATCTCGGCACAGCTATGGACATGACCTCCTTTGTGTCCCGGGCTAAAACTCTCACGGAGGCCTGGATTCAGCACCAGCCCCCTACTACTGATCTCGCTATTCAACGCGCCCAGAAGGAGGCGGTCTGTATTGCTATGATTATGGCTCGAGTCCCGCCGCACCTTCACAGTATCCGGGCCCAGGTTCTGGCCTCTCCTGCTACCCCTTCCTTCTCCGATGTTTGCTCTATGTTACTCCGCGTACCACCTCCACCGGAGGCTTCTGCACCACCCTCGCCGGCTCTTCTTCAACAGGCCCTTCCTCCCTTATTTCCCCCACCATCTCTTCCTAGGGGTGGACGTACGGGCTCCCGCGGCCGGTGCCGTGGTGGTCGCGGTCGGCCCAAGTGCACCTTCTGCGGCCGGGATGGCCACACTGAAGCGGTCTGTCACAAGAAACATGGCTACCCTCCTCGCCCGCCTACTGTTGCTATTACTGATAGCTCTCCACCCACTGGTACAGACCTTGAGGCTCTTCGCCTTCAGCTTCAACAACTTCAGGGGCTCCTCAACCCTCCATCTGCTTCAGTTGCCTCCACCTCTCCTGCAGGTATTGCCTCCTCCTCCATTACAGGTACTGCCTGTCTCTCCTCTGGTTCTCATTGGATCCTGGACTCGGGCGCCACCTACCACATTACCTCTCTGCTGCCACCACGGTTCTTGGCTGCTCCTCATCCCCCGTCTATTACCGTGGCCAACGGTGCGCTTGTTCCGGTCTCCGGCTGTGCTGATCTCTTTATTCACCCCTCTCTCTCTCTCTCTTCGCTTTGCCCTTTATGTGTCGGCCTCACCCTTTAATTTACTCTCTGTTGGTCGTCTTACTACTGATATGAACTGTTTTATCACCTTCACCTCTTCTGGTTTTTTGATACAGGATCGGCAGACGCAGATTACCATTGGTAGGGTCGACTGCAGAACGGGCTCTACCTCCTCGATGTCTCTTCTACCGCCCTTTCCTCTGTCTCCTCCACTGACTAGCATTGTCGTCTTGGGCACGCCCCTCTACCTATCCTCTAGAAGGCGCTTCCTGACGTCTCCCTTCCTGCTTTTAAATGTGATTCATGTACTCTTGGCAAACAACCACGTTCTTCTTATCCCGCACATTGTACTCGGAGCTCTGCTCCTCTTGATTTAATCCATTCTGATATTTGGGGACCATATAAGATTCCAAGCATCTCTGGTTATCGTTACTTTATAACATTTATTGACGATTACTCTCGCACCACCTGGTTATATCTCCTTCATGATCGCTCTGAGCTTCCTCGGGTCTTTTGGGCTTTTGTGATCGAGACTCGTACGCAGTTCTCTACTACTATCAAACACTTCCGCTCTGATAATGCCCGGGAGTACACTATCCACGAGTTTGCTACTCTCTGCGCCAACTTCGGTATTGTTCATCAGACCTCATGTCCCTACACCCCTCAACAAAACGGGGTCGCCAAACGGAAGAACCGTCACCTTCTCGATGTTGTTCGCTCCCTCATGCTGCACATGAATGTTCCAAAAATCTTCTGGAACTTTGCGGTCTCCACTGCGTGTTTTCTTATCAATCGTCTCCCCTCCCCGGTTCTCCAGCATGCATCCCCCTTCAGCCTTCTTTTTCCCTCTGCACCCGCCTTTCCTCTCCCACCCAGGGTTTTTGGTTGTACATGTTTTGTCCATACCCTGGGCCCCACTATCGACAAACTCGATCCCCGTGCGGCCAAACACATTTTCGTCGGCTACTCCCGCACCCAAAAGGGTTATGTCTGTTATTCCCCAGCCACCCGGAAAGTCTCCGTCTCTGCTGATGTTACTTTTCGGGAGGATCAACCCTTCTTCCCTCCTTTACCACTCCTACCACCACCCACTCTACCACCCTCCCTCGCACGGCCGGTGATCCTTGTCCACTCGCCTCCCACCCTACCTCCGCCCCCTCCCACTATTGACCCTCCTAGGCCGCCCGTCATTCGGGTCTACACTCGCCGCCCTCCTCCTCCCGTTGCCCCTATGCAGTCGGCTTCGACCTCGGGTTCTCCGTATTCTGCTGCTCCGGTGCCAGCTCCTACGGCTCATCCAATGGCTAACTATGTTTCTCTCCATCGCCTCTCTCCACCGCTTCAGACCTTGGCTACTTCACTATCCTCGGTCTCTATTCCTACCTCTGTACAGGATGCTCTTCACCATCCTGGGTGGCGCGCTGTCATGGAAGACGAGATGGCTGCTCTTTGGGCCAACCAGACTTGGACCCTGGTGCCACTTCCTCCAGGCCAGAAACCCGTTGGGTGCAAATGGGTGTTTGTCATCAAACATGCGCCTGATGGGACCATTGATCGCCTCAAGGCTCGTCTAGTTGCTTGTGGCTTCACCCAGCAACAGGGTCTCGACTACGATGAGACTTTCTCTCCGGTCGCTAAGTTCAACACAGTCCGCATTCTCATCTCCGTAGCTGTCCATCGCCAATGGCCCCTATTCCAACTAGACGTCAATAATGCTTTTCTGAATGGCGACCTTCAGGAAACAGTTTACATGCAACAACCTCCCGGGTTTGAGACCACGGGGGAGCCTCGGGTTTGTCACCTTCTCAAATCGTTATATGGTCTCAAACAATCACCTCGGGCATGGTTCGACAAGTTCAGCAAAGCTCTCCGGACAATTGGCTTCACTCAAAGCTTGGCTGACTTCTCGTTGTTTACTCGCCACCGGGCAACGGGTACGGTCCTCCTATTGGTATATGTCGACGACATCATTATTACTGGAAACGACTTGGACAGCATACATGCCGTTAAGCAACATCTAAGCTTCGTCTTCCAAATGAAGGATCTGGGACCCCTTCGGTACTTCCTAGGTCTGGAAGTGGCAAGAAGGCCGGATGGTCTGGTTCTCTCTCAGCGCAAATATTGTCTGGATCTTCTTCATGATACAGGCTATTCTGGCTGCAAACCGGTAAACACTCTCATGGATGCTAATCACAAACTGTGTGCTCAGGGCTCAGATTCTGATTCTCTTCTACAAAATCCAGAGTATTACTGTCGTCTAGTTGGGAAACTTATCTACCTAACAGTAACAAGACCTGATATATCCTTCGTTGTGGGACTTGTTAGTCGATATATGCATTCTCCTCGAAGTTCTCATCTTCAAGCTGTGGAACGCATTCTCAGATATCTCAAGACAGCCCCTGGTCAAGGCCTTGTGTACAAAACCTCATCTTCTATTCCTACACTAGTGACATACTCTGATGCCGACTACGCTGCCTCCCTCGATGATCGACGATCTACTAGCGGGTTCTGCACATATTTTGGAGGACACCTGATTACTTGGCGGAGCAAGAAACAAGCAGTGGTTGCTCGATCCTCAGCAGAAGCAGAATATCGGGCAATGGCGGCTGTGGTCTCGGAACTCACATGGATTGAGAGTCTCCTTACCGACCTTGGTGTTCGACTATCTTCACCAGCTCTCCTCCTATGTGATAGTCAAGCTGCTACACATATTGCTAAGAACCCGGTCTTTCATGAAATAACAAAGCATATTGAGGTAGATTGTCATTTCATTCGAGAGAAAGTCCACATGAAGAAGGTCGAGCTCAAGCATGTTCCGGGTACTGAACAGGTTGCAGATATCCTCACCAAAGCTCTACCGAGTACCCTCTTCTACCAGTGCATATCCAAGCTTGGCGCCTACAACTTGTACGCTCCAGCTTGCGGGGGAGTATTAGAAAAGCCCATGTAAAGGGCCCTTTTATTGGCCCTCTTTATTGCTTTCTCACATCCTTCTTTAGTCCCACATCTTGTATAGGATTTATTCTTCTCTCCTCTTTTCTATATATTTGTATTCTCTCCATGTATTTACCTACCTAAGCAATACATACAAGCTTTGAGCTTTTACAACAGTATTAATGACCTATGTATTATGGAGGGTCTCCTTTTCCTAATGTAATGTTATTTTTCTCTCGCACAACATGGTATCAGAGCTTGGGATGCCCTAAATCGTTCCGCCACCGCTCGTTCCACCTTCTGCTTGATCCATCGCGCCAGCGCCTCCTGCGACAGTTCCGTCTCTGCGACCCTGCTTCGCCTGCGTCTCCAGCGGTCATTCCGTCTTTGCGACCCCGCTCTATCTACCTCCGCAACCGCGTGTCGACGGCTCCGCTCTGACTAGCGCTCACCTCCAGCGCCCCGCTCCGCCTCCAACACCTTTTCACATCCTTTGGCGTCCCATCTCTGCCCTCTACGCCTCCGCCGCCAACATCTCCTCTCAAGCACAGCCTCCAGCGCCCCAGATTTCGTTTCTGGACGCCAGATCCTATCGGTGATGTCCATGTGAGGCGATTCCCTGGATTTCTGCAACCCCGCTCTATCTCCCTCCGCAACTGCGTGTCAATTGCTCCGCTCTGACTAGCGCTCACCTCCAGCGCCCCGCTCCGCCTCCAACACCTTTACACAGCCTTAGGCGTCCCATCTCTGCCCTCTGCGCCTCCGCCGCCAGCATCTCCTCTCAGGCACAGCCTCCAGCGCCTCGGATTTCGTTTCTGGATGCCAGATCCTATCGGTGATGTCCATATGAGGCGATTCCCTGGATTTCTGGCGTCCATTTCTTCTGTGTAATGGATGAATGTCACTGTTCCCTTCTCTCTCTTCCTCAGCTACCTTGTCGGGTTCAACTAAGCGCGTCTCTTTCTATGAGAAGTTTTGTGGGTCATGCCTCTTGATCCTTTTTGGTATCCTTCTCGAGGTTTCTATCCTCGAGTGGCTATGGACGGGAGAGTTGAGTCTCCATCTTTGTCCGCTGGCGTGCCTGTTGAATCCTCTCCGATGTCGGCATTGGGCTCCAACCGTGTCCTCCATGACCACGGGAGCCCTCTCTTACCATCATGAGGCTTGATGGCACAAATTACCACCCGTTGGCTTGGTCTATCACTCTTGCTCTTAAGAGCCACCGTATGTTTGGCTATATCTCTGGCACTACCGCGGCCCCCCATCTTACCTCTACTGAATGGTCGCAATGGGATTCCGAAAATTCCACGGTCATGTCGTGGCTTCTCAATTCTATGCAAGAGAGCATTGCTAGGAATTACCTCCCTTGATACTGCGGCAGATATTTGGAAAAGAGCCGAGGTTACCTATTCCTGTCGGGGAAATGCCGCTCGGATCTTTCAACTTCGCCGGCGGATTTCCCTATTGTGTCAAGGCGATCGTTCTCCTTACACCTATTACCTGAAATTTACTCAGCTCTACCAAGAGTATGACCACCTTGATGCTCTCAACCTTGTCTGTTATGAAGATAAACTTCTAGTTCGGGATTGTGAAGCACGCAATCGGATCTTTGAATTTTTACATGGCTTGCATCGGGACTTGACCAAATTAGTGTTCAGATCCTTGGTCGTGCTTCTCTTCCCTCCTTGCCGGAAGTTTTCAGTCTTACTCAGCAGGAGTTTGATCGACGCTAGACTCTACATATCGACCCTACTCCTGAAAGCTCTGTTCTTGCTGCCCATGTTCGTCCAAATGGGTGTCCTCCGCGTGATTTGCTACCGAAGTCTGGGGAGAAGGATCATCTTATTTTTTTATTATTGCGGAAAGGCTTGTCACACACGAGACACTTGTTTCAAGCTTCACGGTTTTCCTCCGCCAAAAGGGGTTTCGGCTACTCGTGGTGGTCGTGGTTATGGTCGCTCTCCGGGTCGTCATTCTTTGTCCCTCTTCGCACATCTCTCTGATGCTTCTGTTGATGTGTCTATCCAGGCTGCTCTTCCCGCACTCTC
The DNA here is from genome assembly GCA_039583875.1 of Platanthera guangdongensis. NCBI lineage: Eukaryota > Viridiplantae > Streptophyta > Magnoliopsida > Asparagales > Orchidaceae > Platanthera > Platanthera guangdongensis. The sequence continues at coordinate 219,285,845 of CM077163.1, read as the reverse complement.
CTCCAATGAGATTCTTGTCTTTTGTCGTCGGATGCACGGTCATCCCTCTGAGGCTTCTGCTTAATCTTCCTCCTATGCCCATCAGGGGCCCCCAGGTGCTCATTCGGCTACCAGTAGCACCCCCACTCAATGGATCATTGGCAGTGAGGCGACTGATCATATGACGAGCACTGCTTCAGGTATTGTATCCTACTCTCCCATGTCAGGTCGTGATAAAGTGAGTGTTGTTGATGGTTCTTTTTCTCCTACTGCTGGAAAAGGAAACATTCATTTTTCTTCCCTCACTCTCTTGTCTGTGCTTCACGTCCCTAAATTTACTCGAAATCTTCTTTCTACCAGTCAATTAACTAACTCTATGCATTGTTCAGTGACTTTCTTCCCTTCTTCTTGTGTCTTTCAGGATCTGACGACGGGGATGGTGATTGGCTCAGGGAAACTGTGCAAGGGACTGTATCTCTTTGATCCCTCCAGCTTGGCTCCTGTTCCTTCTTCGCAGGCTCTTCACGTAGCTTCCTCTACTACTTTGGAGTCCTGGCACTATCGTCATGGACATCCTTTTGTCTCCGTTATGAAGTTTTTGTTTCCAGCTATTCCATCTTCTGTTTTTGATGCTTTTTGTTGTACTGTATGTGAAATGGGTAAGCACAAGCGGGCCTCCCTTCCTTGGATGTCACTGTGAAATAGAAGTAAATTTGATGTGTTTCCGTTATTTCAACGTTTCCATACGATGGTTACCACCCAATTCAATGTCACTGTGAAAATTTTGTGAAGTGATAATGGTCGAGGATACACTGATTCTCAATTTGAACGTTACTTGTGACTTGGGAATCATCCATCAAACTTCGTGTGCGCATACTCCTGCCCAGAATGGGGTTGCCGAGCGTAAGAATCGACACCTCCTAGAGGTTGCTCGTTGTTTATTACTTCAGACGCACCAACCAAAATACTACTGGGGTGATGCGGTCCTCACGGCTATGCGTCTTATTAATTGTTTCCTACTCGACTCCTAAACCAAAAAACTATGTTCGAAACCCTCAATATCCCTCCTAGTGATCTCACACCACGTATCTTTGGGTGTGTGCTTTTTCCAAGTGCACCGTACTTCCAAGCTTGATCACCGGGCGCTTCGGTGTGTTTTCATTAGATACTCAAATACTCAAAAAGGGTACAAGTAATTTCACCCTGGGACCCGGAAGATCTTTGTCACTATGGATGTCACTTTCCATGAATTGGAGCACTATTATGGGAGCTCTCTTCAGGGGGAGACGGGCAGCATGGAAGTGAGCTCCTCCATTATCCCTCTTCCAATACTCCTTCATATCAGCCTCCCACCTCTGCTAGCTCTGTTGCTCTGCAGACACCTGTGGATCCACCGTCTTCTTTACCTCCTCGTCTTACTCCTCCTTTACATGTTTATACTCGTCGCCGAAGGGGCACAAACGGTCATCTCATGCACACTATACCCGAAACCACATCTGATCTGTCTACAGGTCCTCAAGGCAACCGTGCTTCCACCCTACATCCATTATCTGCTTATATGTCTTATGACTCTATCCTCCCGGATAGAGCCTTTGTCACTTATTTGTCCTCCGTTTTTATTCCCTCCTCGTGGCGGGAAGCTTTGGGGCATCAAAAATGGAAGGAGTCTATGCAGGAGGAGATGATTGCCTTTGAGAAGAACTACACATGGGATCTTGTTGATCTCCCTAAGGCAAGACTGTGGTGGGATGCAAATGGATTTTTTCGGGGAAACAAAATCCCTAGGGCCCTGTGAACCGGTACAAGGCTAGGTTGGTGACTGATTTGTAACATCTCGTTTCGTGCTAGACCCCTCGCACGTGTTTTTGAGTCAAGGGAGTTGACTCAGGGTCGGGGTGCGCCGGACTCGACAAGTAAAATTCGTCGGATATCGTCACAGATATCCGATGAATTTGTCGAGTATGATTTATGAAGTTGAGACCAATACTGTTCGTCGAAAATCGGAGGAATTCGTCGAGTATATGGACTTAGAAATAATTCTGGAAAGTTGGCGTTGAGTGTACTCAACGCCACTCAACGCGGCGTTGAGTGCGTTGAGTTCACTCAACGCCATTTGACTCGGAAGATATCTCGGATAACTGGTGTCAAGTGCGTTGAGTGCACTCGACGTCATTAAGCTGAAAGGCGTCGAGTGCACTCGACGCCACTCAACGCTTTTAACTTTAAATTGTTTTGCCGTCTTTAGGAGTTAAGTGCGTTGAGTGCACTCAACGCGGCGTTGAGTGCACTCAACGCACTCAACGTTTTTAACTTTAAGTTGTTCTGCCGTCTCTGGGCGTTGAGTGCACTCAACGCACTCAACGCTTTTAAATTTAAGTTGTTCTGCCGTCTTTAGGCGTTGAGTGCGTTGAGTGCGTTGAGTGCACTCAACGCACCCCTCATTGGAATGGCTCGACACCGTGCAAGAGCTGATGGCGGGAATTAGATGTCCGAACAATATGGTTGTGACCCTGGTAGTGTCACTTATGGAACTGTATGCAAAAAAGGTGGTGGAAGTCTCTTATGGGCTCCACCTTCCAAGGAAGAGTCTACACGGATATTAGTTGGAGCCAGTTTTCTGAAGCTTTCTTAGAGCACTTTATCCCTTCGACAGCTCGAGATGAACTTGAAGAAAGGTTCCTGCAGCTGAAGCAGGGATCTAAGTCAGTGACAGAGTACCAGCGAGAGTTTCAGCATCTGGCTAGATTTGCTGACTCCTATGAGTTGGACGACAGATAATATGCTAAAAGGTTCTACAAAGGCTTGCGGGACCCCCTGAGGCAAGCCCTTTTGTTTATAGCAGACTCCAGCTTAGTGGAGATAATTGACATGGCGAAGAGGTTAGAGGCAGACCACTTGGGAAGTGGTAAGAGACCCGTTGAGGGTGTGATGGAGGCTGGCCCTAGTAATAGAAGGAAGCATGACAACAGAGGTGGAAGAAGATACCAGAGAGGTGGCGGGCGTTTCCACCGGAATTTTAGAATGGAGCGCCTGGTAGCACAGCCGCCAGCATTGCCTCCACCTCCACAGCTTCAACAGTTCCAACAACCCGAAGGGCGGTATGAGCGAGTGTGCTTCCAATGCAACCAACCGAGCCACATCCGACGTCACTGCCCGCAGCTAGTTGGGAATGCTCCTCCTGTTCTCCCTCCGGCAGCTCCACGAGGACGGGGACATATGCGTGGTCGAGGACGAGGACCACGAGGACGGGGACATATGCGTGGTCGAGGACGAGGACCACGAGGAGGAAACCCCGGACCTGCTCGGAATCAGGTGTTCGCGCTGGACATGGCGCAGGAGCGGAACCCTCAGGAGGTGATTGCAGGTATGTTACAGTTAATTAACACATTTTCAGTAATCACCTTAAGTTGCTTAAGATGTACTAGAGGTCTAGCTTTGAGTATTTGCTATTGGTACTTAGGCACCGTAATGGTTGGTGGAAAACCGGCTTATACGTTATTCGATACCGGTGCATCGCACCCGTTTGTGTCGACAGACTTTGTTAAAGACCTAGAAGGAGTACAATACTTCACTAGTATTGCTCGGAGAGTACGCCTTCCAGATGGCTCAGAGATGACCGCAACCGCCAAGTGCGACTTGGAGATACTCCTTGGAGGAAAGACCTTTGATACCCTAGCCACAGTTTTGAGGATGCCGAAATTCGACCTCATTCTGGGGATGACATGGTTGAATTGGCATTACGCAAGAATTGACTGCGCGGAGAAGCGGATTTACTTGAGACATGGAGACACTGAAGTCATTTTCCAAGGTATAAGATTCGCACCACGCTTGTTATTATCTTCAATTCAGGCCTTGAAAGCCCGCATGAGAAGGGATGAAGTTTACATGATATGTTTCGAATTGAAAGAAAAGACAATAGATATGAAGGATGTGCGAGTGGTGCGTGATTTTCCTGAGATATTTCCTGAGAAATTGTCAGGACTACCCCCACATAGAGAGGTGGATTTTCAAATTAAGCTAGTACTGGGTGTCAAGCCCGTCTCCAGGACCCCTTATCGTATGGCCCCAAAGGAACTCGCAGAGTTTAGAGTTCAGTTACAAGAACTCGTGGAATCAGGATTTGTTCGCCCCAGCTCATCACCTTGGGGAGCCCCTGTTTTGTTCGTTAAGAAGAAGGATGGAACCTTACGATTATGCATAGACTATCAACAGCTCAATCGACTGACGGCGCGGAACACTTATCCGCTACCCCGGATCGACGAGTTGTTCAATCAATTGGTAGGAGCGCATTGGTTTTCCAAGTTGGATTTGCGCTCAGGGTATTATCAGTTGAGAATTTAAGAGGAGGACATTCATAAAATAGCTTTTAGCTCAAGGTACGACTTGTACGAGTTCACCATGATGTCGTTTGGGCTCACAAATGCCCCTTCAGCTTTCATGAGCCTGATGAACAAAGTGTTTGAGCCTTATCTAGACATCTTAGTCATCGTCTTCATCGATGACATTTTGGTGTACTCAAAGACAGATGAAGAGCATGTCGAACATCTGACCTTGGTGTTGAAGAAGCTAAAAGAGCATGCCTTATTTGCCAAGTTCAGCAAGTGCGAATTCTGTCACCAAAAAGTTGCCTTCTTGGGCCATGAGATCAGTGGGGCTGGACTAGCTGTGGACCCGGCCAAAGTGCGTGTCGTGAAGGAATGGTCGCCCTTGAAGTCAGCAGTCGATGTACGGAGTTTCCTTGTACTTGTCGGGTATTATCGCAAGTTTGAAAAAGGATTCTCAAAGATTGTCCTTACTCTTACTACTCTGACGAATAAAGGTGTGCCATACGAGTGGACACCCCAGTGTGAAGCTGCGTTCCAAGAACTGAAGAATAGACTTACTACCGCACCCATCCTAGCCCTTCCATCTGGGAAGGAAGGATTTCAAGTCTACACTGACGCGTCGTATCAAGGGATGAGAGCAGTACTGATGCAGCGCGGGCATGTGATTGCTTATGTTTCGAGACAGCTGAAGAAGCATGAGGTCAGTTATCCAGTACATGATTTAGAATTGGGAGCAGTGGTATTCGCCTTGAAGGTTTGGAGACACTATCTATATGACATCCACTGCGAAATCTTTTCGGACCACAAGAATCTAAAGTACGTTCATACTCAGAAAGAATTGAATTTGAGACAACGGCGGTGGTTAGAGTTTTTATGTGATTATGAATTTACTTTGAACTACCAACCCAGAAAAGCAAATTCCGTAGCTGATGCTTTGAGCAGAAAGGTACCGGAATCGAGCCCCGAGTCCCGATTGATGAGTATGAAATTAGCTCAGATACCATTTGTAAGACCCCCCTCCCGGAACACAAAACACGGCACTAGGGGAGTCTTATGCCTAGAACAGTCGTCTTGTGGTAGCGTTAGCACACGGGCTAACTTGTAGCACACGGGCTAACTTGTAGCACACGGGCTAACTTGTAGCACAAGACGCTTATCCTGCCGGCTATAACCAATATCAACCAATGCAAACCCAACCAAGAATATAAAATAGAAGTCAATCCACACATAAGTAAAATAGTCCAAAAAGTACATCAAGAAAAAGAAGCTACAACCAGCTTCTATAATATCAGAGTACGAGTAAAACTTGCCCAAAGGGCTACATCATGAGTCTCTCAAAACTCACATCAGTCACTGACGGTAGCGACGACACCGTCCCTTCAGGCCCTGTCGTCCTGTTGCATAACCTGCTGCTGCACTGTCTGTGGAGTTTCCTCCTAAAAAGGAAGACGTAGCAACCGTTAGCCATAAAGACCAAGTGGCTTCACATCCGCTCCCCCGGCGACTCCTCGGCACCGGGCGGAGAAAAAGGACAGGTACAAAATATATATAATAGTAGTGGTTCAAACAGGTGGTAAAACAGTGAGCAATATCAAGTATATCAACAGTATAATAAATGAGTAAATAATCTACTCTAGCAGTTTTATCATCTACAACAGTATATGAAAAATGTAAAGCTACAATAGAAAGTAACTCAACTTATATGAATGCCCAAACATACATATAAGTTGAGGATCGACTCATCAGTAAAGTAACTCATCATATAAGAGTGCTCATACAAACTTATACGATAAGGATCTTATATATGCAATACAATGTAATGTCATGAATGCAATGCAATGACTCACCCATGATCACGCACATGCAACTGCTATGTCGACACAGACTTGTAGTTCCCATTTTTCGAGCAGGTAGCTAACCTCTCAGGCGTCAACCGTCATGGCCAGGCGGTGACAGTAGAGCGGGCTTCTCCACTACTAGGCGGGCATCCACACTACCAAACCTAGTCCTCTGTACGCCTCAACGCTAAGAACACAACAGCGGAGCTCACATGCGTACTACGGCTCAGAAGGGGTCTCGGGTAGATGTGCACCAAGAGCCCAGCCCAACCGGCCTATATTTGTGGCACGGAAGGTGCCTCTGTGAACAAATCACCAAAGGACTAAAGTCAACCGTCCACTAGCACGGAGGGTGCCTCGGGAAGTGAGCACCGAGGACCGAGGACCAAGGCCCAACCGTGCAAGTCTAGCTATCAACTCCCGTTGGTGTGACGACTGACGAGCCCGTAGACCTGTCACACTATCCATAACCCAGGATTACGACACCGCGTGTCGACTCATACCACATGCATTTCACATACGGGGCTCCACATTGAGCCCCCTTTTCATTATTCACATTTCGTGCTCAACAGCACACAAGAGCTCCACACCGAGTCTCTTACCAATACTTAATTCCAGTGTGGCAACACACACGCACTTTCAACCCTTCCACATTTTCGTGCTTACAAGCACACCAAGGGTTCACCATCGACCTAATGGTACTCTACACATATTCACCAACCATTTGGTTATCATAATTACATGTATACTATAATCACATGACTTTAACATCACTGGTTACAATTCTCTTACCAAGTTAGAACTATTCGTGTACATATAAATCTACCAACTAAAAGCCATCAACCATTTGTTCATCGCAATTACTACAAATTATGTACAACAGACTTCAAATCAACCTCATCTTTATTCATTGTATTACCATTATCAAGTACATCTCTATCGATTCACATATTTGAATCATTCTTACCATCCCAACTCGTCAATCCATTTGTTCACTACCCTCTACCAAATCACCTCGATCAAGTACACTTTACTACATCATTTGTTCATTAGGGATCTATCCAACAAATATCATTAACATATTTTATCACAATTACTTATAGACTAAATTCAACAAAACATTAACATTAATGTACTACAATCTCTCTACCAAACCCAAAGCCGATACAAAACAAACACGAGACCTATATATGCAGGAATGATTACTGTACAACAACTTTGATCGGGGATTCCCGAGGCTACAGGAATCCGGTGAAGGCGTGTAATCCCTCGTTGGAAAGGTATTTCCAAGGGCTACGACTTTCGTGTTTAGTCGAAAGCCCGGATCTGACCGCATCATGTCTGAAAACGGCCTCGAAGGTTGCTGCACGCAGAAAATAGATTTTTGTGCGCATCTTAAAGCAATCGAACGTCATCGGTTCGTCTTCTTCCTCCAACCAAACTTTCCAAATAACATCCAGAATTTCTCCTCCCTTATTCACCCTCATATGCCCACTTCTCTTCACGAAACCAGTCCACAAACTTCATTTGAAGTGAGGAAAGGTTGAAAACTCTAATTCCTAAGACACAAGTCCTAGCATGACCTCTTTCGAGAAACCTTCTTCTCACAAATCAGGACTCTTTTGAGTCGATATCTCTCCTAGGAATAACTAGAGATCTAGCACCAAGGGAGAGGGTAGGAAGCTCACCTCATTTTCGGCGTTTCCACCGTTTCCATCCATGGATCTTGTCACCCTTCTTGGCGGCATCTTCTTCTCCTTGGTTGGTGTTCGTTCTTCACGAGAAAGAAGAGGAAAGGAGGATTTCTTCTAGAAAATCCGATCCGGCGGCTCTTTCTCCTCCGGTGGTTTTGGCAAAGATAACTGCTCGACAAAATTGGTACAGAGACGGCTAGGGTTTTCAATTTACTCCTCTTTTATAATAAGAATTAGAGTTGAAACCGTCCGCCACGTGCCGTCCTATTATTGGACCGCTTATATTGCTCCAATATATCATTTTGAAAGGACGCGGCCCATTTAAGTTGGTTTGGCGCAATTCCAAAAACCCGGTTCAGCCTATTGATATGAAGCAGCAAACAGGGCCGAAAATTCGCCTAAGGCAAAAAGCGTTGAGTTCAGTCAACGATCTCAACGCCTACAGCTGCCAGAAAATTCTAAGTGCAAAAGCGTTGAGTGCGTTGAGTGCACTCAATGCCAGGATTGATTATCAGGAAACCTTTGCTCCTATTGCAAAGATGAACTCTATCCGGATTCTACTCTCATGTGTTGCATGCAAAGGATGAAGTATTAGCCAGTTAGATGTGAAGAATATCTTCCTCCATGGAGATTTAGCAGAGGAAGTCTATATGGCTCTACCCCATGGCTTCACCTCTGAGGGATCAGCGAGAAAGGTATGCAGATTGAAGAAAACTCTATATGGCCTAAAACAGTCCCTGAGGGCTTGGTTTGGAAGGTTCCAACGAGCGATGGTGAAGTTTGGGTGCACTCAGAGTAATACTGATCATACTCTATTTGTTAAGCACAGACAAGGAAAATTGACAGTGTTGATAATCAATGTGGATGACATTGTAATAACTGGGGATGACTTGGAGGAAATCAAACACTTGAAGACAAGACTAGCTAGTGAATTTGAGGTAAAGGATCTTGAGAATCTCAAGTACTTCCTTGGCATAGAGGTTGCCAGATCCAAGACCGGGTATTGTACCTTAGTCGGGGGAAATCTGGTGACTTGGATGAGCAAAAAACAGCATGTGGTTGCTAGATCCAGTACTGAAGCAGAATTCAGAGCGATGGCCCAGGACATATATGAAGAAATGTGGATTCGATCTCTTCTGCTTGAGCTTGGGATTCGAAGCAATGACCCGATACGTTTATACTGTAATAACAAGGTCGCTATTCTCATGGGCGCGCGATACTAAAATATTAATATCTCTAACAATGTGAAAGTCAATCGTCATTTCATCAAAGAAAACATTATGAGGGGAGTTATTAGCACTCGGTTCGTCCCTTCGAATCAACACTAGCCGATGTGCTCACAAAAGTTTTGTCTCATAAGTTTGTTGGTAATATTATGTCCAAGTTTGGTGTGACAGATATCACAAGCCCGACTTGAGGGGGAGTGCTAGATTTCTCCCGCACAACAGTTACGTCTTCACATTTAAGAATAAGTGGAAAGAATGGACTTGGATAGAATCTTATCTCTTAAATTGGTCATAGAAAAGGAAACTTTTATTGTGGTCATTGTTTATGCGCTAGAAATAGGATATGGTAAAGCTATTAAAGTGCAATTTTCGGAAAATTTAGATGATTTAGAGGAGAAAATCTCACAAAAGAGAAGATTTTCACAGGAGAAGACTTAAATGGACATACAGGGAAATAAAAGATAAATTATACAGTCATTCACAAAGGATTTGGGTATGGAGAAAGAAATGAAGAAGGAAGAATTATTTTATACTTTGTCATAGCACATGAGCTAATTGTGAAAAATACACTTTTCATAAAAAAGAAAGAACATTTAATTATGTTTAAAAGCGAACTAAATAAGTCACAAATTTATTATTTTAGAACTCGAAAAATTGATAAAATGATTTACAATAATTGCAAAGAAACTTTGGCAACACAACATAAGTTAGAGATGTTGGATGTGCAAATTAAATATAATTAAGTTAAGAAAAATGTTGCCAAAGATTCGGTGCCTGAACTTGAAAATAAAAAGACAGGTTGATTTCAAGACAACAGTTTTGGAACTAGTTAACAACTCTTATGTTAATCATAGTGTCTCATGAGTAGTTACGTCATCACATTTAAGGATAAGTCGAAATAATGGACTTAAAAAATCCAAAGATCGCGCGCCCACAACTAAAGAATCTTGTTGGTGGAAAGAGAGTGCAAGGCAAGGTGAGGGCAAAGTGGGTCGGCTATAAAACATTCTACGATTGTAGGAATAATAAAAACTTAGGAAGGTATACACTTGTTAAGAAAGAAGCTAAACATGCAGTAAGTAAAACAAGAAGTCGAGTTTATGAAGAATTTTATAGGCAACTAGATACTAAAGATGGAAAATGTGACATATATAAAATTGCTCGAGCTAGAAAGAGAAAGACAAGAGAATTAAGTCATGTTAAATGTATAAAGGATGAAACAAATATAGTTTTGACAGATGACGTGGCTATTAAAGAGCGATGAAAAAGATATTTTTATCAACTCTATAATATAACAAAAGACAATGAACTTAGAAGAATTAAATAAATCGGAAGAGTATAGAAGCATAACGTTTTATCATAAAATTCAAATATCAGAGGTAAATGATGCTCTAAAGAATATGAAAAATGAAAAAGGCGGTTGGGTCAGATGATATATTCATCGAAGTATGAAAATATCTAAGAAAAGAAGTTTTGTGACTTACATGTTTATTCAATAAGATACTGAAGTCAAGGAGAATGTCGGACCAATGAAGAGAAAATATTTTGGTACCTTTGTATAAGATCAAATGAAATATACAAAATTGTGTTAATTACAGATGAATTAAATTAATGAGTCATACCATGAAACTATGAAAACGAGTAATAGAAAGAAGAGTAAGATGAGAGACTAGCATCTCGAAGAATCAATTTCGATTCATGTTAGGGCTGTTGACCATAAAAGTTATACATTTCTTGAGGAAATCCATTGACAACATTCGAGAAAGAAAACAAGATTTGCATATGTTGTTTATCGATCTTGAGAATGCTTACGATAGGATTCCAAGAGAGATCTTATGGGAATCTTAGAAAAAATGTGTAAATGTATCATGGAAATGAAAGTGGTTAGGAAAGCAGCAATTACCATAATTTTATTTCATTTGGTAATTTTAAACTTTTCCTTACCAGTCACTTTTGTTTTTATATATATGTTGAGTTACTATTGTTGGCGTCAAATTAATTATTGTGTTTCAAGTTGGTTAGTTTGTGAGAGTTATACCCTAGTGGATTTCTTTTGAGATTAAGCAATGCAGTGATTAGTTTCTCTTTTATTGATGTTCTCCGACCACTCTCTACCAATCCACTCATCAAACCCTCATCTTCATCATAGTCCCCTCCTCCACTAAACCCTAATTTCTTTCATCCAAAGCACCCACCTAGGCATCTCGTATCTAGGATGCACCTTTTCACCATTAGTCCCCTATCAAGGTTACAAGAATAGCAAGAAGAATTCACATTTCTATTTTTCCTCCTCAATCAACCATCACCTTGTAATAATATTTTTATCTCGAGTTCATAACACAACTTCTAATGTTGTGTTCATGGAGAGTCTGGGATTGTGTGCATACTAAATATCTTTAGATGATACGAAATTGTCACCACGATCCCGGTTCAATAAATTTCACTTAGGTCTCTGCAGTTTGGCGTGGTGAAGAACATTACAATCACTCTATTTTTCATCATACATCTTGGTCAAGAAGTAAATTTTATTGGTTGTAACTATTGACGACATCATCATCGCTAGTGATGAAGAAAGTGACAGGATTAACTCAAGGGCATCTACAACATTTTTAAAACCAAGGATCTAAAAAAATTGAAATACTTCTTAGGAATGTAAGTGGATAGAATAAAGAGAGACATATTCAACTCACAAAGGAAGTATATTTTGGATAATTTGATAAAATTTAACATGTGTGGTCGTGACATGCATACGGATTTAACACTAAAAATCATACTTGGACAAGAGGTGTTGTCTTAGGCTAATTCAGAACGATATTGATGCCTGGTGGGGAAACTGACACATCTTTTATTTTAAGTGTTGCATTTCTTAATTAGACATATGAGGACCACAAGAGGTTGTGATTCAAAGCATTCGATATCTAGAGAGTGTCCTAGGCATGAGTCTATTGTTTTAGAATCAGGGTCATCAACAAATCGTTGGATATACATATGCAAATTGACTGTACTCTCCCTCAAACAGATGATCAACATCGGGATATTTTATCTAATGTTAAAGTTAAATTTAAAGTATGGTTGTAACTATAAGCGGGTTGATATGATTAAAGCATCTTCTTACTGAGCTTGGCTTTCCTTAGAAAGAACCTAAGAAGCTTATGTTCGCAATGCATATTGCATCAAATCTTGTGTTTCAAGAAAAAAGGTATATCAATATTGATTGTCATTATTGTGTTCGAAGAGATTCTCTTCTTTTTTTAGTTCAAATGATCAATGCTTGGGTTGATGACAAAAGCAGCAAGAGGTCTCAAGATTAGCTACATATATAATACATTGGGCTTCTATAATATATAGTCACCATGTATAGAGTGAGTGTTGAACATGAATCTTTAGGGTCCATGACATGTAAAAAGTTTTAACTTAAATGATTTAGAAATGTAACAAGTATTAACAAAAATAAGAATGATAAAATGGATATGTGATAAAACTAGAAATTGATGTAGGGGTAGGCTAGTGGTGCTCGGAAGCTAGGACTCGACGTGCACGTGTGAGGGAGTATGCGAATGCGATGCTACATGCAATGAGAAGTCGGAAAGCAATGACTAATAATGTGAGCAATGAAAGTTGGCAGCACCACGCAGTTAATCGAAATAAGAGCAGTTAAATAACTTTGGCAATTTGGCAACGGCTTCCTCCGCACGGAGGGCCTGAGCAAGCGGCGGCGACTAATTCCACAATAATTATTAGCGTATAAAAAAACAACACTACCAAACTAGAATCACAGCACAAATATAGATAAACGACCAAGTGCCAATGTCAAGTACAAACATAATACCATGAAATACTCACGATGCAGTGGGCTGATCCGAGGCGATGGAGGATTTGACGAACCGGATGCAAAACGAGCGATCGGAAGTGGAATCGGAGGCGACGCGGCGATGGTGGTGGCTGCCCTCGGCGAAGAGTGGCGGTAACGGACGGTAAAACGGCGGATCCGGCCACAAATGAGTAGATCCGGGCCGGGGGAAAATAGATCCGATGATTTGGAGCGGATCCGAACAAAAATGGAAGGTTTGGGTGGAGGGGATGACGGATCGGGGTGTCGGTGGATAGATCCGCTAATTTTAGGACGGATCCGGGCTACGGGAGTGAGAATATGGAAGTGGAGGGTAGATCGGGGGAAGGTAGTGCTAGATCCATTAGATCTAGAATTTTCGGAGTGTTGGGGGGGGGGGGGGGGGGGGGGTGGATCCACGAGGGGAAGGAAAGGAGGGGGCGGGTAGGGCTAAAGAGGCCCTAGGAGGGCTCGGATTTGGGAAAGGAAGGGCTGAAGGGGTGCTGGACCTGCAGCCCGGTCGGCGGACAGAGAAGAGTCGGAAATCCCGACTTTTCACTGTAGCAGGGGGGCGGAAATTGCCTCCAACTACTGTAGCAGTAGTCGGCTGCTGGACGATCTTCTGGAGGGATTCCGGAGGCTGAAACGAGCTTTCGAGAGGAGGAAAATGAAGGTGGGGGAAGGGGATACCTTGGGGGAAAGTTTGGCGGCCTAGGAGTCGTCACCTAGGGTTCCACGGCGTCGGCACCGGGGAGGGATCGCTGGAATCCGGGAATAGACACCTCCAAATTCTGCAATGCCTTTGGAATCAGCCCCTAGCATCCTATTTATAAGAAAAACAAAACTTAGGGCATCCCCATCAACGGCTATGATTGGCCGGTGGGTTAGTCCTTGAAATACATCAAAATATACTTAAAAAAATTAACGTAATATAGTGATTTGACTCGCGACGACGTCCCGGACGCAATCGCGGAGTCCGATCGGCGATCCGATCAAGTCTTCCTGCGCGAGTACATGTATGTGGGCCCCGCCTTGCGGCGAGCTCCTCCAAGTGCATCCGATGGCTCCCCATCAACTCCCCCCGACTGAAAGGCCTTCATCTCCGATGAATGGAGATGATCGTACTGAAGTCGAAGTCCGGGGGCGAGCCGATCTAACTCTGCCGGTAGTATCCAAGTATCATCTGTGTCAGGTTGACCCCGCCAATGTACCAGGTAGCGGCAACGCGGTCCGGCCGAGGTGGGAACAAACTGGTGGGATCTGATCTCTGTGACGCTCTCATCTCTCGCCTCTCGGAAGGTGGGTCCCGATGCGATCGGTGGTGCCTGCGGGGGAACCAAAGGGGACGAAGTCCCAGGTGGGTGGGTGGCAATAGTGGATGAGCTAGGATGGCTAGCAGGTGGTGGGGGTGGCTGAGCATCTCCCTCGCTCGAGTCCACATACTCATGAGGCTCATAGTATGGAGTCAGATCCTCAACATTAAACACGGGGTGAATTCCCATACTGGCCGGGATGTCAAGCCGGTAGGCGTTGGTCCCAATACGACTAATAATGGAATATGGACCTATTCGCCTCGCGCTTAACTTCTTGGCAGGCCCCGAAGGGAGCCTCTCGGGGCGGACTCGCACCATTACCTTCTCGCCTACATTAAATATCTGCTCTCGCCTTCGCTTATCTGCATGGGCTTTATAATTATCATTGCTCATTATTATTTGTCGGCGGACCGACTCATGCAAATCATGCAAATGTCGTGCAAATGACTCAGCAGACTCACTAGGGCGGGACTCTAGAGGGCTCGGGACAAGGTCTATAGGTTTCCTAGGGTCGTATCCTGAAACTACGTGAAATGGACTCAACCCGGTGGACCTATTGACTGAGCTATTGTAGGCAAACTCGGCGATCGGCAAATCTAGGTCCCAACTACCTACATGCTCACCAGCTAGACACCGCAACAGATTCCCTAAGCTCCTATTCACTACCTCAGTCTGACCGTCCGTCTGTGGGTGATATGTCGAGGAAAACCTAAGGATAGTACCAGTCTTGTGCCACAGGGTTTTCCAAAAGTAGCTCATGAACCTCACATCGCGGTCAGACACGATCGACTTGGGCAGACCATGCAACCGAAAGACATCCCTCATGAATATAGATGCAACGTGGGTCGCATCAGCCGTCTTGCGGCAAGCAATGAAGTGTGCCATCTTCGAAAACCGATCAACCACCACGAAGATGGAATCGTGTTTCCGTAAGGTGCGGGGGAATCCGAGAACAAAATCCATGCTGATGTCCTCCCAAGGGCGGTGTGACACGGGTAGGGGCGTGTAAAGGCCGGTGTTCTGCTTATTTCCCTTGGCCGTCTGACAGATACGGCAGAGGCGCACAACCCGAGCTACGTCCTTCTTGAGGCTAGGCCAGTAGAGACGGTCCTCAACAAGGGCTATGGACTTATCTCGCCCGAAGTGACCCGCGGCTCCGCCCGCATGCAGTTCCCAAATCAGGTAATCTCGGTAAGACGTCTGAGGAACGCATAGGCGGGAAGCCCGGTACAGATATCCCTCGTAAATCTGGTATCCCTCAACAGGGTCGGCTGGGTCCCGGGATAGGGCGGTATAAATCTCACCAAAGTCAGGGCACGTAGGGTAATCGAGCATCAGTCGCTCAAGTCCCTGCACACTCGCTGTCATCGTCTGCAATAGGGACACGCGGCGACTCAACGCATCGGCCGGCTTGTTCTCAACACCCGCGCGGTGTTTGAGAACGTAATGAAAATCCTGCAGATACTCAACCCAATTCGCATGCCGGTGGCCCAGCTTGCGCTGCGAATCGAGGTAACGGAGGGCCTGGTGGTCGGAATACAACACGAACTCCCGGGGAAGGAGATAGTGTCGCCAGTAGCGCAGAGACTGGACAATAGCATAAAATTCTCGATCGTAGTTCGAGTACTTTTGCTTTGCGTCATTCAGCTTCTCACTAAAGTAGGAAACTGGGTGTCCCTCTTGGCTCAATACGCCACCTATACCGATACCGGACGCGTCGCAGGCGACCTCAAAGGCGCGACTAAAATCTGGTAACCTCAGGACGGGAGCTGTCGTCAATCTCTCCTTAATCTCCTCGAAGGCTCTGGTGGCTGCGGGGGTCCACTGAAACTCTCCCTTCTTGAGACAGCTCGTGAAGGGGGCCATGATCGTGCTGAACCCCTGGACAAACCTCCTATAGAAGGTGGCAAGCCCGTGAAAGCTACGAGCCTCGTGGATATTCCTAGGTACAGGCCAATCTCGAATAGATTTGACCTTCTCAGGGTCCACGGAGACTCCAGTGGAGGAAATAATAAAGCCTAGGAAGTGGACGGACTCGGACAGAAAGGCGCACTTCTTCAGGTTCACATACAGCTTCTCTTGACGGAGGGTGCCGAAGAGAAGTCTCAAATGATCGAGGTGAGCGGCCTGAGTCTGGCTGTAGACTAATATGTCATCAAAGTACACCACCAGGAACTTGCCCATGTAGGGCCGCAACACCTGCGTCATAACTCGCATGAATGTGCTCGGGGCATTGGATAGCCCGAATGGCATGACTAGCCACTCATACAAACCGTCCTTGGTCTTAAACGCGGTCTTCCACTCGTCCCCCTCACGAACTCGTATCTGATGGTACCCGCTGCGGAGGTCGATCTTGGAGAAGATCTGGGCACCGGACATAGTATCCAGTAAGTCATCGAGTCGTGGGATGGGGAAGCGATACTTGACCGTGATCTTATTGATGGCGCGGCTGTCGATGCACATACGCCAACTACCGTCCTTCTTAGGGGTAAGAAGGGCGGGGACCGCACAAGGACTCATGCTCTCGCGAATGAACTGCTTCCGAAGAAGCTCGTCAACTTGTCGTTTGAGTTCAGCGTGCTCATCCGGGTGCATACGGTAGTGGGGCAGGTTCGGGAGGGAAGCTCCCGGGACTAAATCAATGGCATGCTGAATGTCCCGAGGGGGAGGCAGCTCATCGGGGAGCTCGTCCGGCATAATGTCCGCAAACTCGCCTAACAGGGGACGCACCGCGAGTGGGAAATCGACTGGGGCGTCCTCAGTAACCTGGGTAGCGGCGACTACATAAATAACGTCGGACTCCGCACTATCTCGCAGAAACTCACCTCGCCTCAGAATATGCAGTGGTCGCGAGGCGCTCGTGCTCGGAGATGACTCTACCACACCCTTGGGTCGATCTCGGGGCTGGGTGGGTGTCAACGTGATCTCCCGCCCTTTATCATAAAAGACACACGTGTTCGAGCGGCCGAAGCACGTGACATCACGATCAAAAAGCCAGGGGCCGCCAAGCACCACGTGAGCGACGTCCATGGGAATAACATCGCACCAGACCTTGTCCTGAAAGGACGCGATGGTGATCGGGACTAAGCAACGCTGGGTGACCTGAATCGCCGTCTTGTCAACCCAGACGACACGGTACGGATGGGGGTGAGGCTCTGCCTTCACCTGCATACGGTCAAGCGCCTTCTGGGCTACAATATTCACGCAACTCCCACCATCAATGGCTAGCTTGCAGGGACCGCCTGCACTAGGGAAGTACGTGTAAAAGATGGTCGTGCGTCGCCAGTTCTCGTCCACACGTGGGGTGTGTAGGAGGCGCCGAATCACTCCCACCTCTAATGATCGCTCGGCATCACTCTCCCAACCTTCCTCGACTGCAGCCCTAACCTCCTCTGGGGCCTCCTCTTCACTCTCTAGACCATGTTCCTCCTCTTCCTCAAGTAACAGGTTCCGCGTGGGGCACTGCGCCGCCACGTGGCCCCTGCCAGAGCATCTAAAACATACAATGCCCCCAGAGCGCTGGCCATCAGTGGCTACGACTTTACCCTTCGCATCCGCGGGGATGCGCGAGGGTGCGGACGTGGTGGTCTGGGGCGGAGCGGGTTTCCTAAAGGTCGAGGAATCAGTCCGAGAGGTGAACTGCCTCGTACTAGACGAACGAAGGTACTGCTCATATTCGAGGGAGAGCTGGAATATCTGATCAACAGTCTTCAAGCGGTGAGGAATCAACTCTCTCCGAATATCGGAACGAAGGCCCGCCTTGAAACGGGCGGCAGTGGCAATAGGTTCCTCTGAAATATCACTCCTGACGACCAGCTCATCGAAGCGGGCCATGTACTCAGCGACAGTAAGTGTCCCCTGTCGTAAGTTCTGTAGCTGCTCAAATAGCTGATCTCGATATGACGCGGGGAGGTACTTCTCCTTCAGTCTCTCCTTCATCTCGTCCCATCTGGCGATGGGGTAGTAACCATCCCGCTCTAGAGCTCTCTCGACACTAATCCAGAACACCTTAGCTTGCCCGATCAACTTCATCTTTGCGAAGCGGACGCAACGCTCGTCACTCATGTCGTACCACTCGAAGTAGTGGTCCATGTCCAAGAGCCAATCGTTGAAGGCTTTCGGATCTAGGCGACCATCAAACGAAGGGGCATCGAGTCGGATGCGACGAGTGATGTCATGATAGTGGCCCCCTCTCCTAGGATCGGGGTAGTCCTCGGGGTAGTCATCATGAGCGTAGTCGTATCGAGCGGGTGGGGGACCACGCTCTCTCCGACCCGGGGGATAATAATCATCCTGGTGAGGGTCGCGGCGACCGTGTGGGGGCACACGATCTCTGGGGTCCGGCTGAGGCTGACGTGGCATACGGTACTCATCACGCTGGGGTGGCAGCCTATCCCTCGCCGGGACTTGCCTATAATCTCTCGCAAAATCAGGATGTCGCCTTACTGGCGGAATCGGGGCTCGATGAGGACTATCACGATGGTGACGGTCTGCGGGAGGTGGGCCATCCCTCGGGCGTTGCCCTCGACGTGGAGGAGCGTCAGGGTCGTCCTCAAGAGAATCGTCACGCTGTGTCGGAGTGTCCCTGGCATCCTCTAAGTGGCCTAAACGAAGGTTCACCTCGGCAAGGTCATGACGCACATCGTCGAACTGGGCTCCTATGGTGTCAAGGCGACCTAGGACAAGGCGTTGGAACTCAGCGAAAGCGGCGTCCGAATTCGAACTCGTCGCTCGGTCCTCAGTGTTCTGTGGTTCTACCATGCTTACTCTAAAAGTCCTACCACTACGGAGCATGCAAGTGGCCTAACCTAGGCTCTGATACCAAATGATGTAGGGGTAGGCTAGTGGTGCTCGGAAGCTAGGACTCGACGTGCACGTGTGAGGGAGTATGCGAATGCGATGCTACATGCAATGAGCAGTCGGAAAGCAATGACTAACAATGTGAGCAATGAAAGTTGGCAGCACCACGCAGTTAATCGAAATAAGAGCCGTTAAATAACTTTGGCAATTTGGCAACGGCTTCCTCCGCACGGAGGGCCTGAGCAAGCGGCGGCGACTAATTCCACAATAATTATTAGCGTATAAAAAAACAATACTACCAAACTAGAATCACAGCACAAATATAGATAAACGACCAAGTGCCAATGTCAAGTACAAACATAATACCATGAAATACTCACGATGCAGTGGGCTGATCCGAGGCGATGGAGGATTTGACGAACCGGATGCAAAACGAGCGATCGGAAGTGGAATCGGAGGCGACGCGGCGATGGTGGTGGCTGCCCTCGGCGAAGAGTGGCGGTAACGGACGGTAAAACGGCGGATCCGGCCACAAATGAGTAGATCCGGGCCGGGGGAAAATAGATCCGATGATTTGGATCGGATCCGAACAAAAATGGAAGGTTTGGGTGGAGGGGATGACGGATCGGGGTGTCGGTGGATAGATCCGCTAATTTTAGGACGGATCCGGGCTACGGGAGTGAGAATATGGAAGTGGAGGGTAGATCGGGGGAAGGTAGTGCTAGATCAATTAGATCTAGAATTTTCGGAGTGTTGGGGGGGGGGGGGGGGGGTGGATCCACGAGGGGAAGGAAAGGAGGGGGCGGGTAGGGCTAAAGAGGCCCTAGGAGGGCTCGGATTTGGGAAAGGAAGGGCTGAAGGGGTGCTGGACCTGCAGCCCGGTCGGCGGACAGAGAAGAGTCGGAAATCCCGACTTTTCACTGTAGCAGGGGGGCGGAAACTGCCTCCAACTACTGTAGCAGTAGTCGGCTGCTGGACGATCTTCTGGAGGGATTCCGGAGGCTGAAACGAGCTTTCGAGAGGAGGAAAATGAAGGTGGGGAAGGGGATACCTTGGGGGAAAGTTTGGCGGCCTAGGAGTCGTCACCTAGGGTTCCACGGCGTCGGCACCGGGGAGGGATCGCTGGAATCCGGGAATAGACACCTCCAAATTCTGCAATGCCTTTGGAATCAGCCCCTAGCATCCTATTTATAAGAAAAACAAAACTTAGGGCATCCCCATCAACGGCTATGATTGGTCGGTGGGTTAGTCCTTGAAATACATCAAAATATACTTAAAAAAATTAACGTAATATAGTGATTTGACTCGCGACGACGTCCCGGACGCAATCGCGGAGTCCGATCGGCGATCCGATCAAGTCTTCCTGCGCGAGTACATGTATGTGGGCCCCGCCTTGCGGCGAGCTCCTCCAAGTGCATCCGATGGCTCCCCATCAGAAATGCTATGTTAAGGAATGTTATTAGATGAACTATTGGAGTGGCGTCTATTAAACACAAGATAATTGAAACTATACTTGAATGATTTAGAAATGTACAATGAAATTTTCAAAATGCACACATTAGACTGCTAGGTAGGAGGATTAGAAGGATGATAGATAGAAGGTAGATAACAGTTGTCCAAAATAATTGGCAAGAATGCATTTAATACCCAAGACAATACTGATGTAGGGTAGGCTGTGTAGTGGTGTCCTAAGACGCCCGCTAGTGCCGTGAGGGGGTGGACTCACCCTAAGCAATGCCTATATGCCGACACAAAGATGATCAAGCGAGCTAATCAAGATAAGAAACAAAACATTAAACTAAACATGGCATTTATTCATTAGGCGACAGAGCAATTTCTTTAGGCGTTAGGCAAAAGCACTCCTCCGCACGGAGGCTTAAAATTAGCGCGCGGCGAATTAAGCGACCTGTAAGTTAGAGATTTTCACAGGCAAAATGATAACAGACTGTGATTCCAATACGGCACAAACACCACAGAGCATACAATATTCCACAACCAAATAACACATACAAATCCCAAAGGAAATAACAAAATTCTGAATTAAAAGTTAGGACTGCAGGAAATCGGTGTAGATCTGAAATTTCGGAGGCTAGGAGGGACTTCCGGGTGGTGGCGAGACTAGATCGGGCAAGGGGGAAGGTGGATCCACGTGGGGAGATGAAGGGGTTGCTGTTTGGATGGATGAGGGGGCTGTTTTTGGTGGCCGGACTGGTTCCGGCGGGATCCAACCCGATCTGGACAGATCTGGTCGGATCTGTCCAGATCCGGTGAGGGTAGATCGCGGGGCTGGTGGGGCTGGTTAATGGGCAGCAGGGGAGGGGGAAATAAGGGCTGTGGTAGGGGGGTTTTGGTGGTGTGTCGGGCGGTGGAGAGGGCTCAGGCAGCCCCCGATCTGGGCGGGACTGGGGGTTCAGGCGGCCCAAAATCTGGGCGGACAGATGGGGGGTGGGGGGGGGGTGCTGGCGGGTTGGACGGGGGAGAGGAAGTGGGGATTCGGTCGGCCGAACCTGGGCGGAAAAACGGGAGTGGCTGGGTGGCTGGACGGGGAAGAGGAAGAGGGGGAGAAAGCAAGGGGACTTACCCGAGGCGTCGGCACCAAGGGCTCCACGGCGTCGGCACCGCGGAAGGACCACCGGAAGTAGGGAAGATGATCTCCAAACTTTCAGCAATAAAATTCCTGCAGCCCCAACACTTCTATTTATAGGAGAATGGAATTAGGGCAACCGAAATCGACGGCTATGATTGGCCGGCGGTTCCGATCCCATAAGTACATGAAATAAAATCCAAAATATAAAATGTCATATATGAAACTGAGTCGAAACGACGAGTCGGACACATCCGCGGTGGCGGATCGCCGTTCCGATCAAGCCCGTCGACGCGAATATACGAAGGTGGGGCCTGCCTTGCGCCGAGATGCGCTCGGTGGTCCCCCATCAACTCCCCCCGACTGAAAAGTCTTCATCTCCGATGAATGGAGACGATCGTACTGTAGTCGAAGTCCGGGAGCGAGTTGATCAAGCTCAGCAGCAGCAATCCAAGTATCGTCGGAAGAAGAACGTCCAAACCAGCGAACCAAGTAGCGGCACACGAGTCCATCCGTAGAGGGGACGAACTCATGCGCAATGATCTCCGTAACCTGCTCGACCCTCAGCTCGCGGGAAAAGTGGTCCGGTGGTGGAGGTGGTGCACTCGGTGAAGCCAATGGTGGTGAGCTCCTGGGGAAGTGGGAAGCAAGGGGAGGCCGGGTGGTGGGGGAAAGGGGTGGTGGTGGAAGCTCGGGAGGGCCGCCAAGGTAGGGATCAGGGTACTCGTGAGGTGGGAAGTAGGGTGTCAGGTCCTCAATATTGAACACGGGTGGATACCCATGCTCGTAGGAATGTCCAGCTCGTAGGCATTCAACCCGATCCGCCTCAAAACAGTGTAGGGCCCAATTCGCCTGGCGCTTAATTTCTTAGCAGGCCCCTGAGGGAGCCGCTCCGCACGAACTCGCACCATCACCTGTTCACCAACCAGAAAATGTTTTTCCCGCCTATGTCTGTCTGCCTGTTCTTTATAATGTTCGTTGCTCAAATTGATTTTACGCATGATAGACTCATGCAACTCATGCAAATGACGTGTGAAGGACTCAACAGACTCACTAGGACGTGACTCAGTCGGGACGGGTATAAGATCAATAGGCTTCCTAGGGTCATAACCTGATACTACCTGAAACGGACTCAGACCAGTCGACCTATTGATGGAACTATTGTATGCAAACTCCGCTATAGGGAGCACCGAGTCCCAACTAGATGCGTGCTCTCCAACTAGACATCTCAGCAAGTTACCTAAACTTCTATTCACCACCTCAGTTTGACCGTCCGTCTGAGGGTGGTATGCGGACGAGAACTTAAGAATAGTTTCTATTTTCCGCCACAACGTCTTCCAAAAATAGCTAACGAACCGCACGTCCCGATCGGACACGATGGACTTTGGGAGACCGTGTAATCTAAAGACCTCGCTCATAAATAAGGCCGCGACGCGGGGAGCATCGGCGGTCTTGCTACATGCAATAAAGTGCGCCATCTTAGAGAACCGGTCGACCACAACAAAGATAGAATCGTGTTTCCGCAGGGTGCGCGGAAGTCCCAGCACGAAGTCCATACTAATGTCCTCCCAAGGACGGTGGGGAACGGGTAAAGGAGTGTATAAGCCCGTGTTCTGCTTCGTTCCCTTGGCCGTTTGACATACACGACAATGTTGGACAATACGAGCCACATCTTTCTTTAGACTCGGCCAATAGAAACGATCCTCTACCAGAGCAATCGACTTATCCCGCCCAAAATGTCCGGCGGCACCCCCGGCGTGCAGCTCCCAAACTAAATAATCGCGATACGAGGTGTTGGGCACGCACAAACGGGAGCCCCGGAATAAATAACCATCGATGATCTGAAACCCCTCAACAGGATCAGGAGGGTCCCTCGACAACGCAGTGTAGGCCTCAGCGAAATCAGGACAAGTAGGGTAGTCCATGATCAACCTCTCGAAACCATCCACCTGGGCCCGCAGTGTGTGAAGTAGAGAGACTCGACGACTGAGTGCGTCGGCGGGCTTGTTCTCAACACCAGCGCGGTGCTTGAGAACGTAGTGGAAATCCTGTAAATACTCTACCCACTTCGCGTGGCGGTGACTCAGCTTCTTCTGAGAGTCGAGGTAGCGTAGGGCCTGGTGATCCGAGTACAACACAAACTCCCGGGGTAGGAAGTAGTGTCTCCAATATCTCAGTGACTGGACGATAGCATAAAATTCTCGATCGTAGGTCGAGTATTTTTGCTTGGCCTCGTTCAGTTTCTCACTAAAGTAAGAAACTGGGTGTCCTTCTTGACTCAACACTCCTCCAATACCCACACCCGATGCATCGCACGCGACCTCGAAGGCCCTACTAAAATCGGGGAGTCGTAGAACGGGGGCGGACGTCAGCTTGTCCTTAATCTCTTCAAATGCTCGAGTGGCCGCGGCGGTCCACTGTAAATCTCCCTTACGCATGCAGCTAGTAAATGGGGCCATGATCGAGCTAAAACCCCTAACAAATCTCCTATAAAAGGTCGTCAGTCCATGAAAGCTACGGGCCTCATGAATGGTCGAAGGTATGGGCCACTCGCAGATGGACTGGACCTTCTCAGGGTCAACTGACACGCCTGAGGAAGAGATAATAAATCCCAGGAAGTGGACGGACTCCGATGAAAAGGAGCACTTTTTCAGATTGATAAACAGCTTCTCCTTTCGGAGAATATCGAATAGGAGCCTCAAGTGCTTAAGTTGATCAGGCTCAGTGTGGCTATAGATCAGAATGTCGTCAAAGTAAACGACTAGGAATTTGCCCATATAGGGCCGCAGAACCTGGGTCATGACTCGCATAAACGTACTCGGGCGTTCGAAAGCCCAAATGGCATGACCAACCACTCATACAAACCGTCTTTCGTCTTAAACGCCGTCTTCCACTTGTCTCCCTCGCGGATCCTAATCTGGTGGTACCCGCTTCGGAGATCGATCTTCGAGAAGATCTGAGCACCGGACATCGTGTCTAATAGGTGATCTAGACGAGGGATCGGGAAACGATACTTCACAGTAATCTTGTTGATAGCTCTACTATCAATGCACATGCGCCAACTGCCGTCCTTCTTAGGGGTAAGAAGGGCGGGGACGGCACACGGACTCAAGCTCTCGCGGATAAATTGCTTCCGAAGAAGCTCATCAACCTGCCTCTTGAGCTCAGCGTGCTCAACGGGATTCATGCGATAATGTGGCAGATTGGGGAGCGAGGCCCCCGGGACTAAGTCTATAGCGTGCTGGATGTCCCGCAGAGGGGGTAACTCATCAGGGAGCTCCTCTGGCATAATGTCCGCAAACTCATCTAGTAACGGTCGCACGGCAGGGGAAACCTCAGGTGTAGGGCAATCAGAAGTCATAGTGGCTGCCACTACATACATGATACCAGCATCAGTGCTATCTCTCAGAAACTCACTACGCCTCAGGATATGCACGGGTCTCGAAGCAATCGTGCTAGTGGACGGCTCGACCCGGCCCTTAGGCCTCTCTCTGGGCTGGGTGGGGGATAAGGTGATCTTCCGCCCCTTATCATAGAAGACACACGTGTTCGATCGACCGAAGCACGTGACATCGCGAGCAAATAACCAAGGGCGGCCCAGCAGGACGTGGGCGACATCCATAGGGATGACATCGCACCAAACTCGGTCCTCAAAAGATGCTATGGTGATTGGAACGAGACAGCGCTGGGTAACCTGGATCGCGGTCTTGTCGACCCAGACGACACGACAGGGGTGGGGGTGAGGCTCCGCCTTCACCTGCATGCGGTCTAGACCCTTCTGGGCCACAATATTCACACAGCTCCCACTATCGATAGTTAATTTGCAGGGACCGCCTGCACTCGGGAAATATGTGTAGAAAATGGTAGTGCGGCGCCAATCCTCATCGGCTCGTGGGGTATGCAGAAAGCGCCTGACCACTCCCACCTCTAACGATCGCTCAGCGTCGCTCTCCCAGCCCTCCTCAACGGGGCAGTGACCTCCTCAGTAATCTCCACATCACCCTCTAAATCGGGCTCCTCATCCTCAATCAACAGACTACGTGTGGGGCAGTGGGCCGCCACGTGTCCTCTACCTCCGCACCTAAAACACTGTATACCCCCAGGCCTCTGGCCCTCGGTAGCGACAGCCTTCCCCTTCAAGTCAGGAGTGACTCGGGGGAGAGTGGCGGTGCCAGCGGCAGACTCTCTGAAAAACGGTCGACTCATACTGATGTAGGTTAGGATGTGTAGTGGTGTCCTAAGACGCCCGCTAGTGCCGTGAGGGGGTGGACTCACCCTAAGCAATGCCTATATGCCGACACAAAGATGATCAAGCGAGCTAATCAAGATAAGCAACAAAACATTAAACTAAACATGACATTTATTCATTAGGCGGCAGAGCAATTTCTTTAGGCGTTAGGCAAAAGCACTCCTCCGCACGGAGGCTTAAAATTAGCGCGCGGCGAATTAAGCGACCTGCAAGTTAGAGATTTTCACAGGCAAAATGATAACAGGTTGTGATTCCAATACGGCACAAACACCACAGAGCATACAATATTCCACAACCAAATAACACATACAAATCCCAAAGGAAATAACAAAATTCTGAATTAAAAGTTAGGGCTGCAGGAAATCGGTGTAGATCTGAAATTTCGGAGGCTAGGAGGGACTTCCGGGTGGTGGCGAGACTAGATCGGGCAAGGGGGAAGGTGGATCCACGTGGGGAGATGAAGGGGTTGCTGTTTGGGGGGAGGAGGGGGTTGTTTTTGGTGGCCGTACTGGTTCCGGCGGGATCCAACCCGATCTGGACAGATCTGGTGGGATCTGTCCAGATCCGGTGAGGGTAGATCGCGGGGCTGGTTAATGGGCAGCAGGGGAGGGGGAAATAAGGGTTGTGGTAGGGGGGGGGGGGTTTGGTGGTGTGCCGGGCAGTGGAGAGGGCTCAGGCAGCCCCCGATCTGGGCGGGACTGGGGGTTCAGGCGGCCCAAAATCTGGGCGGACAGATCGGGGGGGGGGGGGCGCTGGCGGGTTGGACGGGGGAGAGGAAGGGGGGATTCGGTCGGCCGAACCTGGGCGGAAAAACGGGAGTGGCTGGGTGGCTGGACGGGGAAGAGGAAGAGGGGGAGAAAGCAAGGGAACTTACCCCGAGGCGTCGGCACCAAGGGCTCCACGGCGTCGGCACCGCGGAAGGACCACCGGAAGTAGGGAAGATGATCTCCAAACTTTCAGCAATAAAATTCCTGCAGCCCTAACACTTCTATTTATAGGAGAATGGAATTAGGGCAACCGGAATCGACGGCTATGATTGGCCGGCGGTTCCGATCCCATAAGTACATGAAATAAAATCCAAAATATAAAATGTCATATATGAAACTGAGTCGAAACGACGAGCCGGACACATCCGCGGTGGCGGATCGCCGGTCCGATCAAGCCCGTCGACGCGAATATACGAAGGTGGGGCCTGCCTTGCGCCGAGATGCGCCCGGTGGTCCCCCATCAACTCCCCCCGACTGAAAAGCCTTCATCTCCGATGAATGGAGACGATCGTACTGTAGTTGAAGTTCGGGAGCGAGTTGATCAAGCTCAGCAGCAGCAATCCAAGTATCGTCGGAAGAAGAACGTCCAAACCAGCGAACCAAGTAGCGGCACACGAGTCCATCCGTAGAGAGGACGAACTCATGCGCAATGATCTCCGTAACCTGCTCGACCCTCAGCTCTCGGGAAAAGTGGTCCGGTGGTGGAGGTGGTGCACTCGGTGAAGCCAATGGTGGTGAGCTGCTGGGGAAGTGGGAAGCAAGGGGAGGCCGGGTGGTGGGGGAAAGGGGTGGTGGTGGAAGCTCGGGAGGGCCGCCAAGGTAGGGATCAGGGTACTCGTGAGGTGGGAAGTAGGGTGTCAGGTCCTCAATATTGAACACAGGGGTGGATACCCATGCTCGTAGGAATGTCCAGCTCGTAGGCATTCAACCCGATCCGCCTCAAAACAGTGTAGGGCCCAATTCGCCTGGCGCTTAATTTCTTAGCAGGCCACTGAGGGAGCCGCTCCGCACGAACTCGCACCATCACATGTTCACCAACCAGAAAATGTTTTTCCCGTCTATGTCTGTCTGCCTGTTCTTTATAATGTTTGTTGCTCAAATTGATTTTACGTCTGATAGACTCATGCAACTCATGCAAATGACGTGTGAAGGACTCAGCAGACTCACTAGGACGTGACTCAGTCGGGACGGGTATAAGATCAATAGGCTTCCTAGGGTCATAACCTGATACTACCTGAAACGGACTCAGACCAGTCGACCTATTGATGGAACTATTGTATGCAAACTTCGCTATAGGGAGCACCGAGTCCCAACTAGATGCGTGCTCTCCAACTAGACATCTCAGCAGGTTACCTAAACTTCTATTCACCGCCTCAGTTTGACCGTCCGTCTGAGGGTGGTATGCGGACGAGAACTTAAGAGTAGTTCCTGTTTTCCGCCACAACGTCTTCCAAAAATAGCTAACGAACCGCACGTCCCGATCGGACACGATGGACTTTGGGAGACCGTGTAATCTAAAGACCTCGCTCATAAATAAGGCCGCGACGCGAGGAGTATCGGCGGTCTTGCAACATGCAATAAAGTGCGCCATCTTAGAGAACTGGTCGACCACAACAAAGATAGAATCGTGTTTCCGCAGGGTGCGCGGAAGTCCCAACACGAAGTCCATACTAATGTCCTCCAAAGGACGGTGGGGAACGGGTAAAGGAGTGTATAAGCCCGTGTTCTGCTTCGTTCCCTTGGCCGTTTGGCATACACGACAATGTCGGACAATACGAGCCACATCTTCTTTAGACTCGGCCAATAGAAACGATCCTCTACCAGAGCAATCGACTTATCCCGCCCAAAATGTCCGGCGGCACCCCCGGCGTGCAGCTCCCAAACTAAATAATCGCGATACGAGGTGTTGGGCACGCACAAACGGGAGCCCCGGAATAAATAACCGTCGATGATCTGAAACCTCTCAACATGATCAGGAGGGTCCCTCGACAACGCAGTGTAGGCCTCAGCGAAATCAGGACAAGTAGGGTAGTCCATGATCAACCTCTCGAAACCATCCACCTCGGCCCGCAGTGTGTGAAGTAGAGAGACTCGACGACTGAGTGCGTCGGCGGGCTTGTTCTCAACACCAGCGCGGTGCTTGAGAACGTAGTGGAAATCCTGTAAATACTCTACCCACTTCGCGTGGCGGTGACTCAGCTTCTTCTGAGAGTCGAGGTAGCGTAGGGTCTGGTGATCCGAGTACAACACAAACTCCCGGGGTAGGAGGTAGTGTCTCCAATATCTCAGTGACTGGACGATAGCATAAAATTCTCGATCGTAGGTCGAGTATTTTTGCTTGGCCTCGTTCAGTTTCTCACTAAAGTAAGAAACTGGGTGTCCCTCTTGACTCAACACTCCTCCAATACCCACACCCGATGCATCGCACGCGACCTCGAAGGCCCTACTAAAATCGGGGAGTCGTAGAACGGGGGCGGACGTCAGCTTGTCCTTAATCTCTTCAAATGCTCGAGTGGCCGCGGCGGTCCACTGGAAATCTCCCTTACGCAGGCAGCTAGTAAATGGGGCCATGATCGAGCTAAAACCCCTAACAAATCTCCTATAAAAGGTCGCCAGTCCATGAAAGCTACGGGCCTCATGAATGGTCGAAGGTATGGGCCACTCGCGGATGGACTGGACCTTCTCAGGGTCAACTGACACGCCTGAGGAAGAGATAATAAATCCCAAGAAGTGGACGGACTCCGATAAAAAGGAGCACTTCTTCAGATTGATAAACAGCTTCTCCTTTCGGAGAATATCGAATAGGAGCCTCAAGTGCTTTGAGGGGGTGGACTCACCCTCACGACACTAATGACAGACATTGTCTGGACCTTTATAACGGTCCAAGCCCATGTATGAGTGGCGGTGCCAGCGGCAGACTCTCTGATACCACTTGTAAGACCCCCCCCCCCTTTTTTTTCCTTTCGACTCCGGGGTCTTAGGCCCAGAACCGCCGTCTTGCGGTGACTCATTCACGCCCCGAAGAGTCATCACCACAAAGCGCCGATTCTGCCGGCCGATTTCGATCACAGAAAAGTAGCATAAAGTAGTAATGGAAACTATCAGTCCACAGAAAATCACATATCATAGTAATAAATCTCCACGAAGGGAGTGTCCACAGAATAAAACATCAGAGTGCTAAACTACGGGCTTATGCCTAGTACATCATATCCTCACTACAAAATCACTCATGCGGAAGCAAAAGCAGAAAATCTACTCAAGGTCGAGACTCACGGTCCCGGCTGTATGAACTCCGGAGCTAGACTGCCCCACCTCCAAGCGCACCGGTCTCTGGGGCTGCTCCTCCATGCTGGACTGCACGATCCCCTAAATGATGCGGTTCGAAAACCGTTAGTCTAAAAGACTAAGTCATATCATCCCCCACTCCTTCCCTCATGACTCCTAGGCACCGAGCGGAGAGAAAGAAAGGAGAGGACTTGAAGGTTGAGAATAATCAAAACAGGTGGCAGCGGACATATACTAGCAATTCTATAATATATATTGACAATAAGATTAAATAGGAAAAATAACCTTCACTTATGTGAGATCACATAAGCCAAGGGGTCTTTTGCAAGGCTCCCATCGTATAAAAAGTCTCATACCAATTTATACGTTGGGGTGTCGGTTATCAAACAGCAGTATATGTATTTATATATCAAAAATTGACCTTAATTTATAAATCTGCTCACACAAGCTTATAGACTAAGGGGTCGTTTTGCAGGGCCTAAAGTATAAGCGTCTCATTCCACTTATACTTTAGGTGTCAGGGTTAAATGAATCGATTATGCTATGACATACAAGTGGGTATGATGAATCATGCAAGTGCAACACACACACCCGACTCTGTGCACACAGACCTTTAGTTCCCTCTTTCTGGAGTCGTAACCTCTCAGGATACCTCCGTAGTGGCAGACGGAAGCGGTGGGTTGGGCTTCGCCCACCTCTAAACCAGTAAAGCACTACCGGTCAGACCTATCGTACGCCTCAACGCTTGGTGCACGAAGCGGACTACTGCGTACTCTTGCCGGCTGGCGCACCGGACTTCTGTTGGCGAAGTGCTAACCACACTTGCCGAATCAACGTATTGGCGTCGGTGCATCGACCCTCCAATACCGAAGACTCACCACCTTAGTTTTCCTTCCTTTTATGCACATGCAAATTTAGCGTAATCAAAAACCGAGCTGAAGCTCCCCGGACCAACACGTCCGTCTCAAACAATCGAGCCGAAGCTCCCCGGACCCAAAGTCCGTCTTTTAACCATCCGAGCCAAAGCTCCCAGCTAACTTCCGGTGCTATCAGTGTTTGTGAAAGGTGCAACCCTAATTACTAAGTTACTCTTTTCAGCTTGTTAAAACAGTTTACGTTAACCCAGGACTGCCCCCGGTATTCCCTGTGAAGGGCTCTCAAGGGGCACTAGGAACTATGTTGGGATTACGCCAGCGTTCCCTTTCGCAAGATACTTATTTTTGTTATTGGTTGATCCCCCCTTACCCATTACTTTCTCATGTTACGATAGGTTAATCCTAAGGTGACTTGACTCCACCTCACCTCGGGGAGGACGATCTTTCGTCGGGCCCGAGCGCCTCTAAACCCTAGACAAAACAACACCCTACTCACTTATCTTCCAAAGATGCACATAATTCTATTTATCCTTCCAGCAAACCAAAAAGACCCATCACATGTGCTCTAATTCATATCCCGAATGATTTCATGCAGTTTTACTAAATGCAGACCACTTAAGCTATATGACTCGTAAAAAGGGAAGTATGTCAAATGATCATCCAATGCTCATATAATAATTATTAGAGGACTATATTGGCATTTGTAGCATGAATCCATAATTTTCTAATTTTCATAATTTAACCTCTAATTTAATTATTTATTTTAAAAGCCAAAAGTTCCTAGGTTGAACATGAAGTGCAAGAATTATGCAAGATAAAGCTCCACTAAAATTATGATAAATGCAAAATGGGTAATCATCTAAAAATCCAGAATCTCCAAATTTTCCAGCAAGATTTTGGCCCTTAAATTTTATTTCCAATTTATTCCAAAATAAATCATTAAAAGGGGATGCACAATAAAAATACTTCCAAAAATTCAGAGAAAATTCCAGAATGATTGTAAGGGCACATAAAACCTCTAAGTAAACTTTCATAAATTGTTTGAAAGAATTATTCCATAAATTAATTAATTATCCTATTCTCAAAAATATGGTCTTGTAAAGAAAGTTCTGAAAACAGACATCTAAAAATTATAAATAAATTTCTACAAGTACTTTTTGACCCAAAAACATCAAAACCTAAGCCTCATGATTTTTCAACAGATATATCATCAATAATGAATTTTCTTTACCAAAGCCCCTTTCTGAAATTAATGAAGGAAGTACCAAATAAAATTAATTAAGAATTGTGATAAAAATTCAGAGATGTTCAACTAGCCCTAGACTAACCTCTGACCTAGTTTCATCATATTTTAAAGCACATAATATCCATAAGAAAATCAAAAAAATCATTTTGGGCCTTTTGGTAATTAACAAATGAAGTACCAAGAGTATAATCCATAAAAATCTACAAAACTTACCAGAGGTTCTAGGTGGCCTAAAACCTACTTTACCCAAGTTTCATAATATTTGGGGAAGGTCTAGGGGATGAATCTTCAAATTTGTGCTCCTACCCTAAAACTAGGGTTAGGGTTTTGAGGTGTCTACCTTGCTCCAACTCTTATAAAGTTTCTACCAGAGAACTTAGGTTACCTTACCCTCAATCCTACTGAGTTTCCAAGGCCATACAAGGGCATTTGCCCCCATGTTCTTAACAACCCTCAAAAGTCCTTCCTTAGGGTTTGAGGTTGAACCCTAGGGTAAATCAAGTCTAAAACATCTCATTTTTCCCTAGGATGGTGACATTGGCCATGTCAAGTCAGTGCCCACACCTCATCCCTGGTCCAAATCACTTGAAATTTTGGCAGGGAGTCTAAACTAGAAAAAATGGAAAATTAGGATTTATTAATGACTTAATCCAATCTCAAATAAACCCTAAAGTTAATGAAGATAATGATGATGACTTGAGCAATTTAAGCAAATGACAAAAATATACTGATTGTTAAAACATGTATGTGTGAGCACAATACTAACCTAAAAAAGTTTTAAATACCTCTATATTGCAACTTTACACGCATCATTTCTATTTGAGTAGGAAGCAACCTTAACCGGACATCAATCAGCAATCCACATAATAAGAACACCAACTTTATGAAATCATTTGGTCTAAAACTAGAACTAAACATAACTACATTCTACAACAAACACACAGAAGTCATGGTAGAAAAATATACAAGAGGCGCCGAGGACTTGAAATTGAAACCTCTAGCTTCAATACACACAACAAATGCACAGCATTACCATTTATTGAGCAACAAGTTCAAAGCTTTAGCCTACATGTAAAGACATAATTTTGGCCCTGTTTGTCCTGGGGACACGGCCATGGTTGGACTGCAGAATACGCAAACGCAACCGTGGATCACCTCCTGCGGCCGCGATACACCAGAAAACCATGGTAAATGCACAGTGCCAAACAGACCCTAAGGCACGACAGTGTCGATCGCAAACGAGGTGGTTATGAACCGTTGTTTGTGAATGTCCGACCTCACCTAAGGAACTCCATCCAATTTTATGTTCAAAGCTACTTTTTCTTGGTGGCAGTCATAGCCGTTGTCATGTCAAACACATATTTATTCTATGAAGGTGGCTCGCCGGAGCAAAAAAAACGTCACCCCAAACGAACCCTTAGTCACCATAAATAACAAGCACCATGGTGATACCTGTATAGCTTGGATTCAGGTGCATCATTTTTGACAAGCCTTTGCCCAACATCCAGCATATGACTAACTGAAAAGAACAAATTAGTTGAAGACTACATTAATGCCCAATTCATAGTAAAATAAATTGTCACTTAATGATTCATTACTATACAGATCATTACCAACACAACTCAGGAACAGGACAATATACCTAACTGATAATCCTCCGCTCTCATCTGGAGACTGTTGACATTAGGGACGTGCTCTACAGGTATAACAAGGTAATGCCTACCAAATCACCATTAGAACATGAAAAATACATAAAAGTGTTCGTAGAACTGAAAAAAAAAAAAGAGTATGAGCTCAATATAAATTCTTTTTCCAGCGGTAGAAATATATATTCCACCGAGCTCCAATCCAGCTTAAGCAGGAGCAGCACAAGGAACACAAGAGAGACAATGCATAAGGACAAGCGAATCTAATTTAGCTTAAAAATGGCATGGCGGACTAAGATTTTCAAGGTCCAATTCTGCTGCGGATAGATGAGAAAAATGGCAAAAACTTGAGGGGTTTGGTCACCTGAAGGCGGAGGGGTTGATGTCGGGGAAGGCAATGACTCGATCGTCCTGAATCAAAACTAAAGATGGATGATCTCATCATGTGAAGAAGATGAGGAGGAGGCATGGAAACCAGAAATTCGAGTTCTAACTTTGTAAAGGATAAGCGAGGGCGTTGCAGAGCGATCGATCTGACAGAAGATGCACTGTTTCGCAGATCCCGCCATGGCCAAGCTACAAGAGCCCTAACCCGCTTAAAACTGGTAAAATGGAAGCTTAATAAAGGATTATTTGCATAAAACTTCAGGTAGTTTGGAGAAATTATTGATGCTCAGTTCAGCTGAGCAGAATTGAAGCTTGCGAATTACAATTGAAGGTGAAATTCAATTTAAAATGGGTGATTGTTATTAGCATTATAATTTTGACAAGGTAGTACAACATTTTCTCTTAATTATTTATGATTTTTAAAAATAAGTTTTATACATGTATTTTTAGGAAAAGTGTTCGACACAAAAGTTATAGATCTCGACGAGATCTACAACTTTCGTGTTCAACACTTTTCCTAGAAATGCATGTACAATGCGTATTTTGAAAAATACACAGAGATTTTGCGCCTTTTAGAAATACGTCTTGTACATGCATTTTTAGGAAAAGTGTTCAACACGGAAGTTGTAAATTTTATCGAGATCTACAACTTCTGTGTTGAACATTTTTCCTAAAAATTCATGTACAAAGCATATCTCCAAAAGGCGCGAGAAATTATGAGAAAACGTTGTGCGACTAGCCAAAACTATAGTGCTAATAACAATCACCTAAAAATAACTTTGAATTTTAATTTAAATCTATAATTTCGTTCAATTGAGCGGCCCTCAATAATCGAAGAGATACATGGAAAATTTTTATGTATTAGCAATAACTAATGATGTTTTTGGCGCGGCTTATCGCAGCTTATTTGTTTCGGTGAGATTAGACAAAAACGTCATTGTCATAATAGAATGTATGTTTGGTATGACAAATGTTACAAAAAAAATAGTTGAGGCATAAGACTTTGATATGACAATGATATTTTTGTCTAAACTCACATGAGCAAATAAGTCGTGATAAGCCGCGCCACGCCCGACGAGCTGTGGGCGCAGTCGGCGACAATGGCGACGTCCGTGGTGTTGGGAGGCGACGGTGGCGGCGTCCGTGGAAGAGAGGAGCGGCGACGTCAGAGGAAGAAAAGGTCGGCGCTGGCGGCGGACGTGGAAGAGAAGGGAGGCAGTGTTGAATGTGGCGATGGCAGAGACCACAGTTGGCGCGACGATGGTGGCTAGCGCTAGGAGGCGCCGGCCGCGACATCCGAGGAAGGGGGGAGGATGCACTGCAATTGCACGCCGCCTGAACCCCCAAGGACTGACGCTCTCCCCCTATCGGGTTTGCGGCAGTTGCAGGCATCTCCCCTGTTGGGGAGTGCATTCAACGCTCCCTAACTGGGAGGAACCGCCCAGGCGCTGACCATGTCAACGCTTCTAAGGGGCGCTGATTTGATATGCGCTCTAAGGGGGCGATGACTTGGTTAGCGCCTTTTCCAACCAATAGGGGCGCTGGAAATCAGCGCCCCTATTGCGTTGGTAGGGGAAATCCCACCCATGCGCAGACAGAGTCCTGTGCATGCCACGCGGGAAGACTTCCGCGCGTGCTACTCGGGAGAACTTCCATGCGTGCATGCCACGCGGGAAGATTTCCGCACCCGCATGCCGCGCTGGAGGAATTTCGCGCACGCTAACCCCGCACGTGCATGTCTCGTGTGAATCCCGCTTGGCCGTGCCACACAAATATTTTAGTTGGGATGGCATGTCTCACATACAATACCCATGCGACGGTGTGTTGGTCATGTAGTGGTCGCCCTTGGTTTGAGTGAGCCACTCTTAGGGGGAATTCCATCAAAACTTAATAAATTAAATGAAAATAACAAAATATGAAAATTTAAATTCATTTTTTTTTTTTGTAAAACTTGAAATAGAGGAAGGATTAATTTGGAAAGAAATTTGTTTTATCATTAATAGCATGAATTAATAAATTTAAATGATAGAGCAACATCGATAGAAGATAAGAAGACTCGAAGAGTACACGGCATTTCGTACGGCACTAAAATTTGACCGACTCCGTTTTGCACGGATTGCGTGGGAGCGGTAATATTCTCCGTATCGAATCTCGAATAATTACGTTGACATGCTCCTCATTTGCATCGCCAAAATTATCCTCTCAATTTGCAGATATTTAATTATCAATTATTAATTAACTGATGGATACAGCATAATTCAACCCCGACGCATAGAGTGAATTATGCGGATATGTTCTGCAGTTCTGCTAAGATTAATACCGAGATGTTGAATATTATTTCGAACAATATAATGAGATATGATCTTTCTATCATTCACATCGCTATTTAGCAAGCGAGTCCTTCCACAGCGCTACCGGCTCTGTCGCCCCCTCATTTGAAGACGATTCAAGAGATATTTTGAGAATTTTGTACTGAACGTAGTTGTTTTTTAAACTTCTCTTATTTGTGGCTTCGGGAACACGAAATATTGAGTGTCTCTGCTCGTGTAACCGTCTTTATTCTTCATCTGGTTAGACGACATGTTGCTGCCCGTGGCGGTTCTCCCGCACTCGGGAAAGGTCCTCTCAAGGCTCTAATACCCGCACTGGACATGGACATAATTGTTTCACGATGTTGTAAACCCAACTTGCGTACTACTTTGATGTTGTAAACCCAATTATGTTATGCATGTATATGGTCTCACGTGTGTCAAAACACACCTCGTTGCTCTCCGTTACGGTTAGCTACGTACCCCGTGTACTGGCAACGGCGATATTCTCTTTGATCGTTCAGCGTCTCTTAATTTTTATTCGGATAAAACCCTATTTTTTTTTCACAGCAGACGAGCGTGAGGATGCATTGGTTGTTGACGCATGAGGTGCAGAAGTGTAAACGAGTCGAGCTCGAGTCGAGCTTGGCAAAATTCTGAAACTCTAGCTAAATATTTCGAGCTCGAGCTAAATATTTCGAGCTTGGCCTCGACAAGCTCATTTTGTACGGCTCGAGCTCGATCTCAAAACCAATATATTGAGCTTGAGTTCGAGCTTTGGAGCTCGAGCTGCTTATGAGCATTTCAGCTCATTAACCATTTTTTATTTATAATAATAAATGTATATATTTAAAATTCAAAAAGAAAGCTCGCGAGTTCATGAACAAGTGGAGGCGATGTCGAGCTCGCAATCGAGCTTTAGCTCACAATCGAGCTCGAACTCGCAATCAAGCTCGAGCTCAACTGGCTCAACCTCGAGCTCAACTGGCTCAAGCTCGAGTCGAGCTTTTTTCGAGCCGGCTCATCGAGCTCACGAGCCAGCTTAACTCAACTTATTGTTGGGGTCTAGCCCCCAATGAGTCGATAGACTTAGAATAAATCAGACCAGGTCTGAAGATGTGCTAGAAGTAGAATTTGAGCTCTCTGTCTCCAGGCGTCGAGTGGAGTAGGTACCAGACAGACATCGAGTGATCAGGCGTCGAGTGGCATCATATCGAGTGCAACAATTGGCGTCGAGTGCAGCAGCTGGCGTTGAGTGCGTCGAGTGTAGCAGCTGGCATCGAGTGCGTCGAGTGCAGCAGCTGGAATCGAGTGCGTCGAGTGCAGCAGCTAGGCGTCGAGTGTGTGCTGACGGAAACTGTTCTGTGAAATCACGGATTTCTCTGCTGTCTGATGGTTAGGGATTGACCTAAGGGCTGAGGTAGTCTCGCTATTTGCCATAAATAACCTCGACTTATTCCATAACAGTACACATCAGTTATTTTCATCCGTCAGAACGTGAAGATTGTTGTTCTCGGGTTTGGCCTTTCGTCAGTACCGCTATCAGGGTTCTTCAGGAAGAAGAACCAAACTTTCTCAGATTGGTGTTTTGTCTTCATTGTAATGGTACTTTTGCTCTATTTCTTGTCTTCGTTTTCCTTTGGGGTTTGAAGAGAGATTGTTAGAGTTTGTGACCTTTTTTGGTGAAAGGATTTTTTTAATCTGAAAAA
This sequence comes from Platanthera guangdongensis, assembly GCA_039583875.1. NCBI lineage: Eukaryota > Viridiplantae > Streptophyta > Magnoliopsida > Asparagales > Orchidaceae > Platanthera > Platanthera guangdongensis. The sequence goes on along the minus strand of CM077163.1, from coordinate 219,247,784 downwards.
GAGATTCAATCTGTGAATCCAAGGGGGATCTATGTTTTGCAAACCCAATGTCTGTTTTCTATAATCCTTATTTTTCTATAGTGGATTTCTGTGTGTCCCGCCCCGTGATTTTTCCCTCATTGATTTGAAGAGGATTTTTCACGTAAAATCTGTGTGTTCTCTAATTGCTCTATTTTTATGTGTATTTGCTGATTTTATCTTCTAAGTGCCTGGTGAAGCAATCGTGATGAAATATTTGTTTCCCAACACTTACACCCCTTATGAAGCCAATAACCAACGAAGATCCGCAATCAAAGATGGCATTGCGGTTGTTGGAAAAAAAAATGCATTGGCTACATCCAACATTCAAATGCTTGGGAGGTGGGGGGGGGGAATATAAGAGCTACTTTAATCGTCTTAAAGCATTGCCTACTTTTTTTAATGAGTACGTGGATAAACTGCTTGGTAAAAGTCTCTCGCTACCTACCCCATCACAAGTGGAAGATTTGTGCACGAATCTCCGTGCATAATATTCATCCGTGATAAGAGTATTCCTATTTAATAAGGGCATTTATATTGCCAGCTTAACTTTGGCTATTGGCAGCCCGACAAAATAATAAAAAACACACATAATATGACCGTTAATAGCAGTCCAAAACACGAAAATACGCGACTTTTTAAAAAAAGGTCTACTATAATGATATTTTAGAAAAAGTGTTCAACATAAAGTTGTACATCTCGGCGAGATGTACAACTTTCATGTTGACACCTTTTTTCTAAAAATAACATATAGTAGACCTTTTTTTTAAAGTCTCGTGTTTCTGTTTTGGTCGACTGCTTATTAGCGGCCATATTCAGAGTTTTGTATAATTTGTCGGGCTGCCAATAGCCAAGGTTGAGCTGCAATATACTGTCCATATAAAGAGCAATGATATAAGCCAGCACCAATTACACTATTAACACATTCATACTAAACTTAAAAACCACAAAAACATCTAACTTTCACCTTCGTAACTTGCACCACAGTTCGTTTCTCCTCTTTCCCTTCCGCTGAACGACGCTGAGCCCGACCAAAGCAAATCCATGATCTTCCTCTCCTCCTCCCCGGCACCGCTTCGCCGCCCAACCGTGTTCTTCTCCTCCTCCCTGGGCTGAAGAACACCACCGGAAGAAACGCCGCCCTTCGCCCCCTCCTTCATCTTTTCAGTCGTCAAAACCCTAGCACTGGATTTCCCCTCGCCGGCGCTGAAAGATGATGTTTTTTGGCAAAGTTCAGTATTTCTACTTGTTTAACTGCATATGAAAACTTGATTTTATGTGCTCATAACTTGATTGGTTTTTATGATATTGCACAGGTGTTTTTATTTGATTTTACATATCAATTCAGTTGGAATAGACTCATTGGTGTTATGCGTTCTTGGAGAGGCATCTTTATGCTCCATTCGTGTTATTGGCTTTGTTATAAAGACGTTGCAACTGAGAGTGCTGGCTTGCGATGTCTAATGTTTTGCTTGTTAAGCTTAATTCTTAAAATTTTGAAATTTTTTTTCAAGATTTATTTCATCAAAGCTAAAGAAGGGAAAAGTGTTGGGAGAGAACGATATTATAGATGGTAAAGAGTTCTTAGAAAAAACATATGCTGTTATGGACTCTTGAGTAACCTATGTTATTTTTTATTTACGTGTAGAATAATACACAATGAATAAAAATGTTGCATCTTCTTTCGTCAAGCAAATCATAGATTGCTATTTTGTTTCATTTTCATTGGGCTATAATAGTAATGTAGGTGAATAACGATTTTAAAATATGGTGTTACAATAACGTTGTTGGTGTGAAAATAAAATAATATGGTGTGTTTAATAAAATTTGGGCTGTCAATAGCCAAATTTGGTGTGCTTATAACATTACCTTATTAAATAGGAATACTCTTATCACGGATGGATATTATGCACGGAAACTCGTGCACAAATCTTGCACTTATGATGGGCATAGCGAGAGACTTTTACGAAGCTGTTTATCACACATTAAAAAAAAACTAGCCAATGCTTTTAAGATGATTAAAGTAGCTCTTAAAAAAAAGAATATAAGATAGATCTTGATCTTGAGTGGATAAACGGCTTGGTAAAAGTCTCTCGCTACGCCCATCACAAATGGAAGATTTGTGCACGAGTCTTCGTGCATAATATCCATCTGTGATAAGTGTATTCCTATTTAATTAGGGTATTTATATTGCCAGCTCAACTTTGGCTATTGACAGCCCGACAAAATAATAAAAAACACACATAATATGGCCGCTAATAGCAGTCCAAAACACGAAACACGCAACTTTTGAAAAAAGGTCTACTATATGACATTTTTAGAAAAAATGTTCAACATGAAAGTTGTATGTCTCGGCGAGATCTACAACTTTTATGTTGAACACTTTTTCTAAAAATATCATATAGTGGATCTTTTTTTAAAAGTCACGTGTTTCGTGTTTTGGACTGCTATTAGCGGCCATATTATGTGTGTTTTTTATTATTTTGTCGGGCTGCCAATACCCAAAATTGAGCTGACAATATAAATGCACTTATTAAATAGGAATACTCTTATCACGGATGGATATTATGCATGGAGACTCGTGCACAAATATTCCACTTGTGATGGACGTAGCGAGAGACTTTTACCAAGCCGTTTATCCACTCATTTTAAAAAAAAAAGCTAGCCAATGCTTTAAGACGATTAAAGTAGCTCTTATATTCTTTTTTTTAAGAGCTACTTAATCGTCTTAAAGCATTGGCTAGTTTTTTTTAAATAAGTGGATAAACGGCTTGGTAAAAGTTTCTCGCTACGTCCATCATAAGTGGAAGATTTGTGCACGAGTCTACGTGCATAATATCCAACCGTGATAAGAGTATTCCTATTTAATAAGAGCATTTATATTGCCAGCTCAACTTTGGCTATTGGCAGCCCGGCAAAATAATAAAAAACACACATAATATGGCTGCTAATAGCAGTCCAAAACACGAAACACGCGACTTTTGAAAAAAGTTCTATTATATGATATTTTTAGAAAAAGTGTTCAACATGAAAGTTGTAGATCTCGGCGTGATCTACAACTTTTATGGTGAACACTTTTTCTAAAAATGCAATATAACATGCCTATTTTTAAAATGCGAGTAATTCAGGTTGAATTATGCGAGTTCCGTCAATATCCATCGGACGGCCAATAGCCATTTTTTGGGCTGCTATTATCTTTGAGCTGCCAATAGCCATATAAGAGCTGACAATATAAATACCCTTAAATAACTAGCAATTCTTTTTTCTCTATATTTATCTCTCTAAAAAAATATATTTCTATGAAAATTATCATATCCTTGTTTTCATGCTAAAATACTTTCTTTTTTTCCTACAAAATTTACAGAGAATATTCTCAGTCCAAGTGTTGTGACAGGCCGTTTGGCTGGAAGAAAATGATTGTTAAGGTACTATTTGAAAAATGGTGACTTTTTAAAAGTAATGATTCAAAACGGAGATTCAAAACTGTACTTTCAAAATGGACCGGACTACACACATCTAAAAATCACAAAAAATGGCCCCACACAATAAAAAAAGGATAAAATTTTTTTTTGACACTTTTCTGTCAATTAATCGGATCGGGTGTTTTTGTTATAAAAATAGGGGTATGAGCCTCACTTTTTGTTGTATTTCGGTAATCTTTAGGTACGTATAGATTTATACTTTCAAAATTGAGGTTTTGTTTGGATAAATTCTGGTCCGATGGCAATACATTATTGATGGGTTCCACCATTCATTTATAGTAGAGAAGCCCCCCCCATGATCTCCCCAAAAAATGGGTCATGGGTGGCCCACCCCCTCCATGAACTCTCATGAGGAGGAAATCATGGGGGGTGGGGCCCGCCACTCACCCCATGGGGGAAAACCGCAGCCGGCCGTCGCCGCCGGCCGCCGCCCCGCCGCCGCCGTCGCCGGCTGCCCGCCGCGCCACCACCCGTCGGCCACCCGTCGCCGGGCCCGCCGCCGCCGCCGCCCGCCGCCGCCGCCGCCCGCCGCCGCCCGCCGCCCGCCCGCCGCCGCCGCCGCGCCGCCGCCGCCCGCCGCCGGCCGGCCGTCCGGCCGCCGGCCGGCCCCGCCGCTCGCCGCCGGCCGTCGCCGCCAGCCGCCAGCCGCCGTGGCGGCCCGTCGTCGTGGACGACCTCCCCACCGTCCGATCGAGGGGAGGCTCTCCTCGCCGTCCGATCAAGAGGGTAACCACCCACTAACCCACCACTTTAGTGGTGGGGCCCGCCATGACCCTCCCCTGGAGGCTATAAAAGGACCCCAGAGGGTCTTCATTCTTCACCTTTGGATGTCCGAAGCTTTCTTCTTCTTCTTCAGGTGAGAGTTCTCCTGCCTCCTCCCCCGCGTCGGCCTCGAGTCGCCGTGAACCACCAGCGGCCGCCCACGGCCACCAGCGCTCCACCACCGCGTAGCCAGCAGGAAAACGCCCAAGTCCCCGCAAGAGCCAAAGGAGGAAGACGAACGCAACCAGCAAGTGAACGCAACCAAAAGAGCCAGAGCACCGAGATCGTCCCACGCATTCCAACGTCCAAGCTACTCCCGCGGCGCAGCCTGTTGCCCGCCGGGAGTCGCAGTCTCTCTCTCTCCCCAAGCTGTAACGGGAGCGGCCAGTCGCCTCGATTCTCCAACACACTGTAATCACCTGAATCTAGTGGAATTTGACCGGCATAGACCCGGTCACGTGGTTTTTTACCCATTTAAGGGGTTTTTCCACGTCATTACACCTTGTGTCAACTTCGCATTTTCATTGACTGTGTGCGCGCTCGACCGCTCCGTGAGCTAAGACGGTCCGAACAAATCCGGCCCGACCGGGGCATCGAGTTAGTCCGCAACAGTTTGGCGCCGTCTGTGTGAACACGATTCCTAGCATCCTTCGAAGGAGTTAGATCACCAGCTTAGCCGCTTCAAAGTCCTGCTCCAATGGCAAAAAGAGGCGCCCATGCTGCTGGAAGAGTCATCCTCGGAGGACCGACCAAACCAGCACGCACCCACTCGCTAGCGAGCGTGCCAAAAGAAGCAAAAGCTGCGTACGCGACTGCTGACGCCCTAGAGAGACGCGTTCGCCAAATGGAGGAACAACAGATCGAAATGTTCACTCTACTCAGAAGATTAGCGACACCAATCATCCCCCTGCCGCAGCCAAATTATCGTTCGGCCCAAGAAGCTCCGCAACAAGAGGAACAAGCCATCGAGAGACAAGAAGAGCGGCGTCAAGTCAAGCGTCGTGGTGACAACTGCTGCCGTGACCCCCGGGGGACTGGGGGGCAACGTCCACTTCAAGAACATCCCCCTTTGAGTACCGCCCGCACAGGCACGATGCAGAAGGATCCGGCATCCCACCTGCTAAGAGCTTATCAGCCAGTCAAGCAAGTCGACGTACAACCACCAGGCGAACCCTACGCCTCAACTAGACACTGCCCACACAAGGAGTACGATATAGAGAAGGAGTTCTCAAGCACAAATAGCTCCCACGCGCCCGTGACACCATTCCGGGAAATGCATGATCGCCACCTTGACAGTCCTCATTACGAGGAGAATCCCAGAAGCAGGATGACACTCAATGCCTCGACCACGAACCTGGGGCCAAGCAAACACCTGCCTAAATGCGGCTCATTTGGCTCCGGGACAGAACCAGACCCGAAAGACGACATTGAAATTCACAACTTCAGCGGAGCCGACAACTCATGGACACACGTCGAATATTTCAAAGTTGTCATGCACGCGCGCAACGCTTCGGATCAATTAATGGTCCAGATGTTCCCGACAACATTGAAAGGGGAAGCTCGAGCCTGGGTTCATTCTTTACAGGAGGAAAGGATAAGCAGCTACATTGAGCTTGCAACTCTCTTTATCAAAAGGTTTGCCACAATCAGAGAGCCCTCACCAGAAAATCCAAGTCCAAATAAGGTACAGAAAAGGAAGCTAGAGAACAATGGGTACCTTGATCACAAGAGAAACTGCAATCAGCAGATGCTGCGCCAGCTTGCGGCAGTCAACGCCCCTCAGAGCAAGATCATTGAAGCAATTCGCGACCATCCAGCCTTGCACAGGCCCAGACCGCTCACACCCGGCCGAGGAGATTTGTCAAAATACTGCGAGTACCACCAGGGACTAGGTCACAGCACCAACGGGTGCAATCGGCTGAAGGAAGAAATCAAGCGATTAGCCAGTCTAGGGGTTGTTGATCAATTCTTATCAAAAAAGAGACCGCCTCCTAGTTAGGGCATGAGATGTATAACTGTCAGAATTAGCGAGCCATCCACCGAATTAAGACAAGTCCTAGTGGACAGAGAGCTGGTGTTAAGTGCTATTTTATCCACATTACTCTGACTCAACTGTCCACAGGGCAACCTTGAGCTAGCATCTGCCAGAGCACGTGTTTCAGGGGACGTCCCGGTACCAGTCATGGGCACCATCACTCTCCCGGTCACTCTTGAAGAAGCATCTCGGCAGGCATACTATGACGTGCAGTTCGTAGTCATCCAAGCTGTGTCTGACTACACCGCAATACTCCAGCAATCGCTCATGGACGTCTTCCAATCCCGCTCCCGCCATTTTCATCCATGAGACATCACCGTTTTCCGATCATTTACTTATTTGAAGTTGTAAAAGCCGCAAGCTCAGGTTTGCGAGAATAATCTTTTTGTTTTATTAATACAACAGTTTGTCCAGACTGGGTGTCATGCAATCAGATTGAGCACTTACACCCGAATTGAGCACTTACGTTCTCAGGTACCCGGATTAAGCACTTACGTTCTCCGACACTCGGATTGAGCACCTACGTTCTCCGATGGTCGGATTGAGTACTTACATTCTTCGGCATGCCACCGTGGGGGGCCTGCCCCCCTCACGAAGAAGCCGCGAGCATCCCGCGCGCAACTAAGCTGCGAGCAACCCTCGCACGACACCGTGGGGGCCTGCCCCCCTCACGAAGAAGCCGCGAGCATCCCTCACGCGACTAAGCCGCGAGCAACCCTCGCACGACACCGTGGGTGCCTGCCCCCCTCACAAAGAATCCGCGAGCATCCCTCGCGCGACTAAGCCGCGAGCAACCCTCGCGCAACACCGTAGGGGCCTGCCCACCTCACGAAGAAGCCGAGCATCCCTCGCACAACTAAGCCGCAAGCAACTCTCGCGTAACACCGTGGGGGCCTGCCCCCCTCACAAAGAAGCTGCGAGCATCCTCGCGCAACTAAGCCGCGAGCAACCCTCGCGCAACTAAGCCGCGAGCAACCCTCACGCCACACCGTGGGGGCCTGCACCCCTCACGAAGAAGCCGCGAGCATCCCTCGCGCAACTAAGCCGCGAGCAACCCTCGCATGACACCGTGGGGGTCTGCCCCCCTCACAAAGAAGCCGCGAGCATCCATCACGCAACCAAGCCGCGAACAACCCTTGCGCCACACCGTGGGGGCCTGCCCCCCTCACAAAGAAACCGCGAGCATCCCTCGCGCAACTAAGACGCGAGCAACCCTCGCGCGACACCGTGGGGGCCTGCCCCCCTCACGAAGAAGCCGCGAGCATCCCTCACGTAACTAAGCCGCAAGCAACCCTCGCGCAACACCGTGGGGGCCTGCCCCCTCACGAAGAAACCGCGAGCATCACTCACGCAACTAAGCCGCGAGCAACCCTCGCGCGACACCGTGAGGGCCTGCACCCCTCACAAAGAAGCCGCGAGCATCCCTCGCGCAACTAAGCCGCGAGCAACCCTCGCGCCCCACCGTGGGAGCCTGCCCCCCTCGCAAAGAAGTCGTAAGCATCCCTTGCACGAGCAAAGCCGCGAGCAACCCTCGCACAAACTCAGCGGCAAACATCACCCACTCACGATGAGACACAAACCTAAGCTATGCAAGGTAAAAAGCATGCCAATATAAACAAACTGCCGACTGACATAGAAACGATGACGATGTCATAACAAGACAAAGCTGGAAAGATACAAATACCATCAACAAAAACAACGAAGCCCAAATAAGGGGCAAAACAAAGTACAATCAAATGTAAGCATACAATGACAAAAGTACTACTACTCGTCTTCAGTATCAGAATGCTCATCCTCAGAGACATCTGCAAAACTGAAGCTGGAGGTATCACACCCCAGGCTCTTGCTAACAAAGCGAAAAGCCTTTGAGACACCACGTCAGAGCGCCAACTCGCGTATATCATCCATCTGAGGCTCCACCTCCTTGGACCAAATATCGTCATGAACCTCCTCCGTGATCAGGCTACGGTCTCTCATATAGTCCAGCGACTCCAAGTACTCTGCGAGCCCTGCAGCCTTCAGCTCTGACGCATGGTCATCAGAGGATAGCGTCTCCACCTGCGCCTTCGCCGCTCGAAGCTGAGTCTCGAGGCCTGAGACCTCCTCCTGCGCCGCCTGTAACTGGGCTCCCAAGCTTGAAGTCTTAGCCTTCGAATGCTTCAACATCTGAGTGGTCCGCTCCACCAAAGTCTTCTCCACTTCCAAAGCCGCACGAGAATCCTCTAGCTCAGACTTCAGCTCCGAACCAACTCGGCGGAACCGCGCAATGTCCCTGTCATGTTCCTCCTTTAAAGAGACAAGCAAACTCGTCGTCGATTGAAGCTTCTCCTGAAGAGTAAGGTACCCATCCTTCAGGCTCACGTAATGATCATTCCAGGTCAATGCAATCTGCGCCTGGGTCTCTATCTGCACAAAAAATAAAAGAACAAAGTTAGCCTCTATTAGCAAAAGATGATAAGGGAAAAAGCCTTGGAAACAAACCAAGCCCATACCGCATCGCTCATCGCCCTTAAGGAAGAGGACATCCGCGAAGCAGCTACACCAACATATGCCGGGGGGACGGGGGAAGTAAGTATCTGCACCTCAGGAGTCAAATCATGACAAGCTTCAGAGGTCACCACTGCCACCATATCAAGGTCGCCAGGAGGCGCCGTCACCGCTTTCCTCTTGCGATCCCCTCCTCGAGAAGTATTCGATGGCCGGCCTGGGTCTGCCGAAATACCACACTGCACCAACCTCTTCTCCTCCACATAAACATAAATACTGAACAAACGATTGACCAACTCACGAGGCTCAGAAAACCCAAGCATCGGGGAAAAGTCCCGCTCCTTCCCCCTCACACGGCGGCAACGATCGGGAAGCATATCCCACACTTCAGGAAGACTCCATGAATTCTTGACATATCCGAACAAAGTGTTGCCATGGCGACGGTCTTTGCGGGCCTCAAACTCCAACCAGGCCTTGTTGCTGCGTACCTCCATCCGCTCGCCGCCATCGGAACGAACATCGCACCAATCCCGAAATTGGTCCAGAGAAAACTGGCCTCCATGCCCGCGGAAGAAAGCAACTAAGCCCATAATCAGAGCAATCCCGGCCGGGACGAACTGGGAAATAGGCACCCCGCAAAACCTCAAGATCTCAACCAACTCCTCGCACGGCGGGAAACAGAAGCCAGACCTCAGAGAAACTTCGCAAATCGTCAGCCAGCCAAGAGGAGGATTTTGAACCCGCTCCTCAGGGCGCGGGATCCTCACTTCCAAATCGGCAGGGAGCCCATATTTCTTCCTCCAAATATCCACGTCATCTTCAGTCAAAGAAGAACGCAAACGCATCGGGCCGGAGGAGCGCTTTGAGAGCTGCACAGGACAAAAATCAAAAGTTCAGAATCACCTGAAGAACACAACCAAGCAACCCAAGTGGCACGCGAAAGAGGGCACCCGCGCAAGCACGCGCATAGCAGGAGCATTGCACGCCACGCGACCCGCGCGCACGCAGCCCGCACGCGTGCAAAACCCCAGGCATGCGGATTGCGCAGGCAGCCCGCCCGCGCCCGTGCAGCCTTCCCGCGCGCGCGGCCTGCTCGCGCGCGCGCGGCCTGCGGCGGGGTCTGCTCGCTGCGCACGCGGCCTGCTCGCGCACACACGGCCTGCTCGCGCGCGCGCGGCCTGCGCGCGCGGCCTGCTCGCGCGCACGCGGCCTGCTCGCCCGCGCGCGGCCTGCGCGCGCGGCCTGCTCCCGCGCGCGGCCTGCTCGTGCGGCCTGCTCCCACGCGTAGTCTGCTCGCGCGCGCACGCGCGGCTCGCTCGTGCGCGCAGCCTGAGCCTGACACGACCAGGGCCGCGCCCGGCGCGCGCACGGCCGGTGCGTGCGGCCGGCCTCCGCGGGCGCGCCCCGCCGGCACGCGCAGCCTTCCCGCGCCGCCGGCACGCGTAAGCAGCGTAGATGCCCCCGCCTTCGCGTCAGTACGTCATCATCACCCGTCTAATTCCCCTCCGAATACCTTGGAAGTGCTGGCCACCACCGCCTTAACTCTCTCACCGGAAGCCGTCATGACAGCAGGAACCGAAAGAAATCTCTCCTCTCTCGCTTACTTCGCTCTCGGATAGCAGAGATTTGGGGGGCAATTGATGGGTTCCACCTTCATTTATAGGAGAAAAGCCCCCTCATGATCTCCCCCAAAAATGGGTCATGGGTGGCCCACCCCCTCCATGAACTCTCATGAGGAGGAAATCATGGGGGGTGGGGCCCGCCACTCACCCCATGGGGGAAAACCGCCGCCGGCTGCCAACTGCCGCTGGTCGCCGCCGCCGCCGCCGCCCGCCGCCGCCACCTGTCGGCCGCCCGCCGCCGGGCGCCCGCCACCGACCACCGCCGCCGCCGCCCCTCCGGCCGGCCGGCCGCCGCCCGGCCGCCGCCGCCGGCCGCCCGCCGCCGTGGCGGCCCGTCGCCGTGGACGACCTCCCCACCGTCCGATCGAGGGGAGGCTCTCCTCGCCGTCCGATCAAGAGAGTAACCACCCACTAACCCACCACTTTAGTGGTGGGGCCCGCCATGACCCTCCCCTGGAGGCTATAAAAGGACCCCAGAGGGTCTTCATTCTTCACCTTTTGGATGCCCGGAGCTTTCTTCTTCTTCTTCAGGTGAGAGTTCTCCTGCCTCCTCCCCCGCGTCGGCCTCGAGTCGCCGTGAACCACCAGCGGCCGCCCACGGCCACCAGCGCTCCACCACCGCGTAGCCAGCAGGAAAACGTCCAAGTCCCCGCAAGAGCCAAAGGAGGAAGGCGACCGCAGCCAGCAAGTGAACGCAACCAGAAGAGCCAGAGCACCGAGATCGTCCCACGCATTCCAACGTCCAAGCTACTCCCGCGGCGCAGCCTGTTGCTCGTCGGGAGTCGTATTCTCTCTCTCTCTCCCCAAGCTGTAACGGGAGCGGCCTGTCGCCCCGATTCTCCAACACACTGTAATCACCTGAATCTAGTGGAATTTGACCGGCATAGACCCGGTCACGTGATTTTTTACCCATTTAAGGGATTTTTCCACGTCATCACACCTTGTGTCAACTTTGCATTTTCATTGACTGTGTGCGCGCTCGACCGCTCCGTGAGCTAAGACGGTCCGAACAAATCCGGCCCGACCGGGGCATCGAGTTAGTCCGCAACAATTATTAAGTATCATTTTATATTATTAATTATTAATTTAAAATAACTTTTTTTTAAGTTATTTAAATTATTATTATTTAATACTTTTTAGTAATAACATCCCCTTTCAGGCCGGCGGTCTTCGGCTGGAGCTCCGACCATCAGGTTGAAAACGGCAGGATCCTTTTCCACCGGTGCTTGTCAAACACCTCGGCACCGATTCAGCCTCACCGGACTGGCGTGAAACCGGGCTGTCAAACGCAAACTAAGTCCAAGATACAAAAAACCATCATTTTAACAAATATAAGATAATCTAAAGTCAAAATTTTAGTATCTGCCTCCTCTACTGCAATCAAAATTCTAAATATATCTTCCTTGACAACAATAAAGTTACTTTTTTGATGTTGCATGTTAATACATTGAGAATATTGGAAACATTGCAATAAGAACTGCATTTGAGAAGATTTGCTACCCAGATATAACATAGTTTTGGCTCTTTTGGGGACGGTTGTGGGCACAAGAAAAATAATGTTGTTGCAAAATTAAACTTGATCTACATGAATAGAAGCATAAAAAAGTGAAAAGCATAGTTTGGCTTTTATGAAATTGAGAGAGTTCATTGCTTTTCAAAATGTTTTGGAAACACTCTTTTGACACAAGCAATATTTCCATCATTGATAAATCAAATATCTTCAAAACAACGGGCGACGGTTGTTGGACCTTGAACTGTCTGCGGTCACGGCTAACCTAACTACTTACTAACGATGGCTGAAAACAACGAAGACGATCGCCATAGTTCACACTGCATACCAAGGAACATATGTCTTGACTAATTGGATTGTTTGTCTGTGGTCACACACTGTGAGAATTTGTTGACCTTTTGTCTTGACCAATTGGATTGATTGTATGCGGTCAACACATCACCATTAAACCAATTTTATTAAAAAAATTATTTGTTTGGCCATCTATTAATTGATGCAGGCATAGGCGTTGACACCGGGATATCTACGGGTTAACATGTTTGTTTCTTTACGATTTGAATTTTTCACTCGCACAAATTTCTTCACCACGCACACTCCAAGCAATATTATCACTTTAATGCTAACGTACGGGTAGCCAAACCGTTTAGGATCGAATAGAGACGATAGGTCAATATCTTTTCGGCTAAAAGGACTCACTCGGTCCGATCGAACGAAGGTTGTACCAAAAGAGATCTACCAAAAGTGTGATTCGAAAAAAGTAGATCTCTCCCAACAAAAAGTTACGAGGTTCGCCAAACCTTTCGAAAATTAATTCAATGAAGATGAACACAAATACAATCGAAGAAACCACGATTATTCAATGATTCTAAATTCAATGTAAAGAATTTCCACCACAAAAATATCTAGGGAAGGAATCACACAAAGGTAGGAATTTTCATTACCCAAACCGGAATAGATGATTCCGATTATCTAACTTGACTCGCTCTTCCACGGTTCCGCCGGAGTCACGCCGGATAGAGAGGAAACTCGTCCTCCTTCTTCGCTTCACGCCTTGGCCGAGATCCACGAGAGCTTGTTACAAGCACCTTGGTCTAACCACCAAGAGAGAGGGGTGGTCGGATTCCTCCTTGAAAGGGGGCTGGTGGGTTTTGTGTTTGGGTGAGGGTGGTTGGCCGGCTTAGGGTGAAGAAGAGGGGGCTCGGGTAGGGGAGAGATGACAAGGGTGGAGGATCTCTTGGAGAGAGGAAAGGTGGAGGCTATTAATGAGGGGGAGAGGATGGTTTTGGGCGGCTAGAAGGAGGAGAGACTAGGGTTGGCCGAAATTTGGAGAGTGAGAGGGAGGAGGAAAATTCTTAGAGGGAGTTAGGGTTTTCAATTTCTCATTCAACTTCCCTCAAATGAAAACATTACATGTCTATATATAGGCTTACATCATACTTTTGCTACATGCAGCCCAACATTAAAAAATAGACTCTAATGTTTTCAAACCCGAAATGAAATTATAAAATGCTCAAAACAAATAACATAATAAATTAAAATAATACTAAAATTATTTAACTAAATAATATTAGGTGGTCTTGTGCCGTGAGAGGAGGTTGTAGCGACGCTCAACACGATCACCATGGCGGCACAAGTCTTTTGATGGAGACGGAGAAGGATCCTCCGCGAGCAAGCCTTTATCATCTTCCACATGTTGGGGGCCGTCGTCTCCATCAATCCTCCCCAGCCCGAAAGTACTCATCACCGATGAGTTGTCCCGAAGGTGCTGCCGTAGAAGAGCATCATCTAAAAGAGCCACCTCTGATTCCGGAAGCCAAGAGTCATCGGAGGCCGGACGATCACGCCAACGAATCAAGTAACATCTAATATCACCACCTGGAGAGGAAAGCACTTCATCCTTGATGATCCTGTCTGGCAAAAGGTTTGTCCTGGGAAACCTGGGAAACCTGGGAAAAGCATTAGGCAATAAAAGAGGAAATTTTTTTTCATCAACTACCAACGTACCTCCATTGGAGACCGATGGAGAGAGCGATCCAGACACAAGCTCACTCCCAACCCATTAGAAAATGTAGCGGAGCTAAACAAACAGTTAGATAATTCCAGTGGTGGAGAAACATACATCGTTAAATCAGAAATATTAAAAATAGAGGAAATACCCCAATCAGCGAGTAACTCCAAAAGATATGTGTTTTCTCCTAATTTCTCTAAGATCCGAAAAGGCCCAGCTCGCCGATTCGCTAACTTTTTTATAGTGCCTGAAGGCATCCGTTCAGGGACGAGACGCACCAAGACTAAATCGTCAACCTTAAAGTGTGTTTCTCTTTTATGTACGTTAGCGTGAACTTGATAAGATGTGTATTGTGTGGTTAGCATTTCATTTATGTGCTTATGCAAATTATGAATATGAGAGGCAAAATCCTGTGCAAATTGATTTGATTTATAAGATGGCGGTAACAGAATCAAGTCAAGTGGCACTGGTGCTTTATAACCGTGCACGATCTCATTCGGTGACAAGCTAGTGGACCTATTTTTGGAATTATTATACGCTAATTGAGCATGATGAAGGATAAGGTCCCATGTACCCTTGTGGTTCCCCACAAGTCATCGTAGCAAACTACCTAAACTTCTGTTTACTATTTCCGTTTGCCCATCTGTCTGTGGATGATAGGCCGAAGAAAACAAAAGTTTGGTGTCCATAATCCTTCACAAGGTCTTCCAAAAATAAATAGTAAATTTCACATCTCTATCGGTCACTATCAATTTTGGAATGCCCCGATGTCCAACTACTTCCTTAAAATATAATTTCGCAGCATGTGACACATCGTTGGTTTTATTACACACAATAAAATAGGCCATTTTGGAAAACCGATCTACTACTATCAGAATAGAATCATGACGTCTAAACGTGACAGGCAGGCCTAGGATAAAATCCATACTAACGTCTTCCCAGAGAAATGGAAGGAATCGGAAGAGGGGTATAAAGCCCCGCATTAGTTCTGTTGCCCTTGGCTAATTGGCACGCATGACAACTTCCCACAATTTTAGTAACCGTTGAATTAAGATCGGGCCAATAAAACTTGTCTTCGACTAGAGCGATGGTCTTGTCACGACCAAAATGTCCACCCAACCCACCGCTATGCAATTCCCACAAGATGAAGTGGCGTAAGGACGAACGTGGAATACATAGCTTTGAATGATTGAATAGATAACCGTCACGAATATAAAAGGACGAAATGCGTGGGCGAGTTGTCGTGAGTGGATAGATAAATTTCCTTGAAATCTGGACAATGGACATACTCATCCTTAATTTTATCGAACCAATCTTATGGGAGTGTTTATAAATAACCTTTACTTGCACCACACGCGCGCGCGCGCTGCCCGCACCGGACCAGAACGGATTTGGGATTTGGGTAGATAATAATAAAGATACACGACTAAGAGTGTTGGCTACGCGGTTGAGCGCCTTTTCGTCGAGTTCTCTTAAGGTGTTTTATGACGTTCTTTTCTTTTCTAAATGTCAAATTAATGACAAATTTATTTCTTCTATTACTCCTGAAGATATATTATTCTTTTATAGGAGACCCATTTGGCATGTCTTGGGCTCACTTTAGTTTGGGAATTAATAAACCTCAAAGCTTCATGATCGGATAAAATAACAAATTCTTTGGGAAGTAAGTAATATCGCCAATGTTGGAGGCATCTAATAAACGCATAAAACTCTTGATCATAATTAGAATAATTCAATTTTCCGCGAGTTTCTCACTAAAGTATCCAATAGGGTGACCATCCTGACTCAATACACCACTAATACCAACTCCAGACGCGTCACAAGATAACTCAAAAACCTTAGTAAAATCTGGTAATCTCAAAAGGGGAGCTTCCGACATGCGTGATTTAATTATTTGAAACGTTTTAGCGGCCGATTTCGTCCAAGTAAAATCACCCTTTTTCATGCATTCGGTAATGGGGGTCATGATACTACTAAAGTCTCTAATAAATCGACGATAAAACGTAGCTAGACCGTGAAAACTCCGAACATCCCGAATATTGGCGGGCTCCGGCCAGTCCTTAATGGCCTGGACCTTCTTAGGGACTACATGTATGCCCTCCGAACTCACGATATAACCAAGGAACTCTACAGACGACACATTAAAAGTACACTTTTTAATATTAATGAATAATTTTTCTGACCTCAATGTGGTAAGGATAATCTTCAAATGTGACTCATGATCGCTCGTAGAAGTACTAAAAACAAGAATATCATCAAAGTACACTACTATGAATTTTCCCATATAAGGTTGGAAGACGTGGGTCATCATCCTAGAAAACGTGCTCGGAGCATTGGAAAGCTCAAATGGCATAACTAACCACTCGTAGAGCCCTTCCTTAGATTTAAAAGCAGTCTTCCACTCATCACCTTCCCTAATTCGGATCTGATGGTAGTCACTCCTAAGGTCCAATTTCGAAAAAAACGTGGCACTCGCTAACATGTCCAATAAATCGTCCAAGCGAGGGATGGGAAAGCGACATTTAACAGTAATTTTATTAATGGCTCTACTATCCACACACATCCTCCAAGAGTCGTCTTTTTTGGGAGCAAGGCGGGTATGACACATGGACTCTTGCTATGACGAATGAATCCCTTTTGCAATAAATCTGAAATTTGGGTTTGTAATTCTAAGTGTGCGGAAGGGTTTAACCTATAGTGAGGAAGGTTGGGCAAAGAGGAACCTGGGATGAAATCTATCGCATGTTGGATGTCCCGCATGGGGGGTAACTCGGACGGTAGCTCGTCTGGATACACATCCTTAAATTCATCTAAGAGCTTCCTCAATGCCGGTGGTAAACTCTCAAATGACGACGCATCTTCCTTAACTTGCAAATAAACCAACGCATATATGCCACCATCCATAAAGGTATTACGCGCAAATTCCTTCTTAACTATCAGACTTAACGCTTTCTTTTCGACCGGGACAATCATATCCTTAGAGGGGATCGAAGGATCCTTTGGCGGGGTGGGTTTTAAAATTATGGTATTACCATTAAATTTAAATTCATAAGTGTTAGCTCGACCAAAGTGGGTAACATCATGATCATAAAGTCATGGACGACCTAATAAAACGTGACAAACATCCATAGGGATGACGTCGCACCAAATCTTTTCATAATAAGCTTTGATGGTAAGGGGTACCAAACAACGCTTTGACACTGGGAGGGATGACTTATCTACCCATGCCACCTTATAAGGGTGTGGGTGCGGCTCAGTAACTAAAGACATTCGGGTCACCGCAGTTTCAGAAATGACATTCATACAACTACCACTATCTATGATCAACCTACACCATTTCTCGCCACTCTTAAAATTCAACGAAAAAATATTTGTCCTATTCCAGTCATCTAACGCTCGTGGGGTTGCCAGAATACACCGCATGACCATCATATGAGATTCGTCCTCCATGTCACTAGGCACTCCTTCTGACTCGCTATCGTCTCCAGCCTTATATACAAGGTCATCTGACTCACATGTGTAATCTAACAGGGCTAAGAGCTTGGGCTTAGTAGGACATTCACTAGCGTAGTGACCCTGAATCCCGCAAGCAAAGCAAGTAGCATTCGTTTTGTTTACTCTTCCTACAAGCACTCTCTCACTCGTTGGGTTTTTAATATTCATAGCAGTCATTACTATGGAGTTCGAGTCTGTGGACCGGAACTTGCCCTTATCCTTATAGGTAGATGTGGGAGGTGGTCCTAAGATGGACTTTCCCTTCTGATACGAACAAGAGTTATTCTTAAAAACGTTGTGCTTTTTGATATCTAGTGCAACATTGAAAGTGATGTTTAGGTCGGTGTGACCATAACACAACAGCTTGCCCTGGATGTCGGGGTTTAACCCCTTGCGAAACCTAGAAAGGGTGATCTCAGGCATCTCTCTTACACCGCATCTAACCATCATGTACTTAAGAAGACTTGTGTATTCTGATACCGACCGACTCCCTTGCTTAAGGGTGGCCAAATCATCAAACATTTGTGTTCGATGGTACGAAGGGACGTACTGGTCTGTCAGCATGGCCTTCATGTCTGCCCAACCAATAAGTAAGTCACTATTGTCAGCCCTCAAACGACATTCCTCATTTAACCAAAAAATCTTGGCTCTACCTAGCGACTTCATTCGCGCCACTCGCACCTTATCCGCGTCCGTCAAATTTTGCCACTCAAAGTAGCATTCTATTTCCATCACCCAGTCCAGGAAGACTTGGGGTTCACCCATTCCATCATATGATGGGGGTTTGACCCGGACGGCTCTAGTAATGTCAAACTCATACGGTGCACGTGGGGCTCGCTCATTGTTATGGTTGTTGTTTTGATTATTATTCCCTTCATCAAGTGGATTGGCGGCTTGATTTTGGGGAGCCGCTTGATTCATTCTTAACTCATGTAGCATTTGCCTAATCTCCGTCAACTGATCGGTGAACTCCTGACAGAGTTCCTCAATCGTTGCGGGAATGTGACCCGCTTCCCGCTCGCCCGCCATTTGAGAGGAAGATGGGGAATACTCAGTGCCCAATTTAGTGTGCATGCAAAAATGAAATAAACTGACTCAAAGAAACACCACAGATGGAATTGTTCCCACTTAATGACTAGGGCAATTTTTTTTTGTTTTTCTTACTGGAAATAAAAAGGAGATTATTAAAAAAAATTTGAATTTTGCTGAAAAATAAGAAATTCGGGCCATTATTGGCAGACCAGGCAAAATTGTTTTTGTTAATTTTGAAAAATAGACGTGCATACAAGTGCGTGATAGTGTTCTAAGTATTTTTTTTTCTAGGATGGTACTAATTAAGAAATTAGCACAACCTGACTCTGATATCAAATTGATGCAGGCCTAGGCGTTGACACCGGGAGATCTACGGATTAACACGTTTGTCTCTCTATGATTCGAATTTTTCACTCGCACAAATTCCTTCACCACGCACACTCCAAGCAATATTATCACTTTAATGCTAACGTACGGGTAGCGAAACCGTTTAGGATCGAATAGCGGCGATAGACCAATATCCTTTCCAGCTAAAAGGACCCAACCGTCCGATCGAGCGAAGGTTGTACCAAAAAAGATCTACCAAAAGTTCGATTCAAAAAAGTAGATCTCTCCCAACAAAAAGTTATGAGGTTTGCCAAACCTTTCGATAATTAATTCAATCAAGATGAACACAAATACAATCGAAGAAACCACGATTATTCAACGATTCTAAATTCAATGCCAAGAATTTCCACCACAAAAATATCTAGGGAAGGAATCACACAAAGGTAGGAATTTTCGTTACCCAAACCGGAATAGATGATTCCGATTATCTAACTTGACTCGCTCTTCCACGGTTACAATGGAGTCACGCCGGATGGAGAGGAAACTCGTCCTCCTCCGTCGCTTCACGCCTTGGCCGGGATCCACGAGAGCTTGTTACAAGCACCTTGGTCTAACCACCAAGAGAGAGGGAGTGGTCGGATTCCTCCTTGAAAGGGGGCTGGTCGGTTTTGTGTTTGGGTGAGGGTGGTCAGCCGGCTTAGGGTGAAGAAGAGGGGGCTCGGGTAGGGGAGAGATGACAAGGGTGGAGAATATCTTGGAGAGAGGAAAGGTGGCGGCTATTGATGAGGGGGAGAGGATGGTTTTGGGCGGCTAGAAGGAGGAGAGCCTAGGGTTGGCCAAAATTTGGAGAGTGAGAGGGAGGAGGGAGGAAAATTCTTAGGAGTTAGGGTTTTCAATTTCTCATTCAACTTCCCTCAAATGAAAACATTACATGCCTATATATAGTCTTACATCATACTTTGGCTACATGCAGCCCAACATTAAAAAATAAACTCTAATGTTTTCAAACCCAAAATGAAATGATAAAATGCTCAAAACAAATAACATAATAAATTCAAATAATACTAAAATTATTCAACTAAATAATATTAGGTGGTCTTGCACCGTGGGCGAAGGTTGTAGCGACGCTCCACACGATCACCATGGAGGCGCAAGTCTTTTGATGGAGACGGTGAAGGATCCTCCGCGAGCAGGCCTTCATCATCTTCCACATGTTGGGAGCCTGTCGTCTCCATCATTAATATGCTTAAATCTGCTCATGTGCTCTGGATGGAGTGCTTCCTTTGTTATGACATTTTTTGCTCCCTTAAATTTGAATAAAAAATGTCAATAACATAGAATATATGTTCAAGCACCTTAGGTATTCCACCAACAAATAAATAGTGGGTATACATAGTTGTAATAGAGTCCTCAGAAGATATGTGAATCCATTTTATGTTATTGTTGGGGGTCAACTCGATGCTCCTGTAGATTTGTCTGAATCGATCTGATTTAGCCTAGGAGCCGTCTACCGCACAAATAGTGAGAAAAGAACGAGACGGTTGATAACAAGATTTTTTTAACTTGGAAAGCCCCAAAAAGGGTAAAATAATCACGTGGCAGAGACTGTGCCGACCAAACTTCCACAATTCCTTGGTGTTGTTACAGAGCTTTGTGGAGAACACGAAGGTGATATACTGCCTCTCGTTACAGTTATAGAGGGGGAGAGAGAAAGGCTCTGAGGGTGACAAGCCACCGCTCGTTGAGCTAAGTATTGTCTATTTGTACTCGGTAGGGAGCAATACGCTCGTTGTGCTCCGTAGTCTTCTGTTGTTGCTCGGATGCGAGAGCAGTGCTCTCGGAAGGGAGAGCAGTGCGCTTGGACGCGAGAGCAGTGCGCTCAACACGTTCTGAAATACGTGGCTTGTCTCATGTCGTGAGCAAAGAAGTCTGGTACGATGTGCTCGTTGCAGGGAGCGGGGCGCAATGCGCACGATGAACAGTGCGCAGAATGAAATGTGTAAAAGGTGAAATGTGGGTGTAGTGGGTGTCGTGAGCGCAGAGCGCAGTGGGCACAGGGCGCAGTGGACGCCGTGCGTAGTGGACGCCGAGCGCAGTGGGCGTACGACGCAGTGGGCACACGATACAATGCGCGCACTGCGTATTGTGCAGGGTGAAATCTCCAAGGGGTCTTTGAAGGACTCTGGGAGATCTTCAAAGGATCTTTGAAGATCTTTGATGGTTCCTTTGCGAACATGGAGATATTTGAAGGATTTTTCGAGAGCTCTCTCGTGCGTAAGAGACAATGTGTGAGGAGATGAAGGTCTCTGAAAGGAGGGCCTGATACCCATTTTATAGTTTTTAGGCTAGCGTTTTCGTAAATATGTTATGGTTTTGGTAGTTTTGCAGTTATCTGCACACATAACCAATTTAGGCTCTATTTATTTTGGGCGTTTCGTAGCACCGTTTTGGGCAAACACGCCGAAAGGAGGGTAAACAAATGAACCTCTGGCGGCGTTTGCTCCGTTTCCACCTGCCCGCCTTGAGAAACACCCCAAAAAGATCCGTTTGGAGCAGCCACCACCCCCCCTCCGGTTCGAACTCTCTGTTTCCACCCGCTGGATCTACCCGCCACCGCCGAACCAAATGAAGCCTTATTTGCTATGCACACACTTGTTATCATATATTTTTCAACGCATATTTTTAGAAAATTTACTACACGCACACCCTTTATGAGATTTGGTTATGCGCACCCCCATAATAAGCGGTTATGTCAAAATGGTTACGCGATGGTTATTCACGTCGTGGTTACATGACGGTTAAATGGTGGTGGCCAAGGAACCGTCCGACGGAGATTGGTCGGTGGCGGTTGATGACGGGATCTGACTGGCGAGGGTCTGCCAATGGAGGGGTCGGGCGAGCTGCCACGTAGCGGCAGACTCCCGAGAGAAGCGTGTGGAGGTCGGGCGAGGGGGGAGGGGGTTGCGCGGCTTGCAGGTGTTGAGCAGTTGTTTTGGTGTTGCGCGAGAAGTGGTCGGGTGGCCTGCATGGGCCGTGTGGTTGGCAAATGATGCGCTGTCGGAGGGACTGCAACCGACGTGAGATCGTGCGCACGATGGGTGCGACTGTCTGGGTCCCGCTGGCCATGTGCACCGTCTTGCGTTCGTGGCATGAGCGGAGTAAGTGGGTGGGAGAAATTTGGGACGTACAGTTGTAGATCCAGCGACGGCTAAAAAAACACCAGATCTAGCCGATCAGATAGCTATCTGTATCCCCACATGCGTACGCTATCTGGTCCCAAAATTTTTCCCTCTGTCAACCGGCATGTGGATTCTAATTTTCGAATGGAAGAGTGGGATAAGATTGCTAGAAAGTATTGTGGTCTGGAGTTGGAGTATGATGTTTACTTGAACCTTTTAGGCTCCGTTTGGCACTGTGGCGGCGGTCATAAACGCATGAGTTAAGCCGTCATTCGTTAAAGATCACCTAACAATCGTCATCTGTTTCAACATAAAAGTGGATGAAGTTCCTTAGGTGGGCATTAACGAATGACAATTTAACCCCCATGTTCATGACCGCCGGTGTTGAAGTCGGGAAAATTCCCTACTCCAAAATTCGGATCAATGCAGCCTAATGTTACCGGTTCAACAGTCGGGCTGCGGCAGGGAGGTCACACCCCGTACCTGGATACTTAGAAGAAGTTTCCCCTCCACAACCAAAGATGGTCGAGCAAGGTACAAGGTGGACATTAGCAGACGACTATTTCTTTATGGCGACCAAGGGGATGGTCACTATTTCACATCTTATTTCCTTGCTAGCAGGATTCAAGAGCCTAACTAAAATTCCAGAAAAAGAGGTGGTTGAGATCTTTTGCGAGATTCCGAAGTTCATATCCTTGTACCCTTAGGATCCTATTTATAGGAAAACTAAAGGGTGGGGTCTTATTTATAACCCAACCCCCATTGGCGACTAGGCGACTTATAGGGGAGCTCTCCCACTTTAGCGAGTAGCTGACCTAGTCGCCTACCCGACGAATATGTCAGGGGATCTCGTTATACTTGCTCCAGACTTAATTGTTTGAGTGCTGACTTTGATCTTTGCCTTAACTTGTTGACTTTAACTCCTTGCTGACCTGGCTCTGAGTTGGTCCACCCTCGACGAATATGAGTTGTACACAATCCTCGCTCTTTGTGAGCAACATAGGAACACAAAAAGAATCATCTAACACCTATTTGACGAGCTACTTTTGGCGAGTACCTGGACTACTCGATATCTATGGATGATTGCTGACCTCTATAAATAGGGGGTGGCTCATCTTTGAGGTACACCTTCTAAACTTGCACACGATGTTGTAGTCTATCGAGGAAATTTACAATATGAGCATTGCAATTTTGTTGGGATTCCTGGTCCCTAAGAAGTCGAAGAGGCCACGAGATGGCGATGATGCCGCTGAGTTCCCTCCACAAAAGAAGAAGCTGACCAAGAAGGTGCTTGCCTCAAAAAAGAATAATCTGCGTCCTGGCACCGAGGATGTCATCACTCCCGACGACAATCCCGAGATCCTCGCTGACGCTCAACAATTATACGATGAACATGGTTTGGGCGACTATATTGAACAACCCACTCCTGAATCTTCTTGCCCCTCCTGATGACCTCTCATCCTGCCCCGGACCTCGTCAGGTCCCATGTTCAAATGTAGTTAGACCTCACTGCCTCGCAAGGTTAAAACCTCACCTACTCTCTACTTCTAGATGTTGCCCCTTTTCTTGATTGTCGTCCTGCTGACACTTTTCTGTGTGCGAACAAAAATAAGTAGACCGAAAATTTGGAGTAACAAAATTTTTATTATCCAAAAAGGTGAGTATTACAAAGGTATGACCTCCCTTTTATAGAATAAATGAGATAAGAGAGATTACAAATAAGCAATGTGAGACTAAACAATTACATGTATAAGCGGCTTTACAAAAAACAGACCGAACAAGCCGCGCCGTTAGACGAATAGGATAACCGCTCGACAACCACCAGAAGGAGATAACAAGCCGCCAAAGGAGATGTTTAGACCGCCGGTCTTCAAGTTACCTGAGACAAACCGCCAGACCGCTCGGACACCAAACAACAACAACCCAGCTACCAAGTCGCTGGGAGAAACTGCCAGACCGCCAGACTGCCAGACAACCTCCAGACCGCCAGACAAACCTCCAGACCGCCAAACAAACCGCCAGCCCAGCTATCAAGGCTCTAATACCCGCACTTGACATGGGCATAATTGTTTCACGATGTTCTAAACCCAACTTGCGTACTACTTTGATGTGTGAACAACTCAATCCTTACAAAATAAATAATACAAGAGCCAACATTTGTGTGAATTATTCGAGAGAATAATAAATAAATAGTGGGTATATGTAGTTGTAATAGAGTCCTTGAAAGATATGTGAATCCATTTTATGTTATTGTTGGGGTCAATTCAAGGCTTGTGTAGAATTGTCTAAATAGAACTGTTTTAGTCTAGGAGCGGTCTACCACACAAATAGTCAGAAAAGAATGAGACAGTTGATAACGAGATTTTTTTAACGTGGAAAACCCCAAAATGGGTAAAAAAATCACGAGATCGGGACTGTGCCAACCAAACTTCCATAATTTCTTGGTGCTGTTACAGAGTTTTATGGAGAACACAAAGGTGATATATTGCCTCTCGTTACAGTTGTAGAGCGGGAGAGAGAAAGGCTCCGAGGGTGACAAGCCACCGCTCGTTAAGCTAAGTATTGTCTATTTGTATGCAGTAGGGAGCAATACGCTCGTTGTGCTCCGTAGTCTTCTGTTGATGCTCAGACGCGAGAGCAGTGCACTCGGACGTGAGAGCAGTGCGCCTGAACGCGAGAGCAATGCGCTCGACGCGTTCTGAAATATGTGGCTTGTCTCATGTCGTGAGCAGAGAAGTCTGGTACGATGTGCTCGTTGCAGGGAGCGGGGCGCAATGCGCACGATGAACAGTGCTCAGAATGAAATGTGTAAAAGGTGAAATGTGGGTGTAGTGGGTGTAGTGAGCGCAGGGCGCAGTGGGCACAAGGCGCAGTGGACGCAAGGCGCATTGGGTGTATGACACAGTGGGCGCACGATACAGTGCGCGCACTGCGTAGTGTGCTGGGTGAAATCTCCAAGGGGTCTTTGAAGGCCTCTGGGAGATCTTCAAAGGATCTTTGAGGGTTCCTTTGCACACATGGAGATATTTGAAGGATTTTTCGAGAGCTCTCTCGTGCGTAAGAGACAATGTGAGAGGAGATGAAGGTCCTCTGAAAGGAGGGCCTGATACCCATTTTATAGTTTTTAGGGTAGCGTTTTCGTAAATATGTTATGGTTACGGTAGTTTTGCAGTTATCTGCACACCATAACCAATTTAGGCTCTATTTGTTTGGGCGTTTCGTAGCACTGTTTTGGGCAAACGCCGCTGGAAGGAGGGTAAACAAATGAACCTCCGGCGACGTTTGCTCCATTTCCACTCGTCCGCCTTGAGAAACGCCCCAAAAAACTCCGTTTGGAGCAGCCACCTCCCCCCCTCTAGTTCGAACTCTCCGTTTCCACCCATCGGATCAACCCACCACCGCCGAACCAAATGGAGCCTTATTTGCTATGCACACACTTGTAATCATATATTTTACGACGCATATATTTAGAAAATTTACTACACACACACCCTTTATGAGATTTGGTTATGCGCACCCCCATAATAAGTGGTTATGTCGAAATGGTTACGCGGTGGTTATTCACGTCGTGGTTACACGACGGTTAAATGGTGGTGGCCAAAGAACCGTCCGACGGAGATTGGTCGGTGGCGGTTGACGACGGGATCTGACTGGCGAGGGTCTGCCATATGAGGGGTCGGGCGAGCTGCCTCGTAGCGGCAGCCTCCCGAGAGAAGCGTGTGGAGGTCGGGAGGGGGGGTGCGCAGTTGTTTTGGTGTTGCGTGAGAAGTGGTCGGGCGGCCTGCAGGGGCCGTGTGGCTTCCAAATGATGCGCTATCGGAGGGACTGCAACCGACGTGAGATCATGTGCACGACGGGTGCGACTGTCCAGGTCCCGCTGGCCATGTGCACCGTCATGCGTTCGTGGCATGAGCGGAGTCAATGGGCGGGAGAAATTTGGGACGTACAGTTGTAGATCCAGCAACGGCTAAAAAAACACCAGATCTAGCCGATCAGACATTTATCTTTTTCCCCGCACGCGTACGCTATCTGGTCCCAAAATTTTACCTCTAACTGTCGTCGTGTGGATTCTAATTTTCAAATGGAAGAGTGGGATAAGATTGCTAGAAAGTATTGTGGTCTCGAGTTGGAGTATGTTGTTTACTTGAACCTTTTAGGCTCCGTTTGGCACGGTGGCGGCGGTCATAAACGCATGAGTTAAGTCGTCATTCGTTAAAGATCACCTAACAATCATTATCTGTTTCAACATAAAAGTGGATGAAGTTCCTTAGGTGGGCATTAACGAATGAAAATTTAACCCCCATGTTCATGACCGTTAGTGTTGAATTCAGGAAAACGTGTGCTAAGGCCGTCATATCTGCGACCAGATACCAAGTTTCAGTGTTTGAGAGGATCTTACTAAGGTAGTAGATAAGGTGTTGAATCCCTCCTTCATCTTTTACCAACACGGAGCTCAGCGCCGCTGGCGTGATAGCGAGGTATAGAAAAAGTGTTTCCCCTAGGGCAGGTTTGGATAGAAGCGGAGGGGAGGCCAGGTACTGCTTCAGTGACTCGAAGGCTGATTGACATTCGTATGTCAACTGGAAAACTGTGGTTTTGGTCCCCTGGAGAATCTTGAAGAAGGGAAGGTATTTATCTTCGGTCTGTGCCAAGAACCGAGAGAGTGTTGTGATTCTCCCGTTCAACCATTGCACTTCTTTAAGAGATCGAGGTGGTGACATGTCTTCCAGAGCCTTAATCTTCTATGGGTTGGCCTCTATCCCCCGTTGGGTTATCATGAATCCTAGAAATTTTCCTGACGTAACCCTGAAGGCACACTTGGTGTGGTTAAGCCTCATGTCGTACTGCCTAAGGATCTTGAAACATTTCTCGAGGTCTTCAAGTGATCTTCCCGATGGATGCTCTTAACCAGCATATCATCAACATATACCTCCATCGTCTTGCTGATAAGGTCTTTAAAAACCTTGTTCATGAGCCGTTTGTAGGTAGCTCTTGCATTCTTGAGTGCAAAGGGCATTAATTTGTAACAGTAAACCCCTTTGTCAGTTTGGAAGGTCGTATGCTCTTTGTCCGCTAGATTCATTCGAATCTGGTTGTACCCAGAGTATGCATCCATGAAGCTTCCATTTCTGGGCCCCATCAAACTGCTGGTGATGGGCTTCAATAGCTTCGTCAGCGGTAATCTACACCTCTACCCGATGCACGAGGTCAGGATAATTGGGGACAGTTTCTCTCATCGGTGCTGAGTAGAAGCCGCTAGGGTGAAGGCCTCCAAGGAACACCCCCCCCCCCCCCACAACAACTCGGGGTCAACTCCCAAAATCTGACGGGCTTCAGCAATAAAACGACGGAAGGGTTTCTCCTTCGTTCTTGCGGATTCCTGACAAGTGGGAGGGGTCGCGGATGATTCTGCGATTGACGATGAACTGATCGACAAACTGCCTTATCAGCTCTGTGAAGTTGGCGATGGTTCCGGCCCTTAATGAATGGAACCATGTTCAGGCCTGGCCTTTGAGAGTGACTGGAAACACTTGGCAGAACAGCTAGTCTGGAGCATTATAGATCCTCATAATGGTGATGAAGTGGTTAACATGTTCTAGCGGATCGTCTGTCCCGTGAAACGTCTCAATGTTCGGGAGCTTGAATCTGTATGGGATTGGATGGTCGAGGATTTGTGGTGCCAAAGGGGAGTCTCGGTAGAGCGGTCGGCGGGCGTGAACATCTCTTCTACCTGCCTGGCGATATTCCTCAACGATGACTGTAGTGCCCCCCAAACCTTTTGCCCGGATGGGTCGGAGGGGTACTACTGGCCCAAGACGTCCACCCAGTGCTTTTAGGGGAAACGATCCACCCTATCCAAGCACTAGATGGCCGCCTTGCTCGGCTAGAATCATAACATTCAAAACCCATCAAAGTAAAGCAGAAGCATTAACAGGAAACCATTACAGATATAATATATCAAATCACAGAGGTTCTAGGGCCGAAGCCTAAGCGTTTTAATAAGCCCGTGGGTTATACATGTGCTATATATAATCCCCATACACTCTCTCTCTACGCCGTTCGGCGGTACTCACACCTCTAAACTCCAGAGATGGAGGGGTGCATCTACTCGAGTAGTCCTAGCCGTCGGCGTAGTCTCCTGCGGCAGCGAGTCACTACGATGCTCCATTTCATGTGAATGGTTAATCAAATAACCGTTAGTCACAGAGCTAAGTGGAAACAAATGTCCTCCCCGGATCCATATCCTGGGGACGAGCACACACCCACCCGACAGAAGTAAATAGCCGAGGCAAGAGAGAGTTAGCACAACATTTCATATATGTACAGCTAGGAGCAATTATAAAAAGTACAGAATATTATAACTGGAAAGAAAAACAGCAGCAATATAAACCAGTTATAATGAGGCTCCACTAGCTCGTCAGCACATCAGGTGTTCATATCCTGAATTCAATCACAGCATTCATAGTCGCGCACACCGCATGCATTGATAGCTGCGCACACACCGCAGGCATTCATAGTCGCGCAAACACTGCATGCATTCATAGCCGCGCACACAAACCTATGTCGACATAGTTTGGACCGCTTCTGTTCCAGCAGGGTACCGAGCCCTGCGGGCCTCACTGATGTGGTTGTCGGTGACAGTGGCCAATCCTGCCACTTCTGGGGATGATCGTACCGCACAACCCCAGGCCATAACGTACAACCTTGTGTACTCTTGGATGTGAGCGACATCCGGCGAATCGTTTTGGCTGACCAGCGGAGGAAAACCTGACGGGGAATATAACGGCCGGTCACCCGTGGTACTCATCTCTCTGTCTCCTTGAGTTATCGACCTTCCCGCACCGGTACGAACGGTCTGCGGGAGGGACTGACCCGCCACTATTTTACCGCAAGTAATTTACAATCAATCAAACAAAAATACAAACAATATAAACATTGGGTCTACGTCGGCCTGCCGTACAAGCTTTATACTTCGGGCGTCGGCACTCAGCTCTACTTTCGACAAAGTACATGAGAGCGCATTATTTTGGGCTAAACCTGGAGGACTACTTCAACTCCGGTTATCCCCAACTAAGGCTCGACGACTGCTCGTCAGAGCAGGACCCGATGACTATAATAGTAAATTGCAATGGGAATAAGTGCGGTGATTATGCTGCTTATTTAAAGTGCTGGAATGAAATGTGATCAGTACGAGACTTGAGTAGTACTGAATAGAAAGTACTTAAATAAGCTTGATCAGTACGAGACAGGAGTAGTACTGAATATAAAGTACTGAAATAAGCTTGACCAGTACGAGACTCGAGTAGTACGAAATAGAAAGTACTGAAACGAGCTTGACCAGTACGAGACTGGAGTAGTATTGAATAGAAAGTACTGAAATGAGCTTGACCAGTACGAGACTGGAGTAGTACTGAATTGAAAGTACTAAAGTAAGCTTGACCAGTACGAGACTGGAGTCGTACTGAATTGAAAGTAATAAAATAAGCTTGACCAGTATGAAACTGGAGAAAACACAAAGAAAATGTTTAGTAGTCCAATCACTCCTATTCAAGAGGCTTCGAGATTTAAGAAGATTTGGTTGGGTTACAATAACCATTAAGATCCAATTAATTTAGTTGCGCCATATTTATTACGGCTTAATTAGATCAATGGTTGGCTAGGAGTTACATTCTTATTAGCAGTCAGGGACAACTCCAAGTCATCACTCGTACACTCATCTTCCGAGCGTGTCCTATTCATCCGAGAGTCGAGGCGCTCGACGGTTTAACGAAATCTTGGAAAACCTGGAGCTTAGTCACTTGCCTCGGTCGTTCTCGTCGATAAAATAGTTTAAAGTACTTATTTAATTATAAGGAGTGGTCGCGCACTCGAATTTCCGTCTTTTAGGGAAAACGAGCGGATAAAGGATTCTTGCGCGACCCTAGGTTTCAATATTTTAGGAAAAATATCAAACTTATCCTCATGACCCCAAATTTTTACACAACCCTTGGGAGGGCTTAAAATGAACTAGTAAATTTTTTATAATTTTCCAAGGTGTTTTGGGCATTTAATTTAGCCAAACAAATTTTATTTTGGCTTTTAAAAATACTAAATTAACTCCAAAAATTCTCAAAATTTTGTGGAGATAGCCCTCATCATGGGGAACATTTTTTATGTTGCTCATTTTTCTCCTAAAGGCTTAGATTTGGGCTCAAAAATTTTCAAAATTATGGCCTTTTGATTTGGTCTGCTAATAGCATAATAACGTGATCCTGCGACCGAGATTGAGCTGCAGGATGCTTTTTATCCTTCTGCCCCCACAACGAATCGGCATCGGATCCACTGTGGGGGGCGCTGATGCTGAGGCGGGAGCGGGGATTAATAAAATCACAGCCGCCCGATCTTCATCACCAGATCGGGCGGCTGCTGCTCCTCGTCGGCAGTGCAGAGGTTGATCGGCCTCCACCGCCGGCGACAGGTTGCCGCAGACACCGGCGTCGGCCCCGATCGGCTCACCGGGGGTCGACGGTTCTCTGGGCGGTGGTCTGGCGGCCTGGCGCCGCCGGCCGCCGCCGGAAATATTCTTCCCGAGAGCTTGGGGTGGCAGTGGACCTGCTCCCGGCGCCACCATGCCACCCTCGCTCATCAGGCAGCCTACCACCTATAAGTCCACCCTCGGCCGACACGCCGGGGGTCGGGCTTCTCACCAGCGGTGGTCCGACGGCCATGCACCGTCGGCCGCCGCCGCCAGCTTAAAACAGAGAAAACTCTGTTTTTGCGGGTGCCGTCGGAACTGCGATTTTCGGCGGCACTACCGCACTCCGTCGCTGGGGCGGCGGTGCCCCAAGTGGTATAACACTCCCCCAGCGCCACCACCGGTGATAGGGGAGGATTCCTCCTCCTTGGGAGCCACCCGGCCTAGAACAAGGCTCGGGTGGCGTCGGCGGCGCTCCGACCGCCGTGAGTGCCATGCATCACGTCAAAAATGGGGTGGGGGAGGGTGAGAAGGTTCCACCTGGGTCTGGTGGGCTTGGGAGGGGTCGGCCTGGTCGGTCATGGATTGCTGGTGGTGGTGGGGAAAAACTCCTCGGGTTGCCTTTTTCCGGCCACCAGGGCTCCAGCAGGGGGGCAGGGGAGGGAAATGCTCAGAGGCTTGGGGGAAGGAGAGGGGGCTGGGGTGGCCTTTTTAGGGAGTGGTATGGGAAGCTCCCTTCCTTTGGGCAAGGTGGGACTAATCCCTCCTTAGGGAGGGATTAATCCCCACCCTCCAGCTGTCCAAGGATAGCTGGAGGTCCCTTATTTTCCCTCATGTGGGGAAAAAGGATAAACCCCTTATGGGCTTGGGCCTTATGGGTGGGGAAGAGAGAAGGGAAAAGAGAGAAGAGGGGATAGGGTGGGCCTCCATTTATCCAAGTGAGGCTTGCTGGTTGGTGCCCAGAGAAGAGTGAGGGGGCATGGGCTATCCTTCCTTGGAGAGTAGGTGGGACCCTACTTGGAGAAAAATCCAAAAAATGGGTTTTTAGGTGGGTTTGACCAAGTCAACCCTAGGGTGGGTCCCCCTTGCTGTTCAAAGTCAAAGTGGGTCCAAGTCATCGGGGTCGGGTCAAAGTTTGGGTGTCGTGTCATAATTGGTGTGCACATCCTTTTCGGTGCACGACTACGCTTGATTTGACCACGGGTTGACAAATTATTGTCGAAATTGACTAGGACGACTTCCGTTGACTTCGTATTGACCACACGAGTCCAACGCCACTGACTGTGGTTGAATTGGAGTCCGTTTGACGAAAGTCCAAAATTTGTGCGTCGCGGCGCGCTAAAATGGCCGAAGTGTGTAAAAATATCGTTAGACCTCAGATTATGACGTGACGGGTTCTGATGATCTTGTTTAGGTTATATAAGGTCACAGGAATCGACAGAACTCAATTTGGAGTTCTCTAGGTCGATATCCCAAAATCTGCTCTCGTTGCATTTTACGAGAAATGGTCACATTCACTATATGACCTCAGGGTGCAACTGAACGAGTTCCGATGCACTCGTATTGACTACACGAGGTCACAGGAACTGACAGAACTCAATTCGGAGTTCTCTAGCTCTATTTCCCGCCTAGGGTTATTTCCCACCTGGTCAGGGGTAGGGTTCATGCCACTTTTATTGGGCCCACTAGGGCTCTGGTGGCCCAATAAAAGTCGGGATGTTACAATCCAATAAAAATAAAAGGATTTTCGTCACCGAAAATTTGCTTGAAGTAGGGGAGAAAAAGTAACATAC
Source organism: Platanthera guangdongensis (assembly GCA_039583875.1). Lineage (NCBI taxonomy): Eukaryota > Viridiplantae > Streptophyta > Magnoliopsida > Asparagales > Orchidaceae > Platanthera > Platanthera guangdongensis. The sequence goes on along the minus strand of CM077163.1, from coordinate 219,215,579 downwards.
CTGGGGAAAGAGCTCTGGGTACTTTTCTCGGAGAAGTGCTTCAGGTTCCCACGTGAACTCCTCTCGTCCGCAGTTTGACCATAGCACCTTAACCATCAGAATGGTTTTGTTACGTAGTGTCTTCACCTTGTAATATACCCCTCTGATGGGTTTGAGCTGGACAGATCTTTCCGACCGTAGTTGCACTGTGGAGTATGAAGGTGCTGCTCTGGTTGCCAGAGGACTCGTCTCAAGGAAGAGACATGAAACACATCGTGAAGTACTTATAAAATAGTTTAAAGTACTTATTTAATTATAAGGAGTGGTTGCGCACTCGAATTTCCGTCTTTTAGGGAAAACGAGCGGATAAAGGATCCGTGCGCGACCCTACGTTTCAATATTTTAGGAAAAATATCAAAACTTATCCCCATGACCCCAAATTTTTATACAACCCTTGGGAGGGCTTAAAATGAACCTAGTAAATTTTTTATAATTTTCCAAGGTGTTTTGGGCATTTAATTTAGACAAACAAATTTTATTTTGGCTTTTAAAAATACTAAATTAACTCCAAAAATTCTCAAAATTTTTGTGGAGATAACCCTCATCATGGGGAACATTTTTTTATGTTGGTCATTTTTCTCCTAAAGGCCTAGGATTGGCCTCAAAAATTTTCAAAATTCTGGCCTTTTGATTTGGTCTGCTAATAGCAGAATAACGTGATCCTGCGGCCGAGATTAAACCGCATGATGCTTTTTTATCCTTCTGCCCCCACAACGAATCGGCAGCGGATCCACTGTAGGGGGCGCTGATGCTGAGGCGGGGGGTGTGGATTAATAAAATCCCAGCCGCCCGATCTTCATCACCAAATCGTGCGGCTGCTGCACCTCGCAGGCGGTGCAGAGGTTGATCGGCCTCCACCCGACGACAGGTTGCCGCAGACACCGACGCCGGCCCCGATCGGCTAACCGGGGGCCGGCGGTTCTCTGGGCGGTGGTCTGGCGGCCTGGCGCCGCCGACCGCCGCCAGAAATATTCTTCCCGAGAGCTTGGGGTGGCGGTGGACCTGCTCCCGGCGCCACCATGCCACCCCTGCTCATTGGGTAGCCTGCCACCTATAAGTCCACCCCCGGCCGACATGTCGGGGGTCGGGCTTCTCGCCGGCGGTGGTCCGGCGGCCATGCACCGCCGGCCGCCGCCGCCAGCTTAAAACATAGAAAACTCTGTTTTTGCGGGTGCCGTCGGAACCGCGATTTCCGGCGGCACCGCCGCTCTCCGCCGCTGGGGGGCGCTGCCCTAAGTGGTACAACACTCCCCTAGCGCCACCATCGGTGCTGGGGGAGGATTCCTCCTCCTTGGGAGCCACCCGGCCTAGAACAAGGCTCGGGTGGCGTCAGCGGCGCTCCGACCGCTGTGAGTGTCATGCATCACGTCGAAAATGGGGAGGGGGAGGGTGAGAAGGTTCCACCTAGGTCTGGTGGGCTCGGGAGGGGCCGGCCTGGTCGGTAATGGATTGGTGGTGGTGGAGGGGAAAAACTCTCGGGTTGCCTTTTTCCGGCCACCAGGGCTCCAACAGGGGGGCAGGGGGAGGGAGATGCTCAGAGGCTTGGGGGAAGGAGAGGGGGCTGGGGTGGCCTTTATAGGGAGGGGGAGGGGAAGCTCCCTTCCTTTGGGCAAGGTGAGACTAATCCCTCCTTAGGGAGGGATTAATCCCCACCCTCCAGCTGTCCAAGGACAGCTGGAGGTCCCTTATTTTCCCCCATGTGGGGAAAAAGGATAAAGCCATTATGGGCTTGGGCCTTATGGGTGAGAAAGAGAGAAGGGAAAAGAGAGAAGAGGGGATAGGGTGGCCTCCATTTATCCAAGTGAGGCTTGTTGGTTGGTGCCCAAAGAAGAGTGAGGGGGGCATGAGCTATCCTTCCTTGGAGAGTAGGTGGGCCCCTACTTGGAGAAAAATCCAAAAAATGGGTTTTTAGGTGGGTTTGACCAAGTTAACCCTAGGGTGGGTCCCCCTTGCTGTTCAAAGTCAAAGTGGGTCCAAGTCATCGGGGTCGGGTCAAAGTTTGGGTGTCGTGTCATAATTGGTGTGCACATGCTTTTCGGTGCACGACTACGCTTGCTTTGACCACGTGTTGACAAATTATCGTTGAAATTGACTAGGACGACTTCTGTTGACTTCGTATTGACCACACGAGTCCAACGCCACTGACTGTGGTTGAATCGGAGTCCGTTTGGCGAAAGTCCAAAATTTGTGCGTCGCAGCGCGCTAAAATGGCCGAAGTGTGTAAAACTGTCGTTAGACCTCGGATTGTGACGTGACGGGTTCTGATGCTCTTGTTTAGGTTATATAAGGTCACAGAAATCGACAGAACTCAATTAAGAGTTCTCTAGGTCGATATCCCAAAATCTGCTCTCGTTGTATTTTACGATGAATGATCACATTCACTATATGACCTCAGGGTCCAACTGAACGAGTTCTGATGCACTCGTATTGACTACACGAGGTCACAGAAACTGACAGAACTCAATTCGGAGTTCTCTAGCTCTATTTCCCGCCTAGGGTTATTTCCCACCGGGTCAGGGGTAGGGTTCATGCCACTTTTATTGGGCCCACTAGGGCTCTGGTGGCCCAATAAAAGTCTGGATGTTACAATCCAACAAAAATAAAAGGATTTTCGTCCCCGAAAATTTGCTTGAAGTAGGGGGAAAAAGTAACATACCTGGGGAAAGAGCTCTGGGTACTTTTCTCGGAGGAGTGTGAAAGATATGGTACCTAAACACCTAGAGGGGGGGGGGTGAATAGGTGACCTAATCCTTTCTAACTTTTGTTTGGCAGTCAACAGTTTATAACACAGATTTCTGAATAAGTTATCACAGCACACAGCAATTCTCAACACAGTACAATCACAGCACAGAATACACAAGATTTTATAGTGGTTCCCCAATCTTTGGGTACATCCACTTTCCCCCTTCGCCTATCTAGCAGTGTACTAGATTCGGCCAAACTTCTCCACTAGCTCAGAACCCAACAAGGTTCCTACCTCAGGCCCAAAGCCTTACACTCAGCCAAAAGGCCTACACTCAGCCACCCAGGCCTACACTCAGCCAATTAAAGGCCTACACTCAGAGTTCTTCAACTCCTACACTCAGGCACCAAGCCCTACCCTCAGCCTTTATAAAATAGGCTTACAATCACTCAGATCCAATGGATCTTACAAGTTTAAAATAGAATTTACAAATGCTAACTCTACAACTCAGAAAGAATGAGAGGAGTTGAGAGTTTCTTGAAGAGTTCTTGGAAGAACTCAGCTTGATCCAAACTGACTTAGCTTTCTTCAAAGCTTCTTGAGTAGAACTGAATTAGTCTGAATCTTCTGCAGTTGATCCTTGATCTCTGCTTCTTGAAATCCAGATGACTCTGAATTGATCTTCTCAGCCTTAGTTCCAAAGACTGAAATCTTGGTTGGAGCTCTCTCTCTCCAACTACTTAGATCTGCAGTTGGACTGCCTGATCTTCTTGTGTTGATTCTCTATGTATCACTTCTTGATTTAATCTGATCAACCACTTCAATTATTCTCACAACAAGTAATGATTGTGAACAACTTAACCACTTAACAACTTCACTTCAATTCTGTAAACTGTGGGTGCCTATTTATAGGCTTCCTTCATGGTAACCGGCTGATCCGGTTTATAACAGACTTTTGACTTCTCTGACAGTTGCTATAGACCGGCTGGATTGGCAGCTGTCATGTCAACCAGTCACTTCTTGAAATTCTCTAACTGTCAGTTAGTGTCGAGACTTTCTGTTCTTAAGTGTCGACACTTATAGACCAAGTGTCGACACATGTTGTGTAAGTGTCGACACAAGTCTACAAGGTGTCGACACAATTCCTTGTATGTCTCGACACAGTTTCTTCTGCATGTGTCGACACTGAAATTGAGTGTCGACACAAGTACTTGTACTTCATCCTTTAACTGTATTCTTCTAAGTGTCGACACATCTCCTTTGTGTCGACACATCTTCATGTGTTGAAACTGTCAAGTGTCGACACTGCTTCTTGGTGTCGACACAAGTCTTCATTCTTGATTCTTCAGCTGAGTGTCGACACATTCCCTTAGTGTCGACACTTATACTTAGAATATTTTACAAATTTTCTGTTCTTTGCTAAGTGTCGACACAGCTCCTTGTGTCGACACTTTCTTCAAGTGTAGAGTCTTCAACTAAGTGTCGACACATTGTGCTGAGTGTCGACACTTTCTTCAAGTGTTGACTCTTCTGATTGTGTGTCGACACATTGTGCTGAGTGTCGACACATTCTTCAAATACTGAGTCTTTAGCTAAGTGTCGACACATTGTGTTGAGTGTCGACACTTTCTTCCAGTGCTGAGTCTTCTGCATAGTGTCGACACACTGTGTTGAGTGTCGACACTTGTACTTAGAATCTGTAGACTTTTGCTGAGTGTCGACACTCACTTCAAGTGTCGACACTTTCTGGTGTAGACACAGCTCTTCTGGGTGTCGACACTTCTGCTAAGTGTCGACACAGTTTTTCTGCATTCTTCTACACTGAGTGTCGACACAGCTCCAAGTGTCGACACTTTCTGACTGGTGTCGACTCTTCTTCCCAGGTGTCGACACAATGACTCCAAGTGTCGACACTGCATGTCTAGGTGTCGACACAAGCTTTCTCAAGTGTCGACACTTTGCCTCTGGGTGTCGACACATGGACTTAGAAATTTTCAGCTTCAGTCCAGTGTATACCTAACCTGCACAAGTAACTCAAACAAACATCAAATACATTCTGATGTATATCATTGAGTTAGGTGAGGCTTCTTCAAATCAGGTACATTTGACCAATGTACCCAACAATCTCCCCCTATTTGGAGAAGTCATAACCCTTAGTCAATGATATACACCACTCATAATTAACAATTACAAAATGATGTAAAACATATAAATGACAACAGGGTAAACTTGAACATGTAATAAAGCACACATGTATACTTATTAAAACATTGCAGAACAATTAAGAAACACACATATTTCAGAACATTCATACTATATTAAATATCTGTTCCAATAATGTTCCTTATACATTTTCAATGAAGTATTACAATGTTTTTCACTCAACAGATTACAACAAGCATCAAGTTAATTCCTAATCTAGTGCTGATCAGGTTCTTTAATAACAATGCCTTTTCCAGCTTTAACTTGAGCTTTCACAGCAGCAGCAGCAGGCTCAGCTTCAGCAGTCTTCTTCCCTTTAGAGTCCTTCTTCTTCTGTTCTTCAGCCTTGATCTTTTGTCTTTCAAAATAATGATAGGGCTTAGGAAAGTACTTGCTAGGCTCCACAGCTGTTGGAGGTAGCTTTCCTAACTTAGCCTTCCTTCTAAATTGGACAATTGCTTCCTGCCTACTCTCATGCTTTCTCCATTCAGCCTCTGAGAACCACTTGTTCCTCTCATGGGCATTGTCCTTGGCAGCTTTCCAGGCTGTGAGAATTATGTTTCTAGAAGTAGGGCTCCATTGTTCAAAATCTGGCTTTTGCTCAGCAATTTCCCTAAACTTCTTCTTGGACAGCCTAGTTTCTTCTTCCTTGTCCAAAGCCTCTTGCATTGCAGCTGTGATAGGTTGAACAACCTTTTCCAGAATAATATTAGGCTTGCCAGCAGGTGGACTATACATTGTGCTAATATCTGCATGAATCATTTCAAAGTCTGGAGGTGGATAGATTACATCAGCCACTGCTTGTTGCTCACCTCCAAGATATGCAGTTTGAATACCAGATTCAGCCACTTCATTGTCATCACACAGGGGAGGATATCCAAGTGTAGCCCTGATAGAATTTGAAATCCATTTTGCATGCTCAGAACTGGCCTTGACTAACACTCTCTCCCCCTTTATGACTTCTTGGGCCACATGATCTCTCACATCATCTTTCTGAAATCTGATTTGGCTATCCAAATACCTTATGCCCTCTTTAAAGAAAGGTCTTAGCTTTGTAAGCTGTTCTGAGATGACCTTCTGTGAGTCTTTTATGGCAGTCTTGACAGCAGCAATCTCTGCTTGAAATATCTTATCAAAATCAGCCTTGGCAGCAGCAGTGGAGGTTGATGGTTCATCAGACTTTTTCTTGATTTCAGTGACTATTGCATTGTGAGATGCAGTCAGATTATCATTCATTCTCAACTGATTTTCCAGCACATAGCCTTGCTTGAGTGCTATATCATCCACTTTTTCTTTAATGGTTTCTTGATGTTTAGCCAGATATACCACAGCATGAGCACCCTTTGTAAAACATTATCAGTCATCTCCTTTTTATTAAGGTTCATTTCAAACCTTATTGACTTCATTTCCTGTCCCAGATCAGATTGGAGAGCTTTGTGTCCTTCATCAACATAAATTTCCAAGGCCTTCCTTTGTTCATCCATCTTGATTTGCAAGGCAAGCAATAGAGCACTGTAATCAGTGGATGGTGATTGTTGAACTAAGGAATGCTGAGCAACTGTTTGTAGAGCCTTCTTATAGCTCTGGCTCCTTCTCTTGAATACAAAGAACTTCGTTTTCTGAGCTTGCTCAGCTTCATCATCTTCAGATTCAGATGTACTTGCTATATCCACCCTATCCTTAGGGCTTGATTGTTTTTCAGTATGCACATCTTGTGCCTTCTCAGTATCTAGCCTTGATAGGCTCTTCTTGAATATCCAAAGTCTCCCCCTCAGCAACAGCATCCTTCACTGCATCAGCAGCAGTCTTTTCCATATCAAAATCTTCTTGATCTAAGTTCAAAAAGAGATCTTCCATTGTATATTCTGCTGGAGACTGTGCAGGAGATGTACTTGGTTCTTCTACTACTGTATCAGGTATCACAACAGATGTGTCTGGAAGAACAACATCTGGTTCTTGGTTTGCTGGCTGATTTGGCTGATGGACATCAGACAATTCAGAATCTATTACAGAAAAATCTAATGTATTAAGGTCAGTAAGTACCTCTTGAATGAGGAGGGTGGCTTGTTCACTCTCCAGTGTTGATGGTTGTGCTACACCTGGAAGCTCCCCCTGAATGTCAGCTGCCTCCTGAGGAGCAGGTGTCTTCTCTGCAGCCTCATCTACTGGACTTTCAGGAGTGAAGACCACATGTTCTTCACTGCCTGAGCTGCTTGAGGACTCTTGAGGCACAACAGCAGTCTTTCTCTTTTTCCTGGGAGGAGAGTCTCTCTTAGAAGCTTGTTTCTCAGGGGTGGCCAAGTCCTTTGACACCAGCACCCTTTCCCATCTAGAGAATATTCTGGAGTCCATTCTCCTCATATGATTAATCTTAGATCCTGCAGCAGAGCTCATTACCTCTGGAATTGATCCAGCCAGGTAGAGACTTATTATCCTGCCCAGATTGGGCTTTTTCAGGCTTTCCTTTACTTTCTCATAAACCACCATTGACCAATCTGTCTTCAGAGTGAAGATGATTCTGGTCATGATATTAAACATAGAGGCTGACACCCTGTCATGCCCTCCTGGTTTGCTTAGAAGAACCTTGCCTACAACTTCAGACAGGAATTTGCCTTGATTGTTCATCCCCTTCCTGTTGAAGACTGATCCCACTTTCATCTTTGGATCCAGTCCACACCAAGTAAGAGCTTCCCTGGTCTTAGAAGCAGTTACTTCCTCTTCTTCTTGAATCTTAGGTAGCTGAAGTACCTTTCTTAAAGATTTGGGTGATAGTTTGACCTTGGTGCCATGCACCCTTGACTTAATCCTGAAGCCTGAGTCATCTATGGACGCACCAGAAAGGAATTCAATGACTTCCTTCTTCCAGATTTTCGTTGGTTCTGAAACCAAGAACTCCAATCCTGAATTGGCAATTAGGGTTATCACTGATTTGAATTCCTGATCACTGTCGTCGAAGGCGCCTCGCACGAGCTCATAGCCCTCGTTGACGTTCTCTTCCAGCTTGGGAGCCATTAGGGTTTGAAGATTTAGTCTTGAGAAGAGAGAAATGTCGACACAAGAGTTTAGGTCTCGAAACTTTGAAAGCGTGTCGACAAACACAAACAGAACCCTATTTATACCTTTCTTGTTTGAAGACGAACAGGCGGGATGAATTTCTAATGATGTGTCGACACTGTCAATAAGTGTCGACACTGACTTATAATGTCTCGACACTCATGTGTCGACACAAATTTAGTCAACAGATTTTATGTGTCGACACTTGGTTAAGTGTCGACACCACTATACTCGACATGTGTCGAGACTTTACTTAGAAAAATTCTGAGTAAAACTTAAGTGTCGACACTTTATTGGATGTGTCGACACCTACTCGACATGTGTCGACACTAACATTCTGAAGTGTCGACACAAACTTCCTAGATGTGTCGACACCATTTTCCTGAAGTGTCGACACTTACTATTCTGTGTCGACATAGACTTGTCTATGTGTCGACACCTTTTTACTTAGCCAATTTTTGTTCTGTATACTTAGTCTAAGTTTATCATACCTAGTTCAATTTTGAACCTATTAAACTTAGCTTCTTCTAAGGGCTTAGTGAACATATCAGCTATCTGATTATCTGTTTTAACATATTCAAGTGCAATATCATTTCTTTCTACATGCTCCCTAAGAAAGTGATATTTAATCTCAATATGTTTAGTTCTACTATGTGATACAGGATTATTAGCTATGGAAATAGCACTAGTAGAATCACAATAAAGTGGAGTTCTACTTACCTGACATCCATAGTCTTCTAGCTGATGTTGAATCCACAGAAGTTGAGCACAGCAACTTCCTGCAGCTACATATTCTGACTCAGCTGTGGAGATGGCCACACTGGTTTGCTTCTTACTACTCCATGAAATGAGTCTTCCACCTAGGAATTGACAGGATCCAGTTGTGCTCTTTCTATCTTCTTTGCATCCTGCAAAGTCTGCATCTGAATAGCCTGTTAGATCAAAATCTCCATTCCTAGGGTACCAGAGGCCTAGATAAGGTGTGCCCTTTAGATATCTCAAGATTCTCTTGACTGCAGTCAAGTGAGACTCTTTAGGGCAGGCTTGATACCTGGCACAAACACATGTAGCATACATAATGTCAGGTCTACTTGCAGTCAAGTAAAGTAGGGAGCCAACTATCCCTCTATACAAGGTTTCATCCACAGGTTTCCCTGCATCATCCTTGCTTAGAGACATACTTGACCCCATAGGAGTCTTCATGGTACTGGAGGAATCCATACCATATTTCCTTATGAGTTCTAGGGTGAACTTAGACTGACATATGGATAATCCACTTTCAGTCTGTTTAACTTGGAGACCCAAGAAAAACTTCAGCTCTCCCATACTACTCATTTCAAATTGACTCTGCATAAGCTTTGCAAACTTTTTGCAAAGGCTACTTTCAGTAGACCCAAATATAATGTCATCTACATATATTTGGACAAGTATTACTTTGCCTCTAGATTCCCTAAGGAATAGAGTCTTATCTATTTTCCCCCTTGTGAACTTGTTCTCAATGAGGAAACTAGATAGGGTTTCATACCAAGCTCTAGGAGCTTGCTTTAACCCATACAATGCTTTCCTAAGTCTATAGACATAATGTGGAAGAGTAGGATCAACAAAACCTGAAGGCTGCTCCACATATACTTCTTCTTTTAAATTACCATTAAGGAATGCTGACTTCACATCCATTTGGTATACTTTGAATCCTTGGTAGGTTGCATAGGCCAAGAACATCCTGATGGCTTCCAGTCTGGCTACTGGAGCAAAGGTTTGATCAAAATCAATACCTTCTTCTTGCCTATATCCTTTTGCAACCAATCTTGCCTTATTCTTAATGATGACTCCTTGTTCATCTAACTTGTTTCTGTAGATCCATTTTGTTCCTATCACATTGTGATCTTTAGGCTTAGGAACCTAAGTCCCAAACCTTGCACCTCTTGAACTGGTTTAGCTCTTCCTGCATAGCTTCAGTCCACTGTGGATCTTGTATTGCTTCTTCAAATTTCTTTGGTTCTATTTGAGACAGAAAACTTGAATATACTGCAGCATTCTGATTTCTGCTCCTTGTCTGAACACCTTGTCTTGGATCTCCAATGATCAGCTCCACTGGATGATCTCTTAGATGTCTGTTGGCTGGAGGCATCCTTACTTCTGGTTGTACTTCTTCAGCATCTTCATTATGCTGAGTTCCTTGTACTTCTTCAGCTTCTGGTACATGTAGTTCTCCCCCTGGACATGAGCCATCTTCTTCTTCTTGCTGTCTTGCAGCAGGTACATCTTCCATGGTTAGCTTGTCCATCTTCTTAGAAAGACCTGAGGGGCTGCACACACTACTAGACAACTCATTGTTAATTAGTTGTGACTCATCAAAAACTACATGCACAGATTCCTCTACAACTTGTGTAGTCAAGTTGTAGACTCTATAAGACTTACTATTACTGCTGTACCCAACAAACACTCCCTCTTGGGATTTGGCAGCAAACTTAGTTAAGTAAGTCTTCCCATTGTTAAGTATGAAGCATTTACAACCAAAAATCCTGAAATAGGATAGATTTGGTTTCCTGCCTTTCACTACTTCATAAGGGGTCTTGTTTAACCTTTTAGTGATGGTAGCCCTATTTATCACATGGCATGCAGTGTTTACTGCTTCAGCCCAGAAATATTCTGGCAGTGATGAATCACTTAATAGAGTTCTACCAGCCTCTATCAAGGTTCTATTTTTCCTTTCAGCAATGCCATTTTGCTGAGGTGTTCTAGGTGAAGAGAATTCTTGAAATATCCCATAGTCTTCACATAATTTTGTCATGCTTTCAGATTGAAACTCTGTACCATGGTCACTTCTAATTTTGACCACTGTACAGTTCAATTCATTCTGAATTTGCCTAACAAAACTGTGGAAGACACTAGGTGTTTCAGATTTCTGCTTTAAGAAGAACACCCAGGAAAACCTTGAGTAGTCATCAACAACTACAAAGGTGTAGACCTTCCTACCTAAGCTGTGAACTGGCATTGGACCAAATAGATCCATATGCAAGAGGTATAAACACCTCACAGCATCCTTGTTGTCAATGCTTCTAAAGGTGGATTTAGTCTGCTTGCCCTTTTGACAAGCTGAGCAAATGCCATCTTTGACACACTTAACTTGAGGACCATTCCTCACTAACTCTTTACTAAAGAGTTTGCCAATAGTCTTGTAATTAAGATGAGCAAGCCTCTTGTGCCACTTGACACATTGAGAGACTGTCTCATCAGCTACAAGACAAACTGGAGAACTATTGTTCTCAACCATAATGTCTAAACAATAGACATTTCTCTTCCTATAACCTGTCAAAATGATCTTTTGATCACTTGACCTCTTGATATGACAACCATTTTTAACAAATGAGATGTCATACCCTACATCACTTAATTGACTTATACTAATGAGGTTATGTTTCAAACCTTTAACATAAGCCACTTGAGTAATGGTAACAAGGTTAGAAGAAATGTTACCAAACCCTTTGATGATTCCTTTTTCAGAACCACCAAAGGTCACCTTTGGACCATTTTTGATAGGGATGTAGTCCTTCAGTAGTCCCCTAGTTCCAGTCATGTGTCTGGAACATCCACTATCCAAGTACCATGTAGGGGTATGGCCACTTGGATTCTCCTGCAAAACAAATTAATGAACCTTAGAACCCAAAGTAAACTTGGGTCCTTGGTGATTGTTAGTTTGCAAATTGACATAGCTACCTGCTGTCTTTCCAACAGGTAACTTGCTACTCAACTTGGCACTGGCATTGTGCCAACAATCCAAAGCAAAGTGGCCAACCTTGCCACAGCACCAACATTCAAATTTGTTGTACCTTTGCTTAGGTTCTGACTTAGCTGTCTTAACTACAGCAGTCTTGTTGAATGTTGGGGCTTTGCCCTTGGACTTGGACTGATCCTGAACAGTCCTAGCTGGAATAACAAAACCCAGTCCAGTCTTTCCTTTATGATGAACAAAATCATCAATCAAGGGTAGCACTGATTTAGGTTTTGAATACCTAGCTGCTAGTTCTTTCTCCTTCTGAAGATTAATCTCCAGTTTCTTAATTTGATCATTCTTAAATGTAATAGTACCCATCTGAATCACAGTAATGTGTTTCAGCCTGGCCACTTCATTCAGTTTTTGATCATAATTCTTCTCATAATCTATTGCAGCTGCCTTGAGATCAGCAATTTCCTTGGCCAAATTTTTGGCTAGGGTCTTGCTTTTCTTATAGGCTTGCAATAGTACTTGATATTCATCTAGGAGTTGATGAATATCTCCCTCAGACTCAGATATATTCTCATCACTTGATGAAGAATAATCTGACTCTGAACTAGAGCTGGAATCAGAACTTTGAGTTAAACCTTGTACCTGACTGGGTCCTGGCTGCTCCAGGTTTTTGGTACTTTCAGTCAAAGCCATCAGTCCTTGGCTTTGACAGTCTTCTTGCTCATAGATAGATTCCATGATCTGCATAAACTCTTCTTCTTCTTCAGCAAATAGCCCAATATAGGCTTCAACATCTGTCTCTGTGTCTGAAGAAGACATGTCTGAAAGAGTCTTCTCATTCTTTGCAACAAAGGACTTCTCCTTCTTTCCTTTGAAGTGTGTTTTCTTTTTGTCACTAGATTCTTTCCTTCTTTCAGGACAGTCTGCAATAACATGGCCCTGTCTATTGCAGCAGTAACAAATTATCTTGGATCCAGTTGCCTTACTAGTCTTGGTCCTTTTCTTGTCCTTCTTTGAAGGCTTCTTTTCCTGATACTGAACCTCTTTCCCTTTGGAAGATGAAGGTCTAGACCTCCACTGTTTCTTCTTAAGGAACTTCTGAAAATGTCTGGTGAATGCAGCAAAGTCTTCATCACTTTCACTGCTTGTAGATTTTGTACTTTCTGACTCTTCAGATTCTGATTCAACTACCTCAGAAGGAGGAGTTGATGACTTGGTCCTGCTCTTTCTGGGTACTTCTGACTTAAAGGCAACAGTCTTTTCTCTGTATTCAGTCCTTGTTGACTTTTCTTCTTCTTTTCTCACTGACAATTGCATCTCATAAGATAACAACTTGCCAAAAAGTGTGGGAGGAGGAATTTCTCCCAACTTTGCCATTTCTCTGATGGCACAGATCTTGGTGTCCCAGTCTTTGGTGAGGGACCTCAAGAATTTATCATTCAACTCATAGTTTGTGAACTCTCTTCCATATGACATGAGTTCATTTACAATTCTATAAAATTTCTTGTAGCATTCAGTGATGCTATCCCCTCTTCCTTGCCTAAAGCTTTCATATTCTTGATTAAGCAAGGACTTCCTATCTTGCCTTACTTCTTCAGAACCTTCCATATAGACAATGAGGGTGTCCCACATTTCTTTTGCAGTTTTACAGTGAATAAGGTTCTGGAAGGTGGCATCATCAATTGCACTAACTATTATATTCTGTGCTCTTTTGTCCATGGTTGCTAGGACAATCTCATCCTTGGTCATTTCAGAGAAATCCTTTGGAGTCCTCTGATTTGCATCCAATACTGAAATCTTCATGGGCACATATGGCCCTTCTTTGACTGTGATGTATATCCTAGGGTCAGAGGCTTCCATAAAAAGCCTAACCCTCTCTTTCCAGATCCCAAAGATCTCTTTTCTGCATATAGGTAGTTTCATTGAACCCAACTCCTTATGATTCTCTGAAGACCCATATTTCTTGATTTTCTTGAAACTGTGTTCAGACTCAATCTTTATCTGCCAAACTGGATCTCCTCAGACAGTTAGTCCTGATTTTGAGTAACCTGGCTCTGATACCACTTGAAAGATATGGTACCTAAACACCTAGAGGGGGGGGGGGGTGAATAGGTGACCTAATCCTTCTCTAACTTTTGTTTGGCAGTCAACAGTTTATAACACAGATTTCTGAATAAGTTATCACAGCACACAGCAATTCTCAACACAGTACAATCACATCACAGAATACACAAGATTTTATAGTGGTTCCCCAATCTTTGGGTACATCCACTTTCCCCCTTCGCCTATCTAGCAGTGTACTAGATTCGGCCAAACTTCTCCACTAGCTCAGAACCCAACAAGGTTCCTACCTCAGGCCCAAAGCCTTACACTCAGCCAAAAGGCCTACACTCAGCCACCCAGGCCTACACTCAGCCAATTAAAGGCCTACACTCAGAGTTCTTCAACTCCTACACTCAGGCACCAAGCCCTACCCTCAGCCTTTATAAAATAGGCTTACAATCACTCAGATCCAATGGATCTTACAAGTTTAAAATAGAATTTACAAATGCTAACTCTACAACTCAGAAAGAATGAGAGGAGTTGAGAGTTTCTTGAAGAGTTCTTGGAAGAACTCAGCTTGATCCAAACTGACTTAGCTTTCTTCAAAGCTTCTTGAGTAGAACTGAATTAGTCTGAATCTTCTGCAGTTGATCCTTGATCTCTGCTTCTTGAAATCCAGATGACTCTGAATTGATCTTCTCAGCCTTAGTTCCAAAGACTGAAATCTTGGTTGGAGCTCTCTCTCTCCAACTACTTAGATCTGCAGTTGGACTGCCTGATCTTCTTGTGTTGATTCTCTATGTATCACTTCTTGATTTAATCTGATCAACCACTTCAATTATTCTCACAACAAGTAATGATTGTGAACAACTTAACCACTTAACAACTTCACTTCAATTCTGTAAACTGTGGGTGCCTATTTATAGGCTTCCTTCATGGTAACCGGCTGATCCGGTTTATAACAGACTTTTGACTTCTCTGACAGTTGCTATAGACCGGCTGGATTGGCAGCTGTCATGTCAACCAGTCACTTCTTGAAATTCTCTAACTGTCAGTTAGTGTCGAGACTTTCTGTTCTTAAGTGTCGACACTTATAGACCAAGTGTCGACACATGTTGTGTAAGTGTCGACACAAGTCTACAAGGTGTCGACACAATTCCTTGTATGTCTCGACACAGTTTCTTCTGCATGTGTCGACACTGAAATTGAGTGTCGACACAAGTACTTGTACTTCATCCTTTAACTGTATTCTTCTAAGTGTCGACACATCTCCTTTGTGTCGACACATCTTCATGTGTTGAAACTGTCAAGTGTCGACACTGCTTCTTGGTGTCGACACAAGTCTTCATTCTTGATTCTTCAGCTGAGTGTCGACACATTCCCTTAGTGTCGACACTTATACTTAGAATATTTTACAAATTTTCTGTTCTTTGCTAAGTGTCGACACAGCTCCTTGTGTCGACACTTTCTTCAAGTGTAGAGTCTTCAACTAAGTGTCGACACATTGTGCTGAGTGTCGACACTTTCTTCAAGTGTTGACTCTTCTGATTGTGTGTCGACACATTGTGCTGAGTGTCGACACATTCTTCAAATACTGAGTCTTTAGCTAAGTGTCGACACATTGTGTTGAGTGTCGACACTTTCTTCCAGTGCTGAGTCTTCTGCATAGTGTCGACACACTGTGTTGAGTGTCGACACTTGTACTTAGAATCTGTAGACTTTTGCTGAGTGTCGACACTCACTTCAAGTGTCGACACTTTCTGGTGTAGACACAGCTCTTCTGGGTGTCGACACTTCTGCTAAGTGTCGACACAGTTTTTCTGCATTCTTCTACACTGAGTGTCGACACAGCTCCAAGTGTCGACACTTTCTGACTGGTGTCGACTCTTCTTCCCAGGTGTCGACACAATGACTCCAAGTGTCGACACTGCATGTCTAGGTGTCGACACAAGCTTTCTCAAGTGTCGACACTTTGCCTCTGGGTGTCGACACATGGACTTAGAAATTTTCAGCTTCAGTCCAGTGTATACCTAACCTGCACAAGTAACTCAAACAAACATCAAATACATTCTGATGTATATCATTGAGTTAGGTGAGGCTTCTTCAAATCAGGTACATTTGATCAATGTACCCAACAGAGTGCTTCAGGTTCCCACATGAACTCCTCTCGTCCGCAGTTTGACCATAGCACCTTAACCATCAGAATGATTTTTGTTACGTAGTGTCTTCACCTTATAATCTACCACTCTGATGGGTTTGAGCTGGACAGATCTATCCGACCGTAGTTGCACTGGTGGAGTATGAAGGTGCTGCTCTGGTTGTCGGAGGACTCGTCTCAAGGAAGAGACATGAAACACATCGTGAAGATTCCCCAACTCTGGGAGCAAGGCTAAACGATAAGCGACGGGGCCAACACGCTCTATCACCGGATAGGGGCCCAAGAAGCAGAGATCTAACTTTTGCTGCTTTCTCAATCGGGAGACACCATGCATGGGCTTTATTTTCAGAAACACCATTTCCCCCATGCTGAACTCCATCGGTCGGTGTCGCGTATCATAGTACTTAGCTGGCCGGCTCTGCGCTTCCCGCATTCGCTCCTGGATTAGCCGTATCACTACTATAGTGTCATCGATGTAAGCCACTCTCAAGGCTTCCGAGTCCTCTTCCTGAGCCCAAGTCAACGGGGTTCGACAACGTCTTCCATACAATGCCTCGTGTGGAGCCATCTTAATGCTAGCCTGGTAGCTATTATTATAAGAGAATTCGACTAGCAGCAACAACTGCTCTCACGGCTCATTGTGCTCCACTATGCACAATCGAAGAAGATCCTCCATCGTCTGGTTCGTTCTCTCCGTCTGTCCGGCTGTCTGCGGGTGGAAGGCGGTGCTGAAGGCCAATTTGGTTCCTAAGTATGCATGTACCCACCCTAACTCCTTCGATGTGAAACGCCCGTCACGATCTGATACGATGGAATTTGGTACTCCATGAAATCGTACCACTTGCTCTAGAAACATTCTGGCCAAGATATCCACTCCATCACCCTGTCGATTTGGTATGAACCACGCTACCTTGGTGAGTCGATCTACGACCACCCAAATTGAGTCGTTCCCAGCGCGGGATCGAGGTAGGCCGTGGACGAAGTCCATGGAGATGTCTTTGAACTTCCACTCTGGTATCGACAGGGGCTGTAATAGGCCTCCTGGACTGCGACATTCAGCTTTGACCTTCTAACAGGTCTGACACCGGGCCACGAAGTTGGTGACATCTCTCTTCATTCCATGCCAGTAAATGGTCTTGCGCAAGTCCACGTACATCTTAACTATGTTAGGGTGAATCAAGTACCTGGAATGATTGGCCTCTTACAGAATTTCTTCACGAATTCCTCCGGTAGCGGGGACGAAAATACGATGTTTTAATTGTAGAATCCAATCATGCAAGTTATAATCCTTTTGTGCACCTCCTTGCAGAGATCGGATGATCGGAATTACCTCTGGGTCGATCTTATGTGCTTCTCGTATCCGGTCCCGGATGTCGCATTGGATCTCCATCCAATACAACTGAGAATAGTACTCTTCTGGATCTCTTCGGGCAACCAGGGTAACCTCCAAGTCTATCAAAGACTGGAAAAGTTCCTTAGGGATCTGCTACATCCAACTCCCGGCTATCGCAGGCTGGCAGCTCAAGGCGTCAGCGACTCTATTAGCCTTCCCGGGGTGATATTGGAGAGCGAAGTCGTAATCGCATAGGAATTCTAGCCATCGGCGCTGCCGGAGATTCAGCTCTTTCTGCGTGAAGATATACTTGAGGCTCTTGTGGTCGGAGAAGATATCACATCTTACTCCATACAGATAATGCCTCCAGATTTTAAGGGCGAAGACGATGACGCCCAACTCTAAATCGTGCGCTGCGTAGTTTAATTCATGCATCTTTAATTGCCGCGAAGCGTAGGCCACTACCTTACCATACATCATTAGAACTGCTCCCAATCCCTTCAGGGAGGCATCAATGTAGATTTGAAATCCCTCGGTCCCGGAAGGAATCGTAAGGATTGGCGCGGAAGTCAGTCGCTTCTTCAGTTCGATGAACACAGCCTCGCACTCCAGTGTCCATCGGAATGCGACGTCTTTCTTGGTGAGAGCAGTTAGGGGTAGGGCAATCTTGGAAAAACCCTTGACGAACTTCCTGTAATATCCGACAAGGCCGATAAAACTCCGGATGTCTGCATCAAAGCACTGGACTTTTGATGGCATCAAAGCATGTTCTTCCTCACTCGGCGAATGTTGTGACTTCAGGTCAAAGGACCACAAACACCATTACCACTTGAGCCATACTTGTGATACGTTTATGTAACAATCCATAAAGTATTCTCATGGTGGGTCTGTCCAGTACAACTTATTCATAACAAGTACCCATGTGATGACTTGATATCATAATATCATGACCTATGAGGGCATATCATCAATCAATGCACACGATAGTCTTAAAGGTATTACCATTGCGCTTAGCTTTTAAGATGATACAATGACCAGGGACCTTTAAAATGAAGTTTCTGGGATCATAGGTTCTCATATTCAAGTCACTACTTAACTTATGGAAGCAAATACTCTAAGGGCATTTATTACAGTTAATAATTCTATCACAATAGAAATAATAACACAATAAAAGAACTTGCCAAAATATATAAATGAAATGTATACAGTACTCTTATTCATCAAATGAAATATTACAGCCAACAAACATACAATCCACAATACTCTAGCTAGATTTGATCATTCAGGTATCGTATACTCATAGATCTAACATGGTCATCATGCTTTCTCTGTGCGAGAGGCTTTGTCAGTGGATCCACAATGTTCTCCTCAGTCGGCACTCTGCTAAAGCTTACATCTCCTCGATCGAAAATCTCTCGAATAAGATGGAACCTCCAAAGAATGTGTTTGGAGTGCTGTTGAGATCTAGGTTCTGAAACAAGTGCAATTGTACTGTTGTTGTCACAGTAGAGATCTACGGGACGAACAATACTTGGAACTATATCTAACTCACCGATGAATTTCCTAATCCATACAGCCTCCTTCGCTGCATTTGCAGCAACGATATACTCGACGTCAGTTGTAAAATCGGCAACTGTCTCCTGCTTGGAACTTTTCCAGCTAACAGCACCTCCATTAAGGCAAAATATGAAACCTGACTAAGACTTTGAGTCTTCCCTATCATTCTGGAAGCTAGAATTCGTGTAACCCCTTACAACGAGCTCTTCCTCTCCACCAAATACCAAGAACGTATCCTTACTCCTTCGTAAGTATTTCAGGATGTTCTTGATAGCAATCCAGTGACTTTCATCGGGATCAGACTGAAACCTGCTAGTCATGCTCAAGGGATAAGAGACATCGGGTCGAGTACATATCATTGCATACATGATTGACCCAATTACCGAAGCATATGGAATCAACTTCATGTGGTCCTTATCTTTATAAGACTTCAAACACTGGTTCTTAGAGAGACTCACACCATGAGACATGAGCAAGAATCCTTTCTTGGACTCAAGCATGCTGAACTGTTTCAACACCTTGTCAATATACGTACTTTGGGTCAAACCCAACAACTTCTTCGACCTATCTCTATAGATCTTAATACCAAGTATATAAGTCGCTTCACCCCAGTCCTTCATAAAAAAATAGTCCCCTAGGTTATTCTTAACAACTTGCAGGGTAGATTTGTCATTCCCGATCAACATTATGTCATCTACATACAATATCAAGAAGACAACTATGCTCTCACTAATCCTCTTGTAGACACACGGTTCATTCTCGTTCTTGATAAAACCAAACTCTTTGATCTTTTCATCGAAACGAAGATTCCAACTTCGAGAAGCTTATTTTAATCTATAAATGGATCTCTGTAGCTTGCATATTTTAGTGGCTTCACTTGGAGATACAAAACCCTCAGGTTGTGTCATATACACTTCCTCAATAAGGTTTCCATTTAGGAAAGCCATTTTGACATGCATCTGCCAGATCTTGTAGTCCTAATACGCAACAATAGCAAGCAGAATTTTGATGGACTTAATCATGACAACATGAGAAAAGGTCTCATCACAGTCAATACTATGAATTTGTTTGAAACCCTTAGCCACTAATTGCCCTTTGAATGTCTGTGCATTCTCATCCATTTCGGTTTTCTTCTTAAAGACCCACTTGCATCATATGGGTCGTACCCCTTTAGGTGGTTCCACCAAAGTCCGAACTTGGTTTTCATACATGGAGTCCATTTCAGATTTCATGGCCTCAAGCCACTTCTCGTAGTCCAATCCACTCATAGCCTCTTGGTAGCTTGCAGGCTCATCATTATGATCTATAAGCAACACATTACCTATTTGAGATACGAGAAATCCATATCTCTCAGTCTCAAACCTTGGTCTACCAGATCTACGTGGAACTTATGTTTCCTTAGCAGGTTCTCTAGCTACAACAACTGTAGTTCTAGCTCAAGTTCTAATTCTGATTCATTCACATTTTGTGGTTCTTGAACTTCTTCAAGTTCTACCCTGATAGTATTTCTACTTAAGAACTCTTTCTCAAAAAAGACACAAGTCCTTGCTACAAAACTTTGCCCTCGGACGGTAGGTTGAAATAGTACCCTTTAGTTTCCTTAGGATACCCCACAAGATGACATTTATTAGATTTGGGTTCCAGCTTGTCAGGCATTTGACGTCACACGTATGCCTCACAGCTCCAAACCTTAATGAATGATATACTAGGACACTTCCCATTCCATATCTCATATGGTGTCCTTAGAACCGCTTTCATTGGAGCACGATTTAGTGTAAAAGCAGCAGTTTCTAGAGCAAAACCCCAAAATGAAACAGACAGATCTGCATGACTCATCATTGACCCTACCATGTCTAACAGAGTACGATTCCTGCGCTCAGACACACCATTATGCTGCGGTGTTCTAGGTGGAGTGAGCTGTGATACAATTCCACACTCTTTCAGATGATCACGAAACTCATGACTCAGGTATTCGCCACCTCGATCAGATTAGAGGCTTTAACCTTCTTACCCAGCCAGTTCTCTACTTCGTTTTTAAACTCTTTAAACTTTTCAAAGGTTTCAGATTTGCACTTCATAAGATACATGTATCTGTACTTACTAAAATCATCAGTAAATGTAACAAAGTAAAAAATACTCATCTCTAGCCATAAAACTCATGGGTCCACATACACCACTATGTATTATACCCAAGAGATCATCAACCCTCTTATTGAAACCAGTGAAAAGGATTTTAGTCATCTTGCTTAATAAACAAGATTCGCATCTCTCAAATGATTCACAATCAATTGAGTCCAATAGTCCATCTCTATGGAGCTTGGATATATATTTCTCATTTATATGGCCCAAACGACAATGCCAAAGATATGTAAGGTTCGAGTCATTCGTTCTTATTCTCTTAGTATTTTGTATATTATAGATCTGATGGTCTAAGTTCAAAATATATAAACTATTAAATATTTGGGCTAAACCATAACAAACATCATTCTTAAATATAGAACAACAATTGTTCTTAATAATAAAAGAATATCCAATCATGTTCAAACACGAAATAGATATAATGTTTCTGGTTATGGAAGGAACAAAATAACAGTTATCTAGTTCTATTAGAAGCCCACTGGGCAAAGAAAGATGGTAAGCTTCTACGACTACAACAACAACTCTTGCTACATTTCCAACATGTAGGTCTATCTCTCCTTTACTCAGCAATCTTCTCCTTCCAAGTTCCTGCATATTTATACAAATGTGAGAATCACATCCGACATCTAATACTCAGGATGAAGGAGCAGAAAGATTTATCTCTATAATATTGATACTTGAAGCGGAAGTCATACCTCCCTTCATCCTTTGCAGACCCTCAATGTACGAAAGACAATTCCTCCTCCAATGACCAGCCTTGCCACAGTGGTGGCATTTCCCTTGTTTCACAAAGCCCTTCTTCTTTAGTGCTGAATACTTGGGCTCCAAATCAGACTTAGGTCCTACCTTCGTCTTCTTGAAGCTCTTGGCCTTGCCCTTGCTTTAATGCACCATTAGTATGGGGCTAACAGGCTTAACCTTCTTCATATTGATCTCGGCAGTTCTTAACATGCCTAGGAGCTCTGGCAATATGTTGTGTATTTTATTCATGTTATAGTTTAAGACACACTACTCATAAATGTCTGACAACGATTGCAGGATCAGGTCTATGACCAACTCTTGACCTAGAGGGAAGCCTAGTCTCTCAAGGTTCTCTATATACCCAATTATCTTGAGTACGTGAGTCCCTACTAGGTCCCGAGCTCTCATCTTACAATGAAACAACGCATTAGTGACGTCAAATTTCTCTTGACGAACTTGCCCTTGAAACATTTTCTTGAGATGCTCGTCAATTTTCTTGCAACTCATGTTCTTATGTCACTTTTGGAGCTCAGAGTTCATGGTTTCCAGCATGAGACATTCAACGTCTAAGGAGTCATCAAGATACTTCTTATAAGCATCCTTATCAGCACGGGGTGCATTCCCAGCAGGCTCATCAGGGGATTCCTCTTCCAAAACATAGAGCTTGAGCTCTTGCCTGAGAACAATTCTCATGCTCCTGTACCAGTCGAAGTATTTCGTCCCGCTCAGCTTTTCCTTCTCAAGGATCGCTCGGAGAGGCAGGGTGGAATGTGAAACACTTGTCATGGAAATTCTACAAAGATCAACACAAAGTAAATAAGTACTACATTTCAAAATACATTTTATAATTTCAATTAGGACTTTATCAAAATAACCCCCACTATTTTTATCAAATTGATAACCCTCGATATCAATTCGAAAAGTTTAGCGAGTAACCCTCTTAGTGGATAAGATCCATATTTCAATAACACGATAAGTTAGCTTTGGCTTTTCTCTCACAATGCAACTATTTAGGTAGGCAACGCTTGCCAATTGCATCACAATGCAATTCTTATATGGTTGGTGAATAACTCTTTATTCACATCCATCATATGGTGCATGCCAACCCTATGTGTTGAAACCAGAATCCGGCTTCCTGTGGAGTTCGAACCTTGGGGATGGGGTGGTCTCGTGCCTACTTCACTCCTGCAAGAAAAACAACAAAGAAGACAAGGAGAAACAGACCCAAGGGCTCGGCAGGGAGGTCCCACCACACACCCGGAAGATCTCAGAGCGTTTCCCCTTCTTAGCCTGATGCCGAGCTAAGGTACCCTCAGAAAGCACTTGAAAACTGGAGCAGGGAGGCACTAAAAGCGTGCCTTCTGAGGTACCCCTTGAGTCTTACTTATAGTTTTTGGAATCTGAACTGCCAATAACCAGAAGAACTGACCTGAAAATACCAAAAGCCCTTGGTTGCATCTGCCAATAGCCAAACTCCGCTGTTCCGGACAGCTATGCGCAGTCCAACCTGGTCTGCCAACAGCGTGGCTCCGCTGTTCTGAACAGCTATCCGCACCCATGGGGGGGGGGGGGGGTCAGCTCGCCATCAATCCCTCTCCGCGAGAGGCGGGCGCGACCTGGCTCTAGCGGCTCGCCTATTCTTCTTGGGCGAACTCGAGCCGGACCGCCGCGACCCGTCCGTCCTCTGCCGAGGCGGATAGGTAGCCAGGTCGCGTATAGGGGACGGACTGGCGTCCATTATGACCCTCTGAATGGTTCGCGGATCGCGGGCCGTCGAGCCCATCCGCGAGTACCGGTTCGACGAATGACGCCCCCCGCTCCGGTTGACGATTCCCTGAGCGAGCGGGAGGGGTAGGGGAGTCGTTGAGCACTCGGCTCGCTCGCCTGAACTGACCGGGAGCGGACCAGCCTCTTGCCGCATGTCTGTTTGTTGCTCGGGTGCGGGTTGCGGGACTGGGTCCGCTCGATCTTCCAGGTGGGGCCCGTTCGACGAACACGAGGTTGTACACAATCCCCTCTCTTTTTGAGCTTGATAAAGCTCGGAAAGAACCATCCAACTCGCGTGTTCGGCGAGTACTATGCTGAGCTGGCAGGGAATCTTCTGGTGGGGCCCCACTACTCGGCTATAAATATACCACTGAGCCCAGGGGGTGGGGGTCTCCCCAGACCATCTCGTTTTTCAAGCGGACTGCAGCTTCCTGATGCCGGTCAGCGAAGAGGTGCGAGCCCGCCTGGCGGCCGCGGGCCAGAAGACTTGGGAGGAAGCCCTCGAGGCCGCCCCTTGGTTAGCGTGTGGGTCTCCCGGCCCTCTCTTTAGGCCAGTAAAGGGAAAGATTGTGAGACGGTCCCCGACGAATAACTTCCCAGGCTCCGGCTCGGCGGCTGGTGTCGAGGTCGCTTCTGAGGTACGCGACCTTCCTTCTCGGCTTGTTGCTACATTTATGATCCTTGGTCTTGCAGGCATTGCCCCGTGAAGACGAGGGGGACGGGGGGATGATCGCCCCCCTCCCTTGTCGTTTGAGAGGGCTGCTAGTCCCTCAGGTCTGGACCGCCCACCCCCGAACACCCCTCGCTCGCCCGTTCCTCCCGGATTTGGGAAATCTCTGGCGGCCTTCGAGGGAGATCCCTTTCAGGGTCGGCCAGGCTCCTCTCGTCCTTCCATCGTTATGGACGACGTGCCAATCCCTAGTAAGCTCGTGCTCAGCGCTTGACTTGTCCTCGCTCGTTCCTTCTGAATCGCCCTTTTGCAGGCTACAACATGATCTCCTCCGAAACGGAGATGAGTGAAGGGTACTCGCCTCCGCCTGACGTGGATGGCGTTTCAGATTACCTGGGCGACCCGACTGATGCGGTGGGGATGAAGAGGCAGGTGACGCGGCTGTTCCAGAAACATACTCTGCTGCTTCAGGAGCTCGTGAAGAGGGTCGACCAAGACAAGGCCGACACCAAGGCTCGGCTCGCGGCCCTGGAGGGGGCCCCGCGCGCAGAAGAAGGTGGCGAGGTCACTTCGCCCGGCGTGCACATTACACGGGCCGAGGAGCGCCTAAGGAGTGCCTCGGAACAAGTTGGCCTGGCCCAGCAGGAGCTGGTGGCGGTGCGCGATTATCACTATTCTCGCGTGCTGCCGCGAACCGGAACGCAATGGCGGGGCAGATGGAAGTGGATCCAATACTGATCCACCCTTCCTCCCCCCTGTTTGCGGGATGTCGCTGGGTTGCTACTATTTCAAAGACTTATTCTGTATCTGTAATGATTTGCGACTCTCTTTTCCCGCCTGTGGGCCTAATTTTTGATTCCTGATGCATGTCGAAATTACCATATTGCTGCTTTTATTCTCCGCGGGGCGGGCTCGAGTGTACCCGCGTCCTCCGCCCGCCTTCCCCCTGGGTGCGAGGGCAGGTCAGGGGATGGACTCGCTCAACCCGCCATCCCGATCGTGGCGGGAGCGGGCCGAGGGGCTCGCCAGCCAGGAGTCTCCCCGGCTCGCTCAGAATCCTGGGCGGGTGCGGGCCGAGACTCGCCCGCTCAATTCTTGCGCTGGTGCGATCTGGCGAGACCCGCACCTGAACGGCCTTGACGGGGTGGTTGCGTGTCGGGAAGTCGAACCGTCAGGCCTGACTTTTGCTACACGCACCTTTCCTGTCAGCGGGAAATTTCCCGCCCTTTCATTCTCCCTATAAATAGGCTTTGCCGGTTCTTATCCTCCCACCGCTTCAAAGCACTCTCCCACTTCCTGCTATCTGCGAAGCACGGCCCGCGTTCGCTCTCTGGATCTATCCCGCTTGACAGGCAGTAGTTTGGCGGAATGGGCGGCGGCGGCGGCGATGCGGATGGGCGAAGCAAATGTGCCTGGACCTTCTCGGAGCATGACTTTCCCCACGCCGTCCTCTCAGAGCGCGAGTACCTAGTTGCCCTCGGCGATCACGTCCCGCCTGGATTTTCGGCGAGACGGACTGGGGAGGGGGAGAAAATCAACGATCTGTCCAGGGACGAGCTCGCCATACCCCTGGCTCACTTTGAGGTGGGTCTTCGGCTTCCCCTGTGGCTCGAGGTGCGTCAAGTGCTGAAGTACTTCAGGGTTGTCCGAGGCCAGATGACCCCTAACTCTGTGGCCGTTATGGTAGGGTTCGCCTGCTTTCTGCGGGAGGAGCGGGTCGAGTTCAGTCTCGCGGTTTTCCGCAAACTATTCTCCTTCCGCGCGAACCGGGACGGGACCGCCTACTTCTCCAGCGCCCACCTCAAGGTGCGGGAGATCGTTAATAAGAGTCACAACTGGCTCCAGAAGTTATTGTTCGTCAAGGGGGATTTCGGCAACGTCCCCTTCTCGCCGGTGCAGCTCAGCGAGGCGAGTTACCGCCTGCCCAGCCTAGGGGGCCACGAGGCCAACCTTTGCGGGTTCTTCGCCGGGAAGAACTTCGAGGTCGCATACTTGCGTCGCAACCTCAATGACCTTGCTGTCGTCCCGCCTGGGGGAGGTTTGCCACTCGCCACTGCTCTGCCTTACTCTTTTCTTCTTTGGTCTTACCCTCTCTTGTTGGCAGGCGAGCGGGATGTTCCCCTTCATCCCCCCTACGAGAGTGCGCGGATTCCCCCCGGGGTCCTCGCCCGGGCTCAGGCCGGAGACGCCGCTTAGCGCGACGCCCCGTCGGTCCCTGCTAAGAAGTGGCCGGGCGGCGTACAACCCGTTCCCCCGCCCAAGATGGCGAAGACTACGGAGCAGCAACTCGCCGGGGGCCAGAGAAAAAGTAAGGCCCCGGTGGATCAACCGGCCGAGGGTCTTCCCCCTTTGGTCGCTTCGACCAGCGACACCCCTAGCGGGGCGGCGGGAACCTCCGCACCGCCGGACGGGTCGCAAACTGCTGTGAAGCCGGTACCGAGAGGGCACCGCAACTTCGATTACGGCGAGAAGTACCTGGACGAGCTCGGCGTTCCACTTCTGTCATGGGACAAGGAGTCAAATCGCGCGGTGGTCTCGACCCTGTTGCCGAGTTGGTTGGAGCAGGATACCATCGGCGGGGAGGCCTATAACTTCTCCTTCGGCCTCTACTCGCGAGAGGACGCCGCTATCTACGACAAGGAGGCGACGCGAGTACTGGTGCATGAGAGCGCGCGGGCCCAACTGCGTGGCTTGGAGCTGGCCCACATGATTGGGAGGCGCTGCACCCAGCTGGAGCGGAACGCCACATCCCTCCAGAAGTTGGCGGACGAGAAGGAGGAGGCCCGAAAACTCACTCAGGAGGACGCGGATCTCCAGAGGAAGCGGGCCGACGCGGCCGAGGAGACCCTCATGCAGTACTTGGGAGGGGTGGTACGCACTTACTCCTGATCACCGCTCCTTCTCGCGAATCCGCCTTACGCTTTTCTTTCCTTCTCTCAGGATGCGGCGACGGCCAGTCGGATGGGTGCTGAGATCGCCGCCCTTGGTCAGGAGAAGTCAGCGCTGGAGGCGCGGGTGCACGAGCTGGAGGCTGCCGCCGCTATGCCTCCGCCGGATAATAGGGGCTGCCCGCTCGAACACCATTCTGACTACGAGTTGGAGGTGCTGATGCAGAAAAACGCCGCCAGCGCCGCGAAGTATACGATGCAGATGCTGCGACGTGCGGATCTCCTTAAGAGCGAGGCCCCGGAACTCTCGGCGAGCGACGTGGTGCCGGCGTTGTTCCTCCCTGTGTCGGATCCCGGGGATAAGTCCTTCCAGCCCATCTAGGACTTCCCACCCAGGATTTTGCATCGCCCTCGCTTCTTTGTCATTTGCTTTTTAGATGTATACACCATGTATTTTTAGTTTTTTGAGATGTAAGCGCGAGCCGCGCCTAGACTGTGGTTTTCATCTATTAATGATCTTATAAATGCTTCCTCGCCTGCCTCACACGCATACTTGCTATTACCACGTGGGGCGACCTGCCTCCGCGGCCCAGCCCCGCTGAGGTGGCTACTCGCCCACCAAGCGAGGCGAGCCGGCTCGTCGCTCGCTTGTGTCATCAGATTTCTCGCGGGTTCTCGCCTAGGTTCTCGCCTCCTTTCGGCCGTCTTTTTGGGGGCTGGATGATTACGCTAGACCCCCCCCCCCCCCTTTCGGTTAACCTTCGCGACTCCAGCCCCTAATCGACACCATCGAGTGGCTTCCCCTCCTTCCCCCGCCAGCTAGGTGAGAGCCTGGCAGCGGGATCTTTTCGGGGTCCAAACTCATTCCATCGAGTGACTTCCGGCCCTGCCAGCTAGGTGAGAGCCTGGCAGCGGGATCTTTTCGAGGCCAAGGATGACACCGAGTGACTTCCAGCCCTGTCAGCTAGGTGAGAGCCTGGCAGCGGGATCTTCTTGAGGCCAAAGATGACACCAAGTGACTTCCGACCCTGCCAGCTAGGTGAGAGCCTGACAGCGGGATATGCTCGGGGTCCACAACTACCGCCATCGAGTGACTTCCGGCCCTGCCAGCTAGGTGAGAGCCTGGCAGTGGGATCTTCTCGAGGCCCACGGATGACACCGAGTGACTTCCGACCCTGTCAGCTAGGTGAGAGCCTGACAGCGGGATCTGCTCGGGGTCCACAACTACCGCCATCGAGTGACTTCCGGCCCTGCCAGCTAGGTGAGAGCCTGGCAGCGGGATCTTCTCGAGGCCCACGGATGATACCGAGTGACTTCCGGCCCTGCCAGCTAGGTGAGAGTCTGACAGCGGGATCTGCTCGGGATCCACAACTACCGCCATCAAGTGACTTCCGGCCTTGCCAGCTAGGTGAGAGCCTGGCAGCGGGATCTTCTCGAGGCCAAGGATGACACCGAGTGACTTCCGGCCCTGCCAGCTAGGTGAGAGCCTGACAGCGGGATCTGCTCGGGGTCCACAACTACCGCCATCGAATGACTTCCGGCCCTGTCAGCTAGGTGAGAGCCTGACAGAGGGATCTGCTCGAGACCAAGGATGACACCGAGTGACTTCCGGCCCTGCCAGCTAGGTGAGAGCCTGGCAGCGGGATCTTCTCAGGGTCCAAACACATTCCATTTCTCTATGCAGGCTAGCTACGACAGTACTGAAGTGTTGAAGAAATTTATTATAATAAAAGTATCGTTTACATGCTTCAGGGAAAAAAATGTTTTAAGTCGTCACCACTCCATGTGTGACTCAGGGTCTCGCCCTCTACATTTTGGAGTCGATAGCCTCCTGACTTCAAAGCTTCTTTTATAATGAATGGTCCCTCCCAGCTGGGATTGAGCTTTCCTACGGATGCTGACCTCCCTGCCGCATCCACCTTCTTCAGCACCAAATCCCCTTCCACGAACTGTTTCACCCTGACATGCTTGTCAAAGTACTTGGCCATTCTCCTTTTCACTTCCTCCTGCCGGATGGCGGCAAGGTACCTCAGCTCCTCCACCATGTCAAGGGAGAGTCTCAGCTCCTCCTCGTTCTCGGCTTGTCATTCCTCTCGGACCTCTTTGGTCGCAACGACTCGCGGCGTCTGAACTTAAAATTCCACGGGGAGCACTGCCTCGCACCCATGGGAGAGCTTGAAGGGGGTCTCTCCAGTAGCCGTGTTGGGGGTGGTTCTTAGGGCCCAAAGAACCGCGGGAAGCTGCTCCACCCAGCTCCCCTTCAAATTCTCCACCTTCTTCTTGAGGAGGTTGACGATGATCTTATTTGAGGCCTCCACCTACCCGTTGCTCCTGGGATGATGAACCGAGGCGAACCTGAGGTCGATTTCGAGCTGCCCGCAGAAGTTGGTGAATTTGGCGCTGGTGAACTGGGGCTCGTTGTCTGTGACGATGGCCTGAGGTAATCCGTGGCGGCAGATGATTTCTCCCCAAACAAAGTTTCTGATTACCTGGGAGGTTACCTTGGCCAGTGCCTTCACCTCCATCTACTTGGAGAAGTAGTCAATCATTACCAGGAGGAACCTTCTCTGGCCACTGGCTTGGGGGAATGGCCCAACCAAATTCATTCCCCAAATTGCGAAGGGCCAGGGGGCCGTGATACTTTTGAGCCGCTGGGCCGGTCGCAGCTGGAGGGGGGCAAACAGCTGGCACTTATGGCACCTCCTTGCGAACTCCGCGGCGTCTCGGCCCAGGGTGGGCCAGAAATATCCTTGCCTGACTATCCTTCCTTCCAGGGTCCGACTCCTGGAATGACTCCCACATTCCCTGGAGTGGACTTCCTCCAAGATCCTCTGCACTTCGCCCCCGGCCACGCAGCGAGCCAGCATCCCTGAGAGGGTCTTCCTGTACAGCTGTCCGTCCTGGAGGAGGTAATACGCTGACTTGTGCCTTAGCTTCTTCTTATCTGCCCCCTCCGGATACTCTCCCGTGGAGAGGAAAGCCACCACTGGGTCCATCCATGAAGTTTGTTGATCAATTTCCATGAGCTATCCCTCTTCGATGGAGGGGCGGAACAGGTCGGTGATGGTACCCCCCACCTGGGGTCCATGCTTTGCTAGCTAATCGGCTTGTTCATTCTCTTCCCTGGGCACGTGTCGGATGGTGAAAGTTTGAAAAGTGCCTATGACCCCCTTTACCTTGGCCAAGTATGATCGCAGGGTGGGCTCCCTTGCCTCGAACTCCCCGTTGATCTGGGAAGCCACTACCATGGAGTCAGTAAGGACCTCCACATCCAACACCCCTAGCTCCCTGGCTAGACGAAGCCCTGCTATCACGGCCTCGTACTCGGCCTGGTTGTTGGTAATGGGAAAGTGCACCACCACCGTCTGCTCGATTCGAGTCCCCTGAGGGCTTTCCAGGATCACCCCCACTCCTAGGGAATGCCTCCCCGAGGCACCATCTGTACCGCCCCCACATGTCACATGCCATATAACGGTGGGTCCGGCCGGGGCCCCACGCCATATATCACAGACAAGCGGAGGAATTACGTGTGGAAATCAAAATCTATGCGTATCCTTAACTCATTCCATTCTAGCGCAGCATATTTTTATGTTAGCATGAACTCAAACCAAAATGTCCACCAATATATAAATACCACAAGTGCACCAAGCTTTTATTCATCACAACTATATATATAAACATAGTTTCCATACACCACCATGGACGATCCAGCAAGTTCCGATTCAGTCCTAGCATCGAAGTGATTCACATCACGCTTCACTTCCGCTCAGCCTCCCGATTTTGAAATTCGCGATTAAGAGACAAATTAAACACCCGAGGCTGAATTTCACCAACGGAGCTTTGCGGCTCTTGCACGTCCATAGCATGAAAGCGAGGTTGCGTCCGGGGTGCAGATGATTCGGCCACTGCTTTACCCTTTTCTTCATATGATGCACCTATCTTTTTCTCACTCCCTGGAGGTACATGCCAACAAAATTTTGTTATGTGTCCTTGCTGTCCACATTTATAGCATATACGCGTATCAACACGTCCTGGCCCATACGTAGCCCCCGAAGAAACCGTCGACGGAGCTGATTCCACCGGCCTAAATCTTTTCTTTTCTCGTCGTTGAAACTCCAATTGATCCGATGGCGGCACTTTAAACTCTGCCTTTTCCGCTGCCAGTCTCTTATTCTCTTGCACTCGCTTCATATCTTTTTCCAAGGCACGGGCTGTATCGACCAACGCTTGGAAGCCTTGGCTCACTGAACTCGGAAGTGCCAACCTCAATTCATCCCGTAATCCTTTATAAAACCAATTTGTCTTTCGCGCTTCCTCCGCGAAGGAGATCCCGCATATCTCCCCAATCTCGTAAACTCATGCAGGTAGGTATCAATATCTCGCTCACCCTGCACCAAACGTAAAAACTCATTTTCCATCGCAATCCGCTGCGACACTGGCACATACTTGGCTAAAAATATTTGGGAGAATTCTTCCATAGAAACTTCAGTTAAACCTCGACCTGCCAAGTGATGCACTTCAATTTCATCCCACCATAATCTCGCATCGCCTTCCAACAGAAAAGTGGCCAACGTCACTTTCTGCTCCTCTACCGTCCGGATTGCAGTTAGGATCCTTTTTACCCTTGCCAACCAATCTTCTGCCTGCGTTGGTGAAAGCGCTCCACCAAACGTAGGTGGATGAAAGTGCATAAAACGTGTCACTGAGTCGTCACTTGTTTGCGCTTCCACCACCACTGCAGCATGCTCTTGCCTTGCACCAGGCCTTGCCTGTCCAGTTGGTTGTGCCTGTAACACTGCAAGTACTGTCTCCGTCACCACCCGTATGGCTTCTGCCGAGGGAGGCATAGGCACTTCCACGGGTGCTGCACTCTCATCAGACCGCTGGGGCTCAGACGGCCCAGCTCCATCCCTCGCCACCTATCAATGTACAGAACACCATTAATACGTCAAATCATAACGGTCCTGCTACATTGACTACACACTCACGCACATCATGTGCATGACATACATTCCTAGTGGACATTCATGAGTTCATTTATGTTCTCTCCTCCCAAACAATCTCAACATGGCTCTGATACCACTTTGTAACGCCCCCACATGTCACATGACATATAACGGTGGGTCCGGCCGGGGCCCCATGCCATATATCACAGACAAGCGGAGGAATTACGTGTGAAAATCAAAATCTATGCGTATCCTTAACTCATTCCATTCTAGCGCAGCATATTTTTATGTTAGCATGAACTCAAACCAGAATGTCCACCAATATATAAATACCACATTTATATATTACAACACCAGGAATGTATACAACCCACACACCCTGGCCTTATGGCCTTACAGGTTTCTCTTTTACACATCAATAATTTCGTACATCGGCACGCATGCCGGCCACACATGAAATCCAAACACAACTCTTCGTATGGCCTTCAAGGGCCTATAACAGCAAGCTAGCCATTCTTTCCACTTATGCATTTCACGCCACAACACCTGCAAGTAGACATCCAAACCAACACCAAAAACAAAGTAACGGTCAGCATTTGGCTGACCCATTATAACGACCCTACCCCCTACCCGGGGTAGTGGTTCCTTCCCTGTATGCAGTGCTATCATCTATCAGCAAGTATCATCAAGCAGCATATGCATATCATTCTCTTTATCCCGCTAGCAAACACATCACATCACAAATGCTAGAATCCACCAGACGTTCCGTGCACTCAGGGCACCTTCTTGGCGTACCGGAATCCACCAGTCGTACACCGCCGATCTGAGGTGTTAACTTGTTGGTTGACCGGACCTAGTCCACCAGTCTCGCAAGCTGGCGACATCCCGCCCAAACCACTCAGAGGTACAATCTCTCAGCATCCATACACAACCAGAGTAGGTCGACCCACACCATGTGGTGTAGCACGCCGGGTTTATCCAAGCTCCCCAGGCATTTCTACCCATCGACCCCCTCCTATTCCGATCGACCCACCCATGTGGTGCAGCAAGCCGGGTTTAACTCGGCTCCCCAGGCATTGCCACCAATCGATCCCTACCTCACGAGATCAACCCACCCTAGTGGTGTAACAGGCCGGGTTTATCTCGAGCTCCCCAGGCGTGCTACCAATTGATCATTTCATAACCAGGAGCTTCACCAAAGCCTCCTCACATTCAGCAGCACATCCATACATTCAGCACAACAGAAAGCCATTTGCATCTCAACAAATCCACGGAGTCTTCTCTGGTTTACCCATGAACATCACCAATCCAGACTACCGGTCCAGATAGGCTTCACACAGCATGCCTATGCCGTACTCCATAATTCCGGCTCTATATGCAGACTCACCAAAGGAATCACTTCCGCAAATCCACCTCTTGGTGGAGGATTCCAAGCACATGCATAAAGGAAGGACTTCGATGTCCAAGAAGGAGATCGTTACCCTTGAAGAGCGCTTCGGTGCCATGAAGTAGCCGGATGGAAATCACCGTCTCGGCTCTGCCTTCACGAATCCGCTCTCGGATCTTCGCTCCACACTCCGCAGCTCCTACAGCAGCTGGTAGTCTCCTCCCTTCCCTCTTGCCTTAGGCCTTTCTTCCTCCCTTTCTTGGAATAAAATGAAGAAGAAGAAGAAGAAGAAGAAAAGAGGGTTTATACCCCTTTTTCTCGGCCTTCACAATACTTGGACAGAGCCCAACCACTGGATCCAGGAAGAGGGAAACAAACGGCTCAGATTTGGCCAGAAAAACTTGAACACGGCCTGACACGCCCTGTGACACGCCCGTGTCACAGGCCGTGTCCCTCTAAGCGACAGTCAACCGACTCAATCCAACCAATACACCGCCGTGTGACACGCCCGTGTCACGTGCCGTGTCCACGACACGCCCTCAGACACGCCCGTGTTTGAGACCGTGTGCATCAACGAAAATAATCCCAAAACAACCCGAGACTTCACACGGCCTGGCACACGCTCGTGTTCCTGGCCGTGTGCACCTGGACACACCCGTGTCCCGCAAACACGCCCTAGAGCTGAGTTCGACCACTGACACGCCCTGTGACACGCCCGTGTCACAGGCCGTGTCCTCACTCAACACTCGACACGCGACGATCATCGAGCAAAATTCGTCGACCTCACGACTCGACACAACCCAGGCCTGACACGCCCTGGGACACGCCCGTGTCCCAGGCCGTGTCACCCATGCCTGAACCCAAATTGGCCCAAAATGACCCAGAACTTCGGGGTGTTACACCATCCACCCTCACCTTCCAAGGAGTCGGGCGGGTGAGTTTTTCCTCCGCCACTTCAACCACGTAGTCGGCCAAGAAGTCGGCCATCGCTTGAGCTTTGATCGAGAGCTGTGGAACGAAGGAGACATCGAAATCGCTCAGTTCCACCGACCACTTAGCCAGCCTGCCTGAATATTCCACCCCCTCAAAGATGTTGCGGAGTGGATGTTCGGTCACCACTCGGATTGAGTGTGCCTGGAAGTAAGGTCGCAGCCTCCGGGCCGAGATGATCAGGGCGAAGGCTAGCTTCTCCAAAATCGGATACCGGAGCTCGGCCTTCCTTAGGACCCGGCTCACGTAGTAAATAGGGAGTTGCCTCTTCCCCTCTTCACGAACTAAGACGGAGCTCAAGACCTCCGCCCCGACCCCGAGATATAAGAACAGGTCCTCCCCCTCCTTCGGCCCTTGGAGCAGCGGAGACTGTGTCAACTACACTTTGAGGGCCTAGAACGCCTCCTCGCACTCCTTAGTCCATTCAAACTTTTGTCCGCCCCTCAGCGTTTTGAAGAAGGGGGAGCACTTCTCCCCTGCCCGAGAAAGGAAGCGACTCAGCCCTGCTAGCTTCCCCGTCAGCCGTTGGACCTCCTTAGCATTCAGCGGGGACCCCAGCTCCAAGATGGCCCTGACCTTATCCGGATTCGGCTCGACCCCCGCGGGGGTGAGGAGGTGCCCCAAGAACTTTCCCCTGCTGGCCCCAAAGACACATTTTAGGGGATTCAGTCGCATCTTGTATTTGCGCAGGGTGGAAAAGGTCTCCTCCAGGTCCCGGAGGTGGGAGTCCACATCCCGACTTTTGATCATGAGGTCGTCTACATACACCTCCAAATTCCTCCCCCTTTGCTCCTTAAAGACCCTATCCATCAATTTCTGGTAGGTTGCCCCGGCATTCTTCAGCCCGAAGGGCATCATCCTGTAGCAGTAGCATCCATCCCCTGTGATGAACGAGACATCCTTGATGTCTGGGGGGTGCATCCTGATCTGATGATAACCTGAAAAAGCATCTAAAAAACTCATTACAAAAAAACCGACGGCTGAGTCAACCGGCGCGTCGATTCGAGGCAAAGGATAACAGTCCTTAGGACAAGCTTTATTAAGTAGGGAAAAATCGATACACATCCTCCATCGGCCGTCTCCTTTTTTAACCATTACCACGTTGGAGACCCAGCCGGGGTACTGAATCTCAGACACGAAGCCGACCTTGAGGAGTTTCGCCACCTCCTCCCTGATGGGCTCCGCCAGCTTGTCCGCAGTGGACCTCTTCTTCTGCTGAACAGGGCGTGTTCCCGGGTCTAGGTTGAGGCGGTGGCAAGCCACATCTGCGTCAACCCCCGACATCTCCGCGGTGTTCCAAGCGAAGATGTCGACGTTCTTCTGGATGCACTCCAGCATCCTGCCTCGGTCCTCCGGGGTCAGCCCCCCGCTGACGCGGATCTTCTCCATCCTGCCTCCCCGGGTGAGCACCTCCAGCTCCACCACCTCTTCTGCGGCCTCCAGCCTGGACTGCTCCTCCCATCCTTCAGCATCCCCTTCCTCCGGAACAGGGACCTCTACCTCCACCTCTTCTCCCACGGCCCTTACCTCGGCCACCTCCTCCAGATCTCCTCCTGCCGCCTCCTCCTCTGCGCAGTTCTTCATTTCCAGCTCCTCCCCTCCTGCTTCCTGCTCGACCTCCTCCATCCTTCGCCCCATCTCCTCGGCTCCCTCCTACCAGGAGATGGTGTTCACCGCAGTGACATAACACTCCCGTGCCACCTTTGGGTCCCCCTGACCCTGACCTGGACCCCCTCAGCGTTGAACTTCAAGCACTGATGGAAGGATGAGGGGACGCAGCTGAAGACGCTGATAAGGGGCCTTCCGAAGATGGCGCTGTAGCTGCTGGGGGCGTCCACAATGACGAACCTGCAGTTTCGGGACTGCCCCCCCAAGGTGACATGGAGGCCTACTCCTCCCTCCACTTCCTTCCTTTCTCCTGAAAACCCGAACAAGGACCCATCCGAGGCCAGCACCCTCTTTGCCTCCACCTTCATCGTGTCGAATGCCTTTTTGAAGACGACGTTGACGGAACTCCTGTTGTCCACGAGGATCCGAGAGACAGTGAAATTCTTGATGGCTGTCTTGATGACTAGCGCATCGCAGAATGGGTCCTCGTGGTCTGGCATGTCGCTCCTGGAGAAAGTGATCCTCTCCTCCGGGGGTGGGGTTTAGGATGTGTAGGCGACGCTTCGCCGGTACATGGTGTGGAGGCTTGCCTTGCGGGAAGCCTTGACCCTTACTCCCCCGTGGATCACTCTAATTCCTCCTCGGGTTCCAACATCCACCCGGTCTTCGCAACGATCCTCCTCCGCCCGAGGCAGGACCTCCTCAATCCTCACTTCTTGTCTGCCCTGCTGCTGCTACCGCCGTTGCTGTTCCCTATTCCCTCTCATCTCGAGGAACTCCGGGCAGGTGGCTGTGGCGTGCCCCTCTTCCTGATGGAAGTCGCAATAGGGCAGCTCCACCCTGACCTCTCTTCTCATCCTCCTCATAATCCCCCTCCTTGCTCCCAAGGCTATGACCATGGCCTCCTCTTGATCGGGGAGCCAGGGTCTCTGGCCCTGCCTCCAGCCCGGAGGGTGGAACTGATCTTGCCTCCCCTGGTAGTGACCCCTTCTGTAGTACCCTCTTTGTGGCCCCTGCCCATGCCACTCAGGTCTCCAACCCAGCCGACGGTCGGGCTCTTGATTCCCCCACCTCGGCTGCTGCTGCCACTGGAGCTGCCTTTGCTCCCTCTGCCTAGGCTCCCCTCTTCTCTCCTCCTGTCTCTTCCCTCCTCTTGATTCCTTCTCTTCCTTCATGGCCCACCTGGCCAGCTTCCTTGCAAATTCCGGGTTCGACGCCTCCACGTCGACCTCTCTCTCCGCCCTCTCCATCAACTCCTCATAGGAGAGGGGAGGGACTCTCTTCAGCTCCATTCGGAAGAAACCCTGCTGCGGGCCCAGGATAAAGGCCATCATCAGACTATGGCCCGGAATCTCTTGGAGCTGAGTAACTTCCTCCTGAAATCGGTCTACATAGCTCCCCAACGTCTCGTTCACCCCCTGCTTAATGTGGAACAAAGACTCGGACTCCTTCTTCCTCTTCTTCGAGGTAGTGAACCTCAGGATGAACCCTCGGCGCAGGTCCTCAAAGCAGTAAATGGAGCTGGCCGGTAGCTAGTGGAATCATTCCCTTGCCTTCTCCCGGACGGTGATGGCGAAAAGTCGGCATTTGAATCCGTCCGACATCTGACGGATGGAGACCACATCTTCGAACCATTGGACATGCTGGACCGGGTCTCCCTTCCCGGTGTAGTAGGACATCTCGGGTTCTCTGAACCCATCTGGAACTGGAGCTGAGGAGACCAGCTCGCTGAAAGGACTGCCTCCCCCCACCGGGCGGGCCGGCGAGTCTCGCGAGCCCAGCTCGCCGAACCGGCCTCGGGCTGCCGAGCCGGGGAAAAGCTCGCGCCCGGGGAGCTCGCACCCCCGGCCTTCCTCGACCACCTCCTTCCCAGCTCGCCTGCCGGGAGCGTCCTCGCCCAAAGAGGGGGCGACCGTGATCTGGGCTGTCGGAGTCGAGCACTCGGCCCGCGTGCCGAGTGCGAACTTGACGAGGCCCAGCACCTCATTCCTGAAGTCTTCCAACATCCCCACCGTTACGAGTGGCGGGGGGGGGGGGGGGGCGGCGAGTTCTGCCCGTCAAATCCCTGTCCTCCTGTCATTGAACTCGCTTAAGCTTTTCTTCACTGACCACGTTCCACGCTCACCGCACCAAAATGTTGAAACCGGAATCCGGCTTCCTGTGGAGTTCGACCCTTGGGGATGGGGTGGTCTCGTGCCTACTTCACTCCTGCAAAAAAAACAATAAAGAAGACAAGGAGAAACAGACCCAAGGGCTCGGTAGGGAGGTCCCACCACACACCCGGAAGATCTCAGAGCGCTTCCCCTCCTTAGCCTGATGCCGAGCTAAGGTACCCTCAGAAAGCACTTGATAACTGGAGCAGGGAGGCACTAAAAGCGTACCTTCTGAGGTACCCCTTGGGTCTTACTTATAGTTTTTGGAATCTGAACTGCCAATAACCAGAAGAACTGACCTGAAAATACCAAAAAGCCCTTGGTTGGGTCTGCCAACAGCCAAACTCTGCTGTTCCGGACAGCTATGCGCAGTCCAACCTGGTCTGCCAACAGCGTGGCTCCGCTGTTCTGAACAGCTATTCACACCCATGGGGGGGGGGGGTCAGCTCGCCATCAATCCCTCTCCACGAGAGGCGGGCGCGACCTGGCTCTAGCGGCTCGCCTATTCTTCTTGGACGAACTCGAGCCGGACCGCCGCGAAATGCCAGTCCTCTGCCGAGGCGGATAGGTGGCCAGGTCGCGTATAGGGGACAGACTGGCGGCCATTGTAACCCTCTGAACGGTTCGCGGATCGCGGGCCGTCGAGCCCATCCGCGAGTACCGGTTCGACGAATGGCGCCCCCCGCTCCGGTCGACGATTCCATGAGCGAGCGGGAGGGGTAGGGGAGTCGTTGAGCACTCGGATCGCTCGCCTAAACTGACCGGGAGCGGACCAGCCTCTTGCCGCATGTCTGCTTGTTGCTCGGGTGCGGGTTGCGGGACTGGGTCCGCTCGATCTTCCAGGTGGGGCCCGTTCGACGAATACGGGGTTGTACACTATGCCTCTGGGCACTCAACCTTTGAGGTCACCCAGTTAAGTCTGACCCGATGTCGACAGTGGGATATCATAATTATCCGCTCGCACCCTTACCAATATAGATTAATGCATCTTGCTTTGGCAAGTCCGCACTTCATCGATCGAGGCAGGAAGAGTGTCATCCATCAGAAGACATCTCAATACTTAATATTGCTTAAGAGATTTTAAGTTGTTGATTAACATTTAATCATGGTTAACAATTAACCGATGTGCACATCCACAAAATGAAACAATAGTAATCATCATCCAAATGCATCCCAAATGTGCACAATAAAATCATCATCAACACTTGATGAGCTGAGCTAAATCTGAATATCTAGAACACTTCTAAATGTTCAGATTTACATGCACTGGACATGAGCAACATGAACTCCACTTACACAGTAGACAAGCTCGTCACTTTATGTGTGAGATTCAAAATCTACCACATACTTGGTTTCACAAACCAACAAGAGTGACAATTACAGTTAAGGAGTAGCAACAAAGAAATCACGTGCGTTCTTGGTGGAGATCCAAGAATAGATTTAGGCATTTTAGAACACTTCTAAAATCTCCAGATCTACATGCCATGGATTTAACAACTTCTGAAACGTTGAATATTGCCCGAACCTCCCTCTGATACCACTGTTGGGTTTTTCTACACGACACAACACTTGTGCGCAGTTGAAATAATCAACAAGAAAAGCCCAAAGAATTCGGATCTGACAATATTCATGAATCAAGAAGTAAAGCTTGCTGTAAATAAAATTACCTTTGAGGGATTAAGTTTATACTCAACCAAGATGCTCCAGAAAAATCAGCCGGCCACTAAGCGGCTCGAGTCTTGAGCGCAGAAAGTATATCTGCGTCTCTACAGGAAATCCACACGATCGGGAGAACCCACAGCCACTTGTTAAACAAGCAATAGCTCGGGAGAGGACACTCGTCGTCTCCACAGACTACTAGATCTGTTGAAGGAGTGGCGACAGCGAGACTCGCAGGGATTGGGATCGGCGACGGCGGCGGGATCAGCAGAACACTTCTGTCGGTCTTCAAGGGCTTCCATCTTTTCGCACAGTGCGGCTCGTGTTCTTAGACATAATTATCGCATACAGTAGAAACCCTAAAACTTCCTATTTATACCCAAGGAATAAACAGAACAAATCCGCCGCTATCCGCAGGCACATGACTTAGATTACAGAACTTCGACCAGACAACCCTTGTCTAGATGAATCGTCGAGTATCCATGACATATACGATGAATCGTCGAGTATCATCTTATACTCGACGAATCGTCGAGTATCCATAAGATACCCGACGAACACAACACGATCCTCAGCTGAATCAACGCTCAACCCTGCGAAGGCGTTGAATGAACTCAACGCTGTTAATGCTTCCTGCACCAAACTCGACGAATCGTCGAATGACGTTGAGTGCACTCAATGCACTCAACACATAAGTGCTAGATTCGTAAAGTAACTATTTACTCGACGAAGGTGTTAAGTGAGTTCAACGCACTCAACGTCTGTTGGGTACGACGTTCCTTCACTTGATCTGTGACGTTCTACTACTTATTTAAGAAATTAAGTAGCACCGTTTCCGACAGTCCGGGCTTTTGGAACAGTTGGGTATGCGCTTGATCCTACATTTGGTATCAGAGGTCACGGGTTCAAGACCGGGGGGCGCTATTAAATCCTGATTTTTACCTTCTACTTGTGTGGGTCCGGCTGATCAGACAACTGTGGACATGTGGTAACCCCACCTCTGAGCCATTTGGTCCATGTGGTAACCCCACCTCTGAGCCGACGGGTTATGCTGGACGCCGGGGGGGGGATTGTTGGGTCCGACGTTCCTTCACTTGATTCGTGTCGCTCTGTTACTTATTTAAAAAATTAAGTAGCACCCTTTCCAACAGTCCGGGCTTTTGGAATAATTGGGTATGCGCTTGATCCTACAACGCCTGAGACCTTGACTCGTCGAATCAACACCATGACTAAACGAATCGCCGAGTATAGTCAATGCACTCAACGCTTAAGTGTGATACTCGTCGAATCAATAGTTTGGCTTGACGAATCGTTGAATATACTCAGCACACTCAACGCCACCATTCGACGAGTTAACGCTTAACTCGACGAAAGCGTTGGTTGGTCTCGGCGCACTCGAGGCCATTAAGCTAGGTTGAACTAAGTCTTTTTCAACTCATCATATGAGATACTTCATACAAATCCATTCTCTCAATTTCTCCACAATCTTATGTGCGACCTGATATGCTCATACTGAGTTGGCAGTGAGGCCACATGCTTGATCACTTCTAGATCACAATGGTAACACCAACAAGCTGAGCTCTTGCAGCCATGGCTCCCCAAAGGGCGAGTACACCACCTGCTTCTTGGCGAGAACCTTTCCGTCTATCAATACGATCCTTCTGCTTGTCTAGGAGAAAGCCCTTCCGCCCGACTTGGCAGAGGGCCTTCACTCTCTCTGGGCGAGTGCGGGTCTGCCTACCCCACTCACCAACTTTGACCCACTCAGCGAATACGGGGTTATACACAATCATCGCTTTTTTGAGCTAGTTCTACACTTGAAAAGAAGAGTCCAACCCTCGGTATTCAGTGAGTGCTTGCTGACCTGGCAGAGAATCTTATGTGGGTCCCTCCCTTGCTCTCTATATATCCTAGGTCGGACCCTAACATGGTAACATCTGTCCATTTCACTGTTCGTCTCATGAGCTCCCGCCACCCCGACATTGCATGCCAGAATGGCCTCGAGGCCCCTCTCGCAAGAGCTACTAGACCGTCTCGCCGTTGCGCAAGCGAAGACAACCTCCAAAACTTCCAGATATGTCGCGTGACTCTCTTCCAAAAGGCCCGCAGATTCGACGTATCGACCGAGAAAGGCCAAGACGGTTCAGCAAAACCATGCGGTGGAGGAGTCTGCCTCTCCGACCCTGACTCCCCAACGTAAGAACCTTGTCATCCAAATGAAACTATGTTACTCCTCTGCTCTATCGATAACCCAAAAAAGCATTATACTGAGAAATTGATCCACTCGTAGGAACCACTTGCGGAAAGCGATGTTGTGGTCCCCATGATGAATGCCGAGATACCCCGACCCTCTGATGGGAATGGACAGCAGATCCAGGAGTTCGCTCCTTAAGTTGCTCCAGTCGTACCCCCACTCACTTCTGGGCTTGTCCCCCTGCTCAAGCACCTTCTCCCCCTCTACTTCTTCAACTTCCATCACCTCCACCTTACTCTCCTACAGCTCCACTTCCCTAACTTCTGGGGCACGCACCACCCCTTCCTCCTCCCTCTTCTCCTATGCCACCACCTCCGCCATCTCTGACTTCTCTGCAGCTTCTCCCCGGTCACTTCCATCTCGTCGCCTGCCTCCTACTAGGCCTCCAAACCTCTCTCCCACTCCTTCGCTTCTGCCATCTAAGTTATGGTGATGACGGACATTACGTAGCATTGCCTCGCCACCTTCGGGTCCCTCGATCCGGACTTGGACCCCCCCCCCCCCATCGTTGTTGAATTTGAGGCACTGATGGAATGAGGAGGGGACGTAGTGGAAGGTGCTGATGAGGGGGGCCCAAAGATGGCGTTGTATCTGCTCGAAGCGTCAATAATGACGAACTGGCAATTCCTCGACACCCCCACCATCACATAGAGTCCAACTCCTCCTTCAACTTCCTTCCTCTCTCTCCTGAGAAACCGAACTGTGGTCCATCCAAGGCCAACACCGTCCTATCATCCACCTTCATCTCATCGAAGGTCTTCTTGAAGATCACATTCACTGAGCTCCCGTTATCAACTAGTATCCGAGAGACTGTGAAGTTCTTGACGACCATCTGGATCACCAAGGTGTCACAGCACGGGTCTTCGTAGTCTGGCATGTATTTTGATAAGAAGGTGATCTTTTCTTCCGGGTGGAGTTTGGGAGGTCGAGGTGACGCTCTTCTGGAACATGGTCTGGAAGCTCCCCTTGCGAGTGTTTCAATCTCTACTCCTCTGTGGATCACTCTGATCTCCCCACGGGCCCCCACATCAGCCTAGTCCTTGCACCCGTCCTCTCCTACATACAGAACCTCCTCTATCCTCACCGGTGGTTGTTGCTGAACTTGCCTTCTGGCCTCGGAGCTCTTCTTTCGTCCTCTCTTCTCATTGTCTCCCTGCTTCCAGCTCCTTCACCTCCTCCTCAGCCAACCTGGCTAGCTTCTTGGCGAATGCTGGGTTGACCATCTCACTTTCTATCTCCTTCGTCGCCCTGTCCATCAACTCTTCGAAGAAAATGGGGCACCCTTTTCAACTCATGCTAAAGCACCCCTGCCTCAAGCCAAGAGTGAAGACGAGCATTAGGGTATACCCCGGGACCTCCTAAACCAGAGGGATGTCTTCTTGGAACTGGTCGACGTAGCTCCCCAACATCTCCTCTAACTTTCGCTTGATCGCGGACAGACACTCCGCTCCCTTCTTCCTCTTCTTCGACTTTGAGAACCTCAATAATAACCCACATGACAAGTCCTCAAAGCAGTAGATGGAACTGGAAGGGGCTGGTGGAACCAGTCCCTTGCCTTATCCTTCAGGGTGATTACAAAAATTCGGCACTTGAATGCGTCAGACATCTGCTTGATAGAAACGACATTCTCGAACCACTGAACGTGTTGCACCGGGTCATCCCTGCCCGTGTAGTACGACATCTCTGGCCACTTTTTTTTCACCGGGCCATTGTCGCTAGCACAATGGAACGCTGTTTCTTGAAGTTGTACTGTGGCATTTTGCTCAAAATGTGCCACTTTTTTTTTCCACACTCCAAACGTTCGCTCGATCACACTGCGAAGAGATGAATGTGCCTTATTGAAATGTTCTTGTCTTCCTTGTACAGGCCGACTCACACGAGCAAAGTCTACCAAGTGATATCTTGTTTCTGGATACACATACACACACACACACATTCATACAGACACACACACACATATTTATAAACACAAACACACACCACATACCCCCCAAAAAAATCACACATACACACACATTCATACACACACACACACACATTCATAAACACATACACACACACATATTCACAAACACATACACACACACACACAAAAAATAACACATACACACACACACACATTCATACACACACACACATATTCATAAACACATACACACACCACATACCCCCCAAAAAAATCACACATACACACACACACATCATGAGATACACCAATAAACACAAACATCATGAGATACACCAAAAATAAACAGAAACATGATGAGATACACCATGAGATACACCAAAAATAAAATATGGTGGAGGAAATAAACCTTGCAATGGAGAAGAAGATTTAGCTAGGGCAGAGGAATGTGGAGGAGGAGATCGGGTAGAGAAGCACAGCACGCCGAAGATCTGGAGCCGGAGATCTGGAGGCAGATCGGGAGGAGCGGAGATCTGGAGCTCTGCGGGAAGGATGGATGACGCCGGAAATGGGCAGGAAGGCAGGTGACGCCGGCGATCTGGAGCT
Source organism: Platanthera guangdongensis (assembly GCA_039583875.1). Classification (NCBI taxonomy): domain Eukaryota; kingdom Viridiplantae; phylum Streptophyta; class Magnoliopsida; order Asparagales; family Orchidaceae; genus Platanthera; species Platanthera guangdongensis. The sequence continues at coordinate 219,171,069 of CM077163.1, read as the reverse complement.
CTGCGGCTGGACGACGCAGGGGATCTGGACCTCTGCGGGAAGGTGTGCCGGAAATCGGCTGGAGGAGGCGCGACGAGATCGGGATCGGGAGGAAGGATTTGGGAGAATCGCGCGTGGGAGAGAATAGGCGGAAAGGAGCGCGATTTTTTGGACGCCAGACGCGGGGGGGGGGGGGGGGGGGGGGGATAGCATTGGAGGAATAGGTTATTCCGCTGTTTATTGATCCGCGATTACTAAAACACCACATAAAACAAACATGATTAATAACGGCTGCGGATCAGAGAGCAGATTTCTGATCCGTAGCCGCTGTCCCAAACAGAGCCTTTGATGTTCAAAACTTTTGCATTTGACTTTTGCTTTTGACCACATAAAATTAAAAAGATTTATGTTTAAATAAACGAGCCTGCACTATTATTGGGATTGATCTGGGACTCGGATGGAGCCGCACAAAAGAAAGTGGCGGTCCCACATTAGATCCTACGTGGATCATACGTGGAAACCCAATGACTTTTTGTTAAGTATAAAGGGATTAGGGCTGCCTGATCTCTGATTTGAGATCAGACGGTACCTATAGCACTACAATGGCAGTGGACTTTCAGTTTCCGTCCACTTTCGCGGTTATGATTGCATCTCTCAAGTCGGACGGCGGGCAGGCGAGAGCGGCTGAACTGGCGAGTGGGCCCCACGAGTACATTTAAGTTACTTGCCGCCGTCCAATTTGATAGATGCAAGCATAGCCGCGAAATGTACATCTCCATTCCACAGAGGATCCGGTCCCACCGTCCGGCCATCAGATCATCGCGTTGTCACCTCCAGACAGCTTACCAAAGGCATACACACCTTCCGGCAGTAGTCCGACAGCTTGGCGTCGCCGCCGACCACCAGGAGCATGCTTCATAGAGACTTAACTCCTGGACTGCCAGGTCTCTGCTCTCTGGCAATGTTGCTGCCTTAAACCCTCCCGTAGATGATTGTTGCTCCCTCTTCAGCAAGTTATGGCTCCCTTAGCGGGCCAAAAGGTCCTAAGGAGCCCTTTCATACAAACTGGAGAGGAGGGTGATGGGAGGTGGTATGTGGCACTCGGGCAGTCTCCACCTTCTTCTCCGGTGCCGACAGGGAGATCCAAATCGCCGACGACAGTTTAATTCTTGGTTGGGAGGGTGGAGCTTACCTATCAAAGGCCTATGTGGGCTTTTATATAGCAGTTTTCAACTTCTTCTTTTTATCTGGGTAGAGTTAGATTAGGGTTTTTCAACTCAAGTTGTCTTAAGGGCATCTGGAGGGATTAAGGGTTGGTTGTACTTGTTTGGTATATATTAGAGTAATTAGGATTGGGTTGGGTTAGGCTAGGGTTGAGTTTAAAATATCTAAAACCCCTCTTGGTTTAGGCTAGGTAGAGAGATTTAACCTTAGGACTAATTGTGCTTTGGGTTGGGCTAGTCACATGGCTGAAAGACCAGCAAGGTTTACCTTGGGTTAATGCCCCAAAAAACTTGGGAGTGAGAAGCTTATTTTAACCTTTGGAAAATTCTCTTCAAAGAAGGGTTTGTCTAAAGTCAATCCTAAGTGGGTCCCCCATGTGAGTCATAGTTGTCGAGTTACCGGTCAATGTTGATGTGTTGAGGTTGAATTCAAGCGTTTACGCTTTTTGAGATGTCGTACTATTTTAAGAGATTTATTTTTATTAACTTGACTAAACGATGTCAAAATTGGGCGAAATAAGTTTCATTGCACTCGTATTGACCATACGAATCCAATGTAATTGACTAGAGTGAATTCTGGGCTCGTTTGCTCAAAAAGTGATTTTGGGTATGTTTAGATCACAAAAATTGAAATTGCAGAATTGAAATTCATCCAATTCTAATTCCCACAGGAATTGGAATTGGTTTGAATTCCAATGTAGTTGTTCGGCTGTATGATAGATTTCTAAAATTGGAATTGGTTTAAAATTTTTTTTCTCATGACTGCAAGATCGGGCGACAACGATAATTTGAAGTTGGAGTCTTATGTCACTCGGATGAAGTTATTGCAAGATCGGGCGGCGGCGGCGGTGAGCGATCCGGCGGCGGCGGCGAGATCAGCGGCGGCGAAATCGGGCGGCGACGGCGAGATCGGGCAGCGGCGACATGATCGGGCGGCGACGACGAGATCGGGTTGGGGCAGCTGCGAGATCAGTTTGCGGCGACGGCGAGATCGGGCGATGACGATGTGATCGGGCGTCGATGGACATAGTAAAAAACTAAATTTCATGAAATATCTGTCTTTATCCCTAAGAATTGGTCATAATACAAAATTGAATTCCATGGAATTGGAACAATTCCAATTCTGAGGGAATTTCTAACATCTGAACACTGTAATTGAAATTCTATTGCCCTAATTCTAATTCTCAATTTCAATTCTAGAGATCCGAACGGGCCCTAAACGACCTGAGATTTAAATGAAATGAGTTACATTGCACTTGTATGGGTCATACAAGTCTAATGCAACCGATAGAAGTTAGTTTTGAGCTCATTTGCTCAAAATGATATTTTTGAGTCGTCGTGTTGAACGATGTGACCAAAAATGGCTACTTTCATTAAACGACCTCAAATTCGAATAAAACGAGTTGTGTTGTACTTATATGAGCCATACATGCTTCATGGAACTGACAGAAGTCAATCCTGAATTTGTTTGCCAAGAAAGTTATGTTAAGATTATTGCATAACTCCTCTAGCACGAGTTAGCTAACTCTATCACTATTCATCAAAACAAGGCGTGATTGCTGTAGTTGAGTTTGTTATGATCTCACCAGGGCACTGCCACTGACCACGATCGCTTCCAAGTTGATTTACTCAACTGTCATATTTGAATATTGTGCCTTAAACTAACATTAATATAGGACGGAGGTCAAGTCGTGGTTCACTTTAAACCAAACTAAACTCATCCAAGTGTTCAACTGAACTGGCTAGGCCCCTTTTAAAGTCCGTTGGCAAAATGGCTCTGCAGGAGAAGCTAGACCTAAGAAGGTAATAATGGTTAATACTTGTATACAATTTTCTACCGACAAGAATGTCCAAGTACAGGTCGCCTACCTCGACAACAATCTGAGATATTCCCACCCAACGAGGAGAATGACGGCGAGGTTGAACATCCTCGTGATCATGATGGAGGCCATGAGAATCATGTCGATGGCGAGACCCACTTGTCTCGCCAGTCTCTGAAGGAGGCAACACCATAGGATCCTTCCCGCGAGAAGATGACCTAATGATGAGTGCACTCAAGGAAGATGTATTGTGATGTGCTCGCTTAGGATTTGGCAGAGGTGGAATGACATGGCTCGACACTAGTAGTTTGTGAGCTAATTGCGGAGGAGGACCAAGATGAGTCGATGGTAAGACCGCCTCCGTAGTGAAAGGTGGTGGTTAAAGTTGCGACAATGTTGGTCGTCACTAGAAGGGCTGGCTCTCACATCACTTGGGGGCGATTCTCACCCACAATGGGCGGGATAGTAGTGGCCACGAGATCCTCCAAGAAGCGGGCATGCCTGACTATTGAAGGGATCTCCTCGTCCATAGAGCTAGTGCAAGGTGAAGACAAGCTTACATCTAGTTGGCAGTTTCTTGAACACCACTCTAGAGATGCGATTTGCACAAAGTTCCACCAGCAAAGATATCTCCAAATATTTAGCCTTTACATGCAAAACATTGCTCACAAGGTGAAATGACGAGGGGGACTAGCTCGCCCGAGGGAAGCTCCTCATTCCCTCATCACAAGAAGGTGGCAATGTCATAATCGTCCACAGTTAGGTCTGTGACAGACTTAAAGACGCACCGAATGGTCTGTCAGTAAAGGAGAGATGATCAAAAGTGGAGTCAAGTCAGATCACCAGTTATACGTTTTTATCTTAATGTTACCTAGTCAACTTGCCCCATATACTGGAACACTCCCCTGCCTAGAAGGCTTCGGCTCGCCCGAGCCTTGTTATTTTTCGGCTAAGGTCTCAACCCTCTTCCTTTTCTCGTCTTTCCCTCCTCTCATGATTAAGGTCGCTGCAGGAAGAACTCCCTTAAATTAAGCTCGAAGGTTTGCAACAGCTAAGGCCTCGATGACATTTATTGGGCTTCGCCCAATAGACACACCACTCTTCTCCTTGGTAGTTAAAACGACTTTCTTCTCACCAGGCAAAGTAATCTTCTTCTCCGTAGACATGGTTCATGGTATAAATTTTGAAGGTCCTAACCCCTTTTTATAGGAGACGAAGATCTGAAGTCTCTCTGTCTGGCAAAAATCATCTCACCAAATAAGAGTAGAAGATTCTTTTCAAGCTTCAAATGAGCTCGCAAAGAGCGAGCATTGTGTACAATCCATATTCAGCGATGTGGCTCAAGTCTAATTATAGGCCCCCTAGACTTCAAAAGACCGACTATTGATAAAAAGAAAGGACATCATTGGGGACACACAGAACTTATCAGTTTTGCTCATCAACCCACCTTCGAGCTCCTCCAGAACTCGCTAGCATGCTCACTTAGCAATCTCCATCTCGCCCACGAGCTCTCTTCCCAGGCAACCTGTAACCAATTGAGTTCGACTCAGCGAGCCCGACTCTAGCAAGCTCGCCTAAAGTAACCCACTTCAGCTCGCCAATTTCAGATGTTCTCCAGAGTAAAGTTGTCTAAGAAATAAGTATCTCGTATCCAGCTTGGTGGGGTGGGGGGTAGCTATCCGTAAACCAAATCCCATCGATTGCCTATAAATTGGACCCTTGTGAACAAGTAGGAGGGCCCCAAGGTTCGCCAATGCTCAGTGCTCTCCTCTCTCGTGCCTAGCTCAATTTCTTGCTTTCAGAGGGGAGGTTCCTATAAACATTCGGGTGTGGCACGAACCTCCTCATTGCAGCGCACATTCCTTGTTTATTGACAATCCAAAGTTATTTTCTTGTTCTTCAGCTTCTTATACTTGTTTTTTGCCCTGGTCAACTGCTGGACCAGCAATATTTGGTCACATCTCTCCATCCAAATTTTATGAACCCAATTTCACGGTCCCAACAACTATTATTTTAATTTTTTTTATTTTGAGTTGATAATACGAGATGTGTGACAAATATCAATTTGATGGGCTGAAATATCATTTATAATATAAAACCCTTATTTATCCTTTCCTTTTCTCCACTATTTTATCACCATCCCTCAGCATTGACAAAGCAATCCTCCTCTGCTAAAGTTTTAAACCCTCTTACTTTACTCCGGCACAACTTTGCTCGTGTGCGCCCAAGAAAAGTCGCACACATCCTTAATTCCTTCCTCTCCTCCTCCGGCCAGCTCCCCGGCATTGATGGCTGGCCTTGTTCGATCGGTGACTACCGAAGCAGCGACGGAAATTTCAAGGTGAATCGGCCGGGAACTGAGCCAGGGAGGAGAGGGTCCTAGAGAGGGGATCTGATCTCTCGCATCTAAAGGACACAAGTCATTCTTCCATCTATGTGTCTGTTTTGGAGATTTGAGCTCAGAGTGATGGAAGAGCGGCTGTGGGCGAGGTGGGGATTTGTTTGTCTTTTGGTGCTGGTGATCCTGTCGCTTGCCGGGACGGGAGCGTCCGGAGACGCTTCGCCGGAGATGGTGGTGCCCAAGCGCCACGCATACGCCGCTATGATGTACATGGGGACTCCAAGGGACTACGAGTTCTACGTTGCGACCAGGGTGATGATGAGATCCCTTTCGAAGCTTAGGGTCGACGCCGATCTTGTCGTCATTGCCTCCGTTGACGTCCCGATGGAATGGGTCCAGACTATGTACGTTTCTTATCCCCTCTTAAAATCTCCTCCCTTCATCCTGTTTTTAGATTTTTATTATACGCCACTTTAAACTCCGGATTCAGTTGACTAGAATAGGGCATTTCCCCCCTTTCTACCGAGTTTTTTTTTTCTCTTCGTCTTCTTCTTCCCCCAAATCCTTATCTAGGCGGACGGACCGGCGCCATGAATTGCCTTGAGAAGAAATCGATAAATGAAACTCTGATGTCTGATCTAGCTGTTGATTTCGTACGGGTCGGCCGGCCGGTCTGAGCTGGATGGTTACAGATTTATTTGACTTCTTCCTAAGTTATTCCCAAGATGGTTATTTGAGAGTTTTGTGGGGGAGGTTCTTCTGATGAAGACGACTAATTTGTCCGGAATACGCTTGCGACCCTGTCATGATCATCCATCCTTTTCTTCTGCCTTCAAGCATCGGTTTTATCACTGTTCGTGAATCTACATATCTTCTACGTCAGCGTTAGTTTGGACTATTTTCATTGAAAGTTTTCGTTTTTTGTAGAATGGTTTTCAGATATAGGAATTGAATTTGCTAATTTTTGTGTTTGTTTGTAGGATGATTTTCAAATGAAAAAATTGATATTTAAAGCCTAAGAACACATGATGTTTTAAAAGAGAGGATAACAAAGAAGTGTTTTAACAAAAAAATTACTTCAACACAAATTTTTTTGAAATTTCTAAGGTTTAGGTGTACCTCTTCAAGTAGAGGCAGAAACTAGGAGGAAGAGGTGGAGAAAAACGCTGGAGAACCTAGGGCTTGGAAAATCAAATGGGGAATAGACCACCAGTAGGCTTGGGAGAATCGCCGGAAACACCACTAGGGGAGTCGGCCAAGATCGTTGGAGGTGTGGAGAGTACAACGCTGCCGATTCACCGGAGGAGGAAGCGAGGAAAACAGTGTCCGGTGGGAGTCTCGCGACGAGTCATGTGTTCTCAAAACTGAGAAAACATATCTCACTAGTTCAGTTTTGGTGCGAGGTTGTTCCAAGAAGAGTTGAAAATGGCCCATTTTTGAGCCAAAACCACGAAAAAATAGCCAAACAAATGTTGTTAATTGGTTTTCAAAAACCCAAAACGAAAACCTTCCTGCCTAAACGATACAAACGAACGCAGCCGTATAGATTTTTTGTTTCTAAACATAAATCTTTTAACTTTGGAGTCCCCTCCTTTTGACCTAGTCAAAAAGAAACAGTCTTAAAAAAATCTGGGCATAGTTTGTCCTCCTTTACCAATATTTTTTCCTTACTCGGGTGAATTTGGTTGTTTCTTTGAAATTGTTGCCCCATCTTCAAAATATCTTTACTTTGGAGTCCCCTCCATCCAAATAAAAGGATTCTAGTGCAAGATTCTAGTTTTGATAAAATTTCCCACAATATTCTTTAGGGAATCTCCCGGTACAATAGGATGGTCAATATGAATTTATTATGCCTGATATTGTTAAGGATGTGCTTATTTGACTCAATTATTAGTGATGTGCCGTTTCCTAGAAGAAATTAGTGTTGAGCTTGGCTCAAAATCGAAGGATTTCGAGCCGACAATTTTAATTCGATCCAATATCATCCCCGACCTGAATTGGTTAAAAATTAGATTGACAACATATTAATAGTACTTTATATGTTTATCAAATACATATTTAAAAAATGAGAATAACTGATTTGATTTATTCAAACCTGGTATAGCATAAAGGGTAGAGGCATACAAGTTTTAAAAAGTATAATAAAAATGAGTGTCTTAAAAAAACTTCAATCCTACTTAGCGCTCAACAATCATAATCATCTTTCCATCAAAGACAATCTATTAAGAATTTAACATTGATGAAATTAGGGATTTTCCCCCAACAATTTATGCCTCTTGCAAAAATGTAGGGTAAGGTTTGCCTACATTTCACCCTTGTGATGTGTCCCTTCCCCGGACTCTTGCTGCGCGAGGATGTTTTGTGTACTGGGCTGCCCTTTTTAATTTGTACCTTTAGAGGATCAAAGCCAGTGAAAAAAATTTGTGGGACCAATTTCACATAGTAGATAAACCTTGAGACTGATGTCATAATTTTTCCTACCCAAAAATGATCATAAATCATCATTATCACCTCAATTGAACTGTTAACATTAGCTGATACTCGTGCTACCAGCAAGCAATGGTGTCACGACGGGAAACTTATGTTAGGAATGACACCTACCAACTCTCCCAAAACCCTGGAGTGTCAGGAAGGGCGCTACCAATTCCTTTATATTATTTTAGCAGGACCGGTCAAACTGTTCGCATGGCTCCCTCGCACTTAAATCGTGCCCGGAACTCCCATATACTCGTGCCCGGAGCCAACCTGACTCCCTTGCACTGAACCGTACCATGAAGTTTCTATGCACCCATGCCAGGAGCCAACCCGGGTGCGCCCGGGAGGCACCCCATCCAACACCTGGATGACGGGCCACACCCAACAAACTCCTCCTGGAACGCCATCCAGGGGGACCGAACTCATGATCTCCAACCTGACTTTGATACCACTGTTAGGAATGACGCCTACCAACTCTCTCAAAACTCCGGAGTGTTAGGAAGGGCGCTACCAATTCCTTTATATTATTTTAGCAGGACCGGTCAAACTGTTTGCATGCCTCCCTCACACTTAAACCGTGCCCGGAACTCCCATATACTCATGCCCGGAGCCAACCCGACTCTCTTGCATTGAACCGTACCATGAAGTTTCTCTGCACCCATGCCAGGAGCCAACCAGGGTGTGCCCGGGAGGCACCCATCTAACACGTGGATGGCAGGCCACACCCAACAAACTCCCCCTGGAACGTCATCCAGGGGGATCGAACCCATGACCTCCAACCTGACTCTGATACCACTGTTAGGAATGACGCCTACCAACTCTCCCAAAATCCCGGAGTGTTAGGAAGGGCGCTACCAATTCTTTTATATTATTTTAGCAGAACCGGTCAAACTGTTCGCATGCCTCCCTTGCACTTAAACCGTGCCCGGAACTCCCATGTACTCATGCCCGGAGCCAACCCGACTCCCTTGCACTGAATCGTACCATGAAGTTTCTCTGCACCCATGCCAGGAGCCAACCCGGGTGCGCCCGGGAGGCACCCCATCCAACACCTGGATGGCGGTCCACACCCAACAACTTATAAGGTGTATGTTCACCATATACCTTTAATGTGAAATATTATCTTTGTTGTTTACATATCAGATGGTGCATTTATGTTAACCCTCTCCTTCCCTCCCCGTCAATTGTAAATCTCTTTCATAGTTTCTTTAATTTTCCAAGATTTATGAACTGATGGGATCCTTGTATAAATGTGTATAATCACGAAGGAGGAAGGATTCATGTTTCCTCTACATTCTTGGAACCACTAGTGTTTAGAGGGGGAAATGTTTCATTTTTTTCTGGGTTTGAGGAACGGTCTCCACAGAATAACAAACAACTTCTCTTCCACTATGTTTTGGGCATGATCTGTGTGTTTTTTTTCTTGGTGTGATTCACCGTACAATACCTCTGTCAGGAAATCTCAAATATCAGGTTTCGACACTTAAAAGCGTGGTCCGAGCATGGATTCTTTGACAAGGATATTAAAAATTACCTTGACGATTTCCCAAGCGACAACACTCTGGTTTTCGCAAAAATTTTTACTATCCAATGGATATCGCAATCTAGTCATCCATCACTTTCTCAGGCATCGTTCCGAATAAAGAGAGGTTGCGCTTTTCCCCCATTTTCATACATTGTTCCTTCAAGCCATCCATCACTTTCTCAGGCAAGGATTTACCTCTAGTGGAAATTCATTCAACGAAATTGTAGTCATTGGAGTTTTGATCACTAATTACAATGACCACATAGTTATAGTCGACACTGAAAGCTCTATTATTATCTTGATCGAGATGTGTTCAATGAGCCTGGACTATTTCCAAAAGCTTTGAAGTCTAGCAATAAACCAGAGGTATAAGGCTTGATCATCTTGCTGGTCACTTAGGGAAGTTTGATTAAGGTGATCCATTTTATAATGGTTGATGCCCTGGACAATTATAAAGCAATTTGACCATTCGTTGCTCTATGACCCTCAAGGGACATTTATGGTTGATAAATTCTTGGAGAACGACAAGAAAGTAACTGCTCATGATTATCTCGTTACCACGAGACAATGTTACATTATTGTTGTCAGTGCGATCGAGGGTGAAATAATCCCGTGCATAAAAAGCGTTTCGGCTCAATAGATTCGCCTATGAAAATGAAGAAATACCTGCCCTTTAAGGCAAATCGAGAAGAATTTTGACATTCAATTTGGAGCTCTCTCTCACAGCACCATAGTTAGTAGATTATTTGGTAAAAGCCAGTATTGGCCATTTATGTCACAGGATGTGGATAATCATGAAGCATCTGAGGTTGTTTGCAGGCAATGGGCTTATGAGAGTTTTTGCATGGTCTAGGAGTGGAGCTAAAATTTTTCTTGACGCATCACCCGCGAAGCAACGCTCAAGTACAAGCATTTGCATATAAATTATAACAAACAATGTTTCAATTTGCATTGCATGTAAATTATAACTTGCAACATTGATGCATGCGATTTTGTATCGTGCCCTTGATACGGCACATGACTCAAATTAAACACGAGTCAGAGATTGTGCGGAGGTTCGTCAACCAATCCAGATCGACGACTGACCAAATCTTGTTCGACTAACAACCAATCTGGTCGATGAACCTGTAAGTTTTTATCGACAGATCCTGGTTGATGAACAACCACATTTCGTTCCTATGTGCGCCAATATTTTCTTTTCACAGCTGTATTCATTTTTTTAAAGATTGGGTCTATAAATACCCATCTTATTGTATTTCATAGATAATTTTGTTCAACTCTGCTTGTCGTATTGAAATCCCGGGTGTCAAGGCTTTCTTCATTTTGAGAATTCTTCATGGTAAGTTATGCTTTCATCTGAAGATCTCTCGTGGTAAGGTGTCTTTTGATTATTTCGCTCCATCAATTGATATCAAAACAAGGTCAGCCTTTATAACCCTCTTTTCTAATGGTCGTCAACATCTCTAAGCATGTCGTCAACAACACGCTCCTTTAGACCCTCTTGATGTTGCAGAAGTACTTGCAACATATATGTGACGATTCTTAACTCCAACACACTGTGATGATGGAAGCGTTGCAAGTTATGCAAGCTGGGCAAGATCCTCGACCTGTGACAATTTCTCGTGGAGGTCACGTAGGAGGCGTAGCAAATCTTCAGCCTGTTTAAATTTCTCCTTGTTTTTATCCATGTTCATTGCTCAGAAGTTATCTCAGTCCAGATCACAACCCTCTCCATCAAATCAATGCCAAAACTATAATCTCAACGACGGCGAAGAAGATATTGAAGGTGGACGCGGCCATGACCATCTAGAGGTTCATATGATGGTTCCTGATGAAGAGGAGCAAATGTGCGGTCTGTCAGGTCACGACACCGGAGTCATCAACTCTCAATGTAGAAGATATATCAATTCTGATTGTGATGGAGGAATCCCCATATAAAAAAAGTAATTTGATCGAGAAAGTAGATGGAGCGATCTCCATGATCAGTAGGGGTTAGCATAAAAAATCGCAAACCGCACAAACCGCACCGATTATTAAACCACAACGCTTAGTTTCAGTGCGATGGGGTATTGAACTCTTACAAACCAAGCACGGTTCGATGCAGTGTGATTTTCGGAACTTGAAAATCACAAAAACTGCACCGCACCGACTAATTACATATTTTTTATTTTTATGAGCATGTGACGGATGACTGTCACATCAACGCTTAGTTTCAGTGCGATGCGGTATTGAACTCTTACAAACCAAGCACGGTTCGATGCGGTGTGATTTTCGGAACTTGAAAAATCACAAAAACCGCACTGCACCGACTAATTACATTTTTTATTTTTATGAGCATGTGGCAGTCATCCGTCACCAACTTAATAACAATCATCCGTCCTTCTTGCACTGTTAAGTTTAAGCTTCATATACTCCGTCTTTGTCTCGCTCAACCTAAAACCCTTCTTTTCTAAAGTATCTCACCAAGATTCAAGTTTCATGTTTACACTCCTGCACGTCTCATCAACCAAAACGATATCATCTGCAAACAGTAAACACCAATGTATTGCTTGTTGGATATGTCTGGTGACCTCACCTAAGATAAGGGTAAAGAGATAAGAGCTTAAAACTGAGCCTTGATGTAAGTCATCATTGATAGGGAATTCATGTATTAATCCTTCAAATATCCTCACCCCTATCATTGAATTTGTATACATATATTTAATTATGTATGATACATTTACATATTTCTTTTTTAAGACTCTCCCTAAGATCTCTCTTGGAATCTTATTATAAGCCTTCCCAAGATCGATAAATAACATTTGCAAATCGTGTTTTCTTCCCAAGAGATGTACAACTTCCATAGTCAACTGCCCTCATATGAATACAAATTTATTCTTCGAGATGCTAGTCTCCCGTCTTACTCTTCTTTCTATTACTCTTCCCATAGTTTCATGGTATGACTTATTAATTTAATTTATCTGTAATTAACATAATTTTGTATATTTACTTTGTTTTTATACAAAGATATCAAAAAAACTTTCTCTTCATTGACCTGTCATCCTCTTTGATTTCATTATCTTATTGAAGAAATATATAAGCCACAAAATTCTTTCTTTCCCTAGACATTTCCATACTTTGATAAATATGTCGTCTAACCCAACCGTCTTTTCATTTTTTATCTTCCTTACAACATTATTTACCTCCGATATTTAAATTTAAGATAAAATGTTATGTTTTTATACTACTCCGATTTACTTAACTCTTCAAAGTCCAGTTATTGTCTTTTGTTTTATTATAGAGTTGATAAAAGTATATTTTTATCGCACTTTAATAGCCACATTATCCGTCAAAATTGTATCTGTTTCTTCTTTTATGCATTTAATTTGGCTTAAATCTCGTATTCATCTCTATAGCTCGAGCAATTTTATATATGTCACACTCTCTATCTTTGATATTTAGTGACTTATAAATTCTTTATAAACTTGATTTCTTGCATAATTAGCTTATTTCTTGCCAACTTTATAACTTGCCAAATTTTCATCAAGCGTTGAGTGTTTTATAAATGATCATCTTTGCTCTCATTTTGTTTTGCATTTTCTCTTTTCACCACCAAGATTCTTTATTTTGGGGCGCACGACCTTTTGATTTTCCAAGTACGTTCTTTTCACTTATCTTCAAGTTCCACCACCTAATTTTTGCAACCTGTTTGTGCTTATCTTAAATTTATTATATTTAATTTGCACGTTTAATACCACGAACTTATGTTGTGTTGTCAAACTTTCACCTTGTATGACTTTGCAATCCGTACAAATCATTTTATTCATTTTGTAAGTCATAAAATAATCAATTTGTGACTTATTTGGTTCGCTTTTAAACATAATTAAATGTATTTCTCTTTTCATGAAAAGTGTATTTGTCAGAATTAGCTCATGCGTTATGACAAAGTCTAAAATGATTCATCATTATTCATTTCTTTCTCCATACCCAAATCCTCCTTGAACAATTGTATAATCTATATTTTCCTTCCATGCATGTCCATTTAAGTCACCTCCTATGAAAATATTCTCTTTTTGTGAGATTTTTATTACTAAATCATCTAAGTCTTCCCAAAATTTTTCTTTAATAACTTCAATTAATCCTAATTGTGGCGCATAAGTACTGATCATATTAATAATTTTATTTCCAATGAGCAATTTAAGAGCTAAGATTCTATCACCTTTTCTACTTACTCCATCCCTCCAAATAGTATTCACAACAATACCTATTTCATTGTTTGTTTTATTTTTTCCTGTGTACCATAATTTAAAATCTGAATTATTTAAAAATTTAGTTTTTTCACCCACCCATAGGGGCGGAATTGTTCACGGGCACACCCGGGCACATGCCCGTGTCCAAAATTTTGGAAAAATAAATATAGGTATTGATTTGGGTCCGACCAAATACATTTAGGTTTAATTTAGGGACATCTAGGGCACTATTTGGGTTTGGATTTCTGAAATATACAACGAGCCAGCAATTATCCCGGTTATATTGCGCGTTTAAATGCTTTGTGTCTTATTTCATGATTTTCAGCTTAATCCCTTTTTGTGTTCGTCTTGCCCTAACAACTCTCGAGTTCCAACCGGAAGGAACTCATGCGCCGACGGGCGACAAAGTTAGGAATGACGTCGACAAAACGAGGAACTCACGCAACGACTGACAGGAGAAGGTTATTCTTTCTTTTTATTTTTCGATTCTACCTTGCGCCCTTGCCCTAATACCTTCAAACTACTTGACTTGAAGGCTGAAGCCGGCAGGTAAGCCCCGTAAGGGTTCAACATTACATTTCGCAGGTGTTATTACTTCTTATTTCAGGAATCAAAATGATATTAGTTTTGCCTTAACAACTTTGTATTTTAATTTCGATCAAGAATCAGGAATTGATAGCATCACAACACATTAGCTATGTATTTTCATTGGATTGGATTTAAGAATCAAAAGCATATATTGAACTGCATAATTGGTAGATGAGTGGATGTATAGTTGCTTAATTGCTTATATTGAGAAAGACATTTTGGAAACCATTACTAATGAGAATCATTGCATTATACCAAAATATGTGTATCTGAAAAATAGTTTGTTAGTTGTTATGCAATTTGACTTTTATTCTTATTAACTTGCATCTTTTTTAATTTTGAATTAAAAAAAATATATAATTAATTATTTTTCTTATGGTGCCAGGGTACAACCAAAATCCTAGTTCCGCCACTGACCACTCATCTAATCTTTTGAAGACATAAAATATTTATCTTTTTCATAATCATCGCATTCACTACGTCCATCATTTTTCTCATTAACGTACCTATATTCCAACTTCCAAACCTAAGTCGATCACAAATCCCCTAAATATACTTTCCTAGGACGTATAGTATGTGAAGAGTTTTGCATATTTAACACTACACCAAAGTCCTCTTGGAGGTGCAACAATCCTTGTCAAGTCACCGTATTCGGATCATACCACGTGAACTCTTGCATATTTAATACTACATCCAAGTCCCGGAGATGTAGCTCCTTACCAAGATGCCACATTCAAACCATACCATGAGACAATTTCCTTAAGGAAAACAACCTAGTTTTTGCACAATTTCTCAAATGATCAATATTTATAAGAGTGACTAAATTTTACGTTGACCATCTATCTAACACGACCCTCATCATTTTTCATCCGGGCTTGGGACTGACATAGGCTTGAGACCGACATAGGCTTGAGACCCTAAACCCTAAGACATAGCCGGTTGACAAATAAGTGCATCTTCAGGAGACACAAGGGTCAGAGAATCAAAATGATTGTACTCCTAATAGAGTTGAGTGAACTTCGAGTAATAAGCTAAGGGAGGACGATCACCCTGTTGCAGGAGGAACAATCGGTGACGCAGTTGGTAGATCTGAGCTGCATTGCCTCAACACTAGTAGGTAGTCTCTGCGACTTCCAAATATCCGTTGAAGTATCCAAGAACAGATAGTTCCGAGCGATGGACTCCGTCATTGAATTAAGCAGCCACAACATCACCGAAGAGTTCTCAGACTCCCACCGAAGACACTCAGGAGAGTCAGACGGAGGATTATTCATCGTGCCACTGGCATAACCAAACAACCAGCGACTTTTGAGGGCAAGAATGATTGAGCGAGCCCAAGGAGGTAATTAGAACCATCCAATTTCATAGTGGTGATCTGAGGAGTGCCATGGTCGGAGGCAACACGACAAAGGCCAACGAAGCCGGAGTAGGAGAAGCCGCTCCACCGGAAGACATGGTGGTAGAGGAATCACTTCCCCCATAAGGAAACCACAAATAGAAATCAAGGATACCCTAAAAAAATCATAATAGAGAATGAAGGAGGACTGCCATCATAGAAATAGGGGAAGAACACATGCCCAAAGAGGGGCAAGAAGATCAGAAAGGGACTGCCAAAAACAAGGAAATCAGAAAAGCATGTGACCGGCGGCCCTAAAGCATGATAGGGGGGGGGGGGGTGGTGGGGAGTGGACGAAGTCGGAGGAGTCGCGGATTGGAGTTGGAGTCGGAGGCTTCTGGAGAGGAGGAAGAGCGGAGGTGGAGTCGTGGGAGACGCGACTTGGAGGCTGGGGCCAGCGCTGGCGAGTGGCGGGGTGAAGCGGACCGGATCGAGCGCGGAAGGGTGAAGTGGATGCGTGCGACCCCGAACCCTGGGGATGCGGGTCTGATACCATGTCGAGGAGAAAAGTAAAACCGGAATAAAACAAAAGGAGACTCCCGTATGTATATATACATGGGATTACAGCATGCCCTAGTACCGGACAACATGAAATATAAAAACAAAAAAGGTAAAACCAAGAGTATTCCAACAATCCCTTATGTTGTATTTTGTAGATAACTTTTGTTCAACTTTGATTGTGATATTGAAACCCCAGCCATTAATACTTTGTTCATCTTTGAGGATTCCTCATCGTTTCCTTTCATTCGAAGATCCCTCATGGTAAGATATCTTTTGATTATTTTGTCGAATAAGTTATATATAAACTTTATCTTGCAATAGATATTGCATCTAAAATTATAATTAGATGAGTTTATCGAAATGTTCAAAGTGGCGTTGTGATGGGAGATGAGGGAGAAGAGTAAACTCATTGTTGCGATGACAAATTCATTGGTTTATGGTTTATGATTGACAGAGAAGGTAAAGGCAATGTGATCTTGTGAGAGCAAAAAAAATGCTTTCATGACACAGGTAAGATATCAAGAGAATGATCGAAGAAGCTTTAATAGAACTCGACATAGGAAAATTCGATTACGTTGAGAAACTCAACAGTGGCAAAGGAAGATTCAATGGCCCAGGGACGAGGTTAACACAATCATCGAAGAAGATTCAACATTTAGCAGAGCTCGATAGAGGAAGCTTGAGTGCGGGGAACTTTTCATGTAGAAAGCTTCGTCAGAGTAGGATTGGAAATTTTACTAAGGGTTTGTAGATGTAGTGGGAGAATCATTGAAGGAACTGAGAGGGGAGAATCATTGAAGGAACTGAGAGGGAGAATCATTGAAGGAGCTGAAAGATGAGAGTCATAGAAGACAAAAGCGTAGAAGACTGACAAGCAGAAGAGCTTCATGTTCACTCGACTTAGGTTAATCGTTTTCACGATTTTAATGATTTAATAAAAATAAAAAAATCGGAGAGTTCTAGCTCAAAATTCCGCTAATATATTGCGTCATGACTCATTAAAATGATTGCTATTTATATT